>PYHX02000467.1:95116048-95716048 GCA_004302925.2 Cochliomyia hominivorax | reverse complement strand
AACAATCTTTTTGTTACGATAACAATAACTATTTTATTAATGCAAAATCACATTGCAAATAAACAAACTTTTTATTACAATAACAATATTTTTTATTGGAATAACAATATTTGTAGTGATAATAACAATAACCATTGTTTTTAATGCGAATAAACACAATTTGTTAGTTACGGTAACAATATTTGATAACAATATTGTGTTGTTTTTCATTTATGCTTACTGCAAACATAATTTTTCTCTGCGTGTAGTCTGCAGATCAGACCGTTGTTCAGTATATTTATAAGATCTATTTAAAAGACTATAGATCAAATAATTGACCTTTAATAAATTTATATCATTAAAGTGAATTTAATTATGAAAAAAGGATCTGATACAGGAGGAGTGTAACTTCTAAACTTTTTAGCTAAAGGTTCTTTACTAGAAAGAGAAAAGCTACAGAATCTATTTACTGACAAGTTTTCCTAAATTATCTGTCGCTTATAAATAGGTTTTCCATAGACTAAGACTAAAGAGTCCTCTCTCTCTCTTTATACTCATAAACTTATCAATTCAAAATTTATGTCTCCAAACAGAAATTATCACTTATGAAAACTAAATAAAGCTTCTCTTAATCTCTCCACATGAAATCAAATTATTTCACTCTAAAATTCCTGCCTAATAGACTTTATAAAATGTGACATTTTAAAAGACCAAATGACAGATTTGTGTTTCTTTCCGCTCTTCAACGAAAAAAAAACAAAGGAGCAATTAAATTTCAACGACAATCAAATCAAATTGCTATTAAATTACGACTAAATAAAAAATGTTCTTTTAACTTAAATAAATGCAACAAATGGCAAGTGTAATTTGAGGAAAAACAAACAAAAAGACAAAAAAAAAAAAAAAAACAAAAAGGCTTTCAAATTTTAATACTCGATGGTGGACAGTGGTTGTCATCTAAGAAATGTAAAACAAAACCGAATAAAAATAATCAAAAACACAAAACAAAAGGAAAATAAATAGAAAATAAACTTAGTAAAATGCTTTAAATACAAATAAACTTAACTAAAGAAAACAAAGACCATTTAAAATGTTTAATTGATGCTGATCTTGTGGTCATGATAACAACAGTGAGCTCATTAATAAAGTGGTTGTTTGGTTCATTCGTTTACTCGCTTGATCGTTCGTTCGTTTTGTTGTTTGTGCTTTTTTTTTAGTATCCGTATCAACAACACAATTGTACTGAGTTTAAGCTCTCTTCAACTGTAAGTCTCCCCTTTTTTAAAAGAAAAATAGAAATATAGAAAATAATTTCAGATTTTTCCAACCAAATAGTTGTAGGTTTTTGTTGCAGTTATTTTTTTATGCCCTACACTAAATCCTGAGAAAAACGAATATATATTAAGTTTATCATTCCGTAAGAAACATATAGATCAGATCATTTAAGATCAGATGAGCCAATAGATTCAGTTATAAATCAACTAATAGATCAAATTGCAGCCCATCCTATTGATCAGACAAAAAAAGTCATTTTTTGAATCGCATAATTGCTACAGATCAGATTTTAATCTGGCCTATTGATTCTATAAGTCATTCTTTAAAACAGATTGTTAAGCTGTTTACAAATGAAAATACACAAAGTTAATCATTCAATAAGAAACATATAGATCGACTCATCTAAATCGAACTTAAAATCAATTAATATGCTATTAATGAGTAAATTGATGAAACTGGCGATCAGTCAATAGGTCAGTTTATTTATTACAGAGAGAAGTAATATTTTCATCGTTAAGTTAATATCGATCACGTTATTTTCAAGTCTATAGATTATTGTCATTCTTTGAGAAACATAAAGTTCGAATCATATAAAGTCATATTAAATCATGTTATAGATCAACCAATAGACTAGGCTTTTGCCTGATCATAAAAAATGAGTAATGTGCATTAATGCATAAGTCTGTAGGTCAGAGTGTTACCCAGTCTAATGATCCAACTTCCTTAAGAAAAATCAAGTTTGACTGGTTTATGTTCAAACTATGATCTGGTCCATACATCAGTCTATGAGGCAGACAATATAGATCAGAAAATTGTCTGATCTCTTTCCCAATTCGCAATTATATTTCACTTGTCACAGTTGGAGGGGTTCAAAAATTCGTTATTACCGAAAATAGTATTAACATTTGTTTTCTTTGCTTTTGTTTTTGTAGATTTTTTGTTGTTATTGGAGTAACAGCAAAACGGCAGCCACCACCCATGGCTGTCTGCATACTTGAGCATACAAGTACTTGGTCATGTACAATTCGTATCTGGAAGTATGTGGACAAACACACACAAAAACAACAACATTTCAGAAACAATACAGTCAAATAGAATCTACTTATAATACCAACAACAATTGTTTATATGTATAAGTCTATCGAATATGACTCTACGGAACCTTGCCCTTAACTTGTAAATAGAGCTTTTTAAAAAGTTTTTTTTGGACGACAACGCTCTTTTCCATTCGAGGAGATATTGCAGAGAGTCTGTAGTTTTTGTTTTAGACACGATTTATTAATTTAAATTGTAGTTGATTTTTATCTTGATTTCGAAAAGAAATTAAATCTACTGTGTAACTTGTTACACTGTCATGGTAAATGTCATTCAATTTAATTTTTTTCCTCCTTATTGCTGTTGTTATTGGTATTGATATTGGTGTTGTTGGGCTTGATTAAACTCATACCGAAAAAATTAAGCGACATGTGAAAAAAGGAAGGGCTTTTTTAAACATTTTTGTTCTTTTTTTATTTGTTTGCGGAAAAGGTTTACAATAGCAATCACAAATAAAAGGGAGAAAAAATTATATCGATCAAAGTCATTTGGTTCGAAAATAACAAAATAACATAAAACAGCTAAAAGAATAGGCTTCAAAGTGGCGTCGGTGTTACCGCTGAATGTGCAGCCAATAACAAAAATCAAATTGTAACAAACCAAAACACACGATCGTTCGTATCATTAAAATGTTAAACAACTTTATTTTTATTGACAGAGGATATAAATGTGACATTTCAATACAACAATTTTGAGAATTTTTTTTGGTTTTGTTGTTGTTCATATGTGTGTGTGTGCGAAAATGCGTTTAAGTTTCATGAAATTTTTGGTTAGAGAATTTTTGTTTTAATTGTCAGGAAAATAACAATGGATTTCGTTGGTATTTGAATAAATAAAATTTCAAGGAAAAACTTTAATTTAATAGTTTAAGAGATTTGAGAAAAATAAATTTGTATAAATACTAAATATGAGAAAATTTCCGTAAAATAGTCTAATTGACTTAAATTACTTACTTCAGAATGCATTATTGTGTGATGATCAATCAAATGTAAGTAGATCGAACTGTAGCCTCTTACATACATTAGACTTGTCTAAGCCAGGCAACCGTGTACCCTGTAGAACAAACTTAAGAAAAGTCTTTAATTGAAAGGGTGCTCTCAGGAGAGTAACGAGGAGTTACGCCTCGTGTACACGAGTAGTTAATGCAGAAGTGGCGCTTGCCAAAACGTCTACTTGTGCTCAGTGCAGTCACGTAACAGAGCGATTATATATAACTCTTAAATTGGTATACCACAATAGAAAAGTAAGGATGGAGAATGACAACTCTATGGATTCTCCCGTGACATAAGCAAAATTCAATAGGGGTAAGTTCAACCCCACTGAAAGGCATTAAAATCAAGCCCAGCATGTTCTTAATTATGGCATTTCTGGAAATTACATTGTTATATTATACGTTTGAAAATTATCGCGTAAGTTGGTGGAACAGGTTCGGATGGTTTTCCCCGATTAACTTGGATCTGGCTCTGGCAGAGGTTTCAAAAAGTACACCCTCACCAACCATTGTATGGCCACTGCATGCAAAGATAACAATGGGATCTTACAGCAACTGTATAGCGATTTAAGATAGTGGCTTCGAGGTAGAATCAAATTCAAAGGCGTAGAATATACAAGTGAACCAGATTAAAAGAAAAAAAGCAGAAAACTGTCGCATCCGTAACATTTAGGCGAATGCAAGACCTTATGTTTTCTGATGGATTTTGTAAATATTAGCATTAAGAAACCAAGTTCGGAGAATAAAATGAAATATAATGAGACATTAAATAAATTCCATAGAGAAAAGAAAAACGTTCCTAAATATTCTTCAACACTAACTAAAAAAACAAGAAAAGGAAATAAGGTTTTCTATATTTTATCAAGGTCCGTTTGTGGTAATTAGAAAAAGAAGAATATGCCAAATGCCTTAATTACTGCGACGAACGGAGAGTTTATATATGACGATACTCTCGAGGAGATAAATATGGAATCGACTCGAAGGGCTTGGAAGAGAATATTCAGAGAATTCGTAGAACTCAGAAGAAGAATTAATGTTAGAGATACAGAGTACATGTAATGAATAGACTGGACAGTTTAACATACTTGTTAGATTGGGAAAACGAAACTAAGTCAAACTGAAACCGAATTATCCTTAGATAACATACTAAATCAAATTAAAACTAAAATATATGTTTCATTTAGAACGTAACCAATGAATTAGTCTGTCAATTAATTCACATCATTTTATAGTCAGCAGTTTCGGTAGGGAGGGAAACGGTCCATATTATTACTACTTTTTCCTTTTAAATAGATAATCAAAACTTTAATTAAATTTAAATAAAAATATTTTATTTTTTCAAATATCTGAAAATTCAACTCAAAAAATTAATCCAGTCATGATAAAGTTATAACATAATTTTTTCTTTTCAACATTAATTACACTAAATACATTTTATTATGCATACAACAAAGTGTATTTATTGCATAAAAACGTAATCTGATTATAAATATTACAAAATATCAGACATCGAAAAATATATATATATATATATATATATATATATATATATATATATATATATATATATATATATATATATATATATATATATTGTGTTGTACAAGACATGGCGGAAATATTTATAAAAATGTTCAAATAATAATGGCACCTTTTATTTCTATACAATTTTGTTTTTATTCCTTTTTTGTTTTTCTTCTACAAAATTTTTTTGAATTTTTTACAAAAATTCAATTTACCAATTGAATGGAGAGAGAAAAATAGTGAAGAAAATAATTTGACCCATCTTAAACGAGACAATGATGATTTTTATGAATATAAAAATCTACAAAAAAATCTTAAGAAAAATTAAACAGACAGATTTGAATTTGAATATAAAATGAGGAAAAAATTGAAGATTATTTACATAGAAAATGATTTTCACTTATTTTGTTAAGGTTTTCAAATTGGGATACAAAAACAACAAACAAACAAAAAAAAAACAACAAACCAAAAACAAGAAGCCTAAATAATTTGTTTTCACTTTTATGTTAAAGTACACGGAGAAAAATTAAGTCTAACGTAATGATGTTTAGGCAACATGTTTATAGGTAAGTCAAAACCCGTAGTACTTATCCGCGTTTTAGATGAGTATGGATAGTAATTTAGCCGGACTAAAAATTAGTCCGTTGTGTAAACTATAACCTTGTGAATAATAATGACTGTAATCTAGTCCCGTCGTTTATTTTCCATATCCCAATGAGAATAGAAAAGCCTGTCTGTCTCCATGGGTGTAGTGATAACTAACGAACCATTGAAGTTCATTCGCTAGTAAGCGTAAGATCCACTACAGTACCAGTATTTCCCCTGTTAAACATTTGAATATTATCAAGGACAAAATACAGTCTGGTAAATGCCTCCATCAATAGAAGCACTCTGGCGTTCTTGTAATTACATCTCCAGTCAACATACCCTATTTAGGATTTTTCATCATCCGCCAACAGAGACATGGAAATCTCCGTTGATTTCGCAGAACATACATCTGGGATTAATTGTACAGTCGCCAACTATGTGATTTTCTTCACCACATAATTTCGATCTCTCAAAATTATTACAGACTTACAGATTTCAGACATCTGAATCAATGCTTAGTATTGTTCAACCGATTCAACCGGTAGACAGATTCTTTTTTTCGCTTTTCCGGTTTTTTATTTTAATTTCTCAATTGTTTTTTATTGTAACAGCTCTTTTCTTTCATCCTGCGGATTATCTTGATGTTATCTCCCGCTTCTCCTCAGGTTTAGTATTTAATTCGGTTACTTGGTTACTTACTTGGTTAAAGATTTTTCCACTGTTGTTTCACTAAGTTGATAATATCTTTCCTTCTCTTCTTTGTTATCTCCTTATTCATATCCCTTGATATCCCTGTTTTTCCTTCATTATACTTCAGTTTTATCCTACCGACTTGCTTATTAATATTGGGATGCACGTTGTTTTTCACCTACACAAAAACCAGAAAGGATGAAATTTGATCACCAAGTTTTCATAATTTTTTTGCTTTGATGTTCGACAGTTAGCGTGCTTCTCTTAAAGATCATTTAAAAATGCTCATTCTAATTGGTTTCAGCTCAAAGTCTCATTCTCCAATTGTTATAGAGTAAATTTTAGATTCCAAAGTCATCTTTTCGACCAGGAGACCATGTGAAGACAAACATTAGTTCGGCAAAATATCTTATGCCATAACCAAATTGGTGCAGATGAGATCAACAACCAAAACTGATCCATCCACTTAACGGCGACAATTTTCGAACGTATTTTGAAATCAGCCGGAGACAGTCCTTCATTTTTTATTCCAAAATTTTGTTCACTGCATTGAAAACGAGTAAAAGGATGATTTTTTCTCAAAAACAATATTCAAATTGAATGGGCACTTATTTTTCACAAAAAAAAAAAAAAAAACAAAACCAAAATATATGCAGAAACCAAATCCTCAACAAATGTCAAATGTTAAGTTTTACAAAAAAAAATCATAAAACTCTCAAAAAATTGAAAGAAAAATTTAAAATTTTTAATGCAATTATTATTGCAAGAGGGCAGAGACAAAGACTAAACCAAAAAAACAGTAATCGCAAAAAAAAAAAAAGTTCAATAAAAAATGCAACTTTAACCAAAATACACATTAAACGAATCATTAAAAATCCCGGCATGACGTTTTGTGTAAAACAGGGGATTATGCACTCATACACAATGTGTCCGTCCATTTTAAATGTTTGTCTAACGACACAAATACTCGTAACACGCCACTTCATGGCAAAATATAATTTTTTTGATGTTTTTTTTTTTTTAATTTCATTATTTTCAATAAATATGTCCGTCCGTCCATCAGTCCGTCCTTCCATCCATCCATCTATCTAAATGTCTAACTATTTTAAGTTTTTGTTTTTTTTACAGTCGTTTTCTTGAAATAATACTTAGACAACAAGCTGTATTGATTGACAAAGTTGTAGTCAAATTTAAGCTTTTTTGTTTTCTCGTTGATTTCTAATAAAAATCCTAACAAAATCGAAATCAAATAAAAAACACACACACATTCTCGACAATTGATGGCTGAAATCTCAAGTGTTTTTTAAAGCAAACAAAATTGTTCAAAAAATATTACTTTTAAGGTAACAAAAAAACTTCATCCATTGAAAAACAGCATCTAGCAAATCATTGAACCACAGTTAAAGTTAAGAAAAAACCTGAGTTCAAAATATCGATCCCCTCTTGCTGGAGACGCTTAACTAAGGATGAGGTTTCTTTTTTTTATGGCCAAATCATGTGTTTGTTTTCAAAAACTATCAATCAATATTATTTATTTATTTATTTTGTGCTTTTTTCGGTTTTGTACTTATTTATTGTTGATTTAGTTTTTTTCTCTCTTTCATTTCTCGATTATTTCATTCATTCGTAATAAACTTCATGTTAACGTTTTGTTTTTTTTTTGTACGTGTTAGTTTAAATGTTAGCAAATTTTATTTATTTATTTATACCTTTTTTCTTTCTCTCTCTATTTACTTTGGCGTTTAAGTTTTTTGTTTAAACAAAAAAATGTCAATTTAGTTTATGTTTGATTTTGGTTTTTATGAATGAAATCACTTGTTATGAATTTGTTGAATGAAATTTTTTCAGAGGAAAATTTTACAAAAATGGGTGAATGACCGAAAACATGTTGAAAATGAAAGGAAATCAGAGTTATTTTTATACCCTCCACCACCAAAAGTGGTGGACGCTAATAAGGAATCATCTCAGACCACATATTTATTCTTGCATCAAATCGAAATCAGTGTGGATTTGTCTATGTCCGTCTTTTGTGGGTACGCTTGCATCTACAATAATTAACAAAACTCAATAAAATTTAGCCAAAGTATTTGCTAAAATCCTAAGAATCAGTCCCTTTTAAAAACCAGTAAAAGCGGTTCAGTATATTTAAAGCTATAGACTGGTATCTGAGACATCCCCTGAGTTCAAGCAAACTTTCTCTTAATATTGTTAATTATAAATCGACAAATGAGAATAAAATTTTGCCATAATATTTAGCGATATGTATTTTATTACGATTCCAAAAGATATCAAAATCGATTGAGTAGAAAAAAAGTTATAACCCATATAATCCGTGTTATATTTAAGAAAATCTTGTATATATTTCATAAGTCTGGGAGTGTCTGGGAGTTCTTTACACGCATAGCGGTCAAGGGTATTAAAGATGAATAAAGCGTTCTTGCTTCTTTTTGTTTTCTTTAGATAAATTGATCCTCGGATGCCATAAAGGGTTAAAACACTTTCGTTTTTTCTTTTCATTTCAGCAACTGATTGACTTAGGATATACACTGATGTATATTTCTATAAATGCATTTAAATTTTTCTCTATTTTCTTTAAACTTTGTTATTCTCATCCAAAAATAAAGTTAATATTTTTTAATGGGAGCCAACTTAACGAAGTAAACATGTTTTTTTCTCAGTTTGCCATATTTTTGCGATCAAATGTTCTAGGTGCTATGTTATGTAGAGTATTTCTATAAACGCAGACATAAAAATTGCTTACAATATACCAAAAATAAAACATTATTTTCAGTTTTTTATATGCAAAGATATGTTTCTTATCACAATATCTAATTATTACTGCCAAAATTTCTCATTTAAACAATAAATTTCATAACGTTGCAAAACTCTCAGGGGGAACATTTCTGTTCATGACCAAAAATAAAGAAATAAAGTGAGTTTATAGGAAAATACCATTTAAAATGACAGTTAAACTCTAAGTTTTATTAGAAAAATAATTGAATTTTTTATTTAAAAATATTTTAAACAAAATCTTAATTGATTTAATAAAAATGTTATTTTCGCACTAAAAATGTTCTTGTTAAATTTGTTTTCATTCCAAAAAAAGTATGTGCTTTTAGAAGAATATTTACGGTGTGATCTAGACAACAATATGTTTTATTCTATAGTTTGCAATGAAAATCAATATCCATGAAGTTATGCTATAGATTTTACTGTAGCCTACATGATTCAGACAACAATCTAGCATTAATTAAGACATAGTTGCGTGATCACAATTAACGATAACATATAAATCAGAAAATAGCTTAACACTACATGTATTATTTCTAATTTATAGATCAAGCAGTAGTCTTATTTATAGCTTAGAAAAAAGGCTATTTCGGACAATAATATATTCCACATAAAAAACTAGTCGTAGTCTATAGTTTATACAAAGATCTAAGTTATAGTTCATACAGTAACCAAATCGATAGATCACATAGCCTAAATATCTGACAATAGTCTAATTCAGGCTATATTAGAGCTCAAAAAATAATCTAACCTAATCTAAAGATCGAACAATCATCTTTTGTATTTATCTGAAAATAGCCCAGTTTATAGTTCATGGTTATTATTTCAGAATTTTGTTCTGACCATATCAATATTCCAACATTTTACTTTCTTCTTTTATTTAAGTCACTTATGGGTTAAATTTTTCCCTTATAATGAATCACTTTCTTTTACAGTTTTCTAAACAAATCACTGCTCAATGTTTGTTAAATACATAAAAAGTTCTTCTTAATCCCCAAAGAATTCTTAAGAAACAGTTGTTAATGCTTTTAGAAAAAAATGTCTAAAATTACACGCCAGTAATTCAATTTTATTTCTTATATGTTTACATTACTCACAGGTAGTTGAAATATTTTTGTACATCATGACAATTACATGCCCATCACACGTGTATAAACCACCTTTAACTCTCGCACGATCGTTACTTCGCGTACAAACTTATGCGATCACAAAAAACACACACCTTTTTTTAACACATTTTTTTGTATTACAAGCCAAAATATGTTAAGACAAAAAATAAAGATATTTATTTTTTATAAATTTTACTAATTGTGATTTTTTTAACAAATTATTTTACTTCTGTAAACATTTTTTGGTTGTGTATTTGTCTGTATTTTTGGATCTTTATTAACAACCAATTTTTTTTATAAAATTTTAATTTTATTATAAATTTTAGTTTTTAGTTGTTATGTCCTTTTTAATGAAAATTTAATTTCTAATAAACCAGAAAAAATCGATTATTTATATAAGATCCTAATTATTAATCGATTTTTTATTTTTTCCGACCCCTCAATGCGAAGTATTTAATAAAAAAAATCGCTCGATTGAAGATTAGAATTGAAAAAAGAAATCGTAAACCAAAAATTTGAATAAATGAATAATAACATAAATTTTGAAAGTCCTACATGTTTTTGAGTAAAATTACTGTTTCCTTAATGAAACGAATTAAATAAATTATTATAACAATTTTGATCCAAAAAATGAGCTTAATTTTTTTAATCTTCTTAAACAAACTTAAAGAATAAAGTAATGCCTAAATTAAGTTATAACTGCATAAAAATAAGCACTAAAATTATAAAATGGCCTAGATTTGTGATCATTAATGTTTTCTAAGTTCCTGTGAAAAATCAAAAAACGATATTTTTAAGAACAATTTTTAAATTCTTTACAAATTTAACAGATTAGGAAAATCGATAAATTTTTAAACTCTGTTCCAAGCTGGAATTAAAACGAATAAAAATGTTATATTCGGCTGTGTCGAAATTAAAGGAGTTAAAAATATTGTACCAGAAAACTAATTTTAAATTGCAACAGATTAAAAATTGATTCCGAAAAAAGATCTCATATGAAAATTACAGTGAAATAAGGAAAAACATTAAATTTGCTACAGATTTTTCATTGTCCAATTTACAAAAAAATTAAAAAGAAATATTTTATATAAAGAGCAATGTTCATGAAATTAGTTACAAATATTGAAGACAATTAGAATCGGTCTATATTTCAGAAACTTTTAAACCTAAATCGTATTAAAGAAATGAGAATTAAAAATATGTTATAATCGAATATATCCCGATAATTTTAATACTAAAATGATATATTATAGAACGTTAAGAAAATAATTATACTAAATTTCAATAAAGTAGTTATATATTTAAAGAATTTTATCAGCTGAACTCCTTTCTCGGTAAGGGGACTCATATCGGAGCTATAACCAAATATGAAATTATGCTAATCAAATTTGAATATGTTTGTGCCGAACTTCAATCAAATTGGTCCATATTTAAGAGTTTCATAAGTTTAAAAAGCTTTTGTAAGAATGGATTTTATATGAATGCCACAGAGAAAAAATATGTTTGCGGTAACCATAAACAAGAAGCACCATACTATTGTTATTAGATATTGTTACCGTAACTAAAATATTTGTTTATTTGCTTTGTGATTTTTGTTAATAACAATAGTTGTTGTTATCACCACAAAAATATTGTTATTGAATAAAAGGTTTGATTATTCGCATTCTTATTTTGCATTAATATGTTATCGTCGCTAAACATATTGTTATCGTCACTAAAAATATTGTTATTGCCACTAAAATTATTGTTATCGCCTATAAAAATATTGTATTGCGACCACAATAATCTTTTTTAATAAAAGTAATTTTATTGCAGCAACGAAATAGTTATCAAAATAAAATAAATTTAACAATTAACATGTTGGTGATAACAATAAATGTTTGCCGGAAAATACATAAGTGTTTGCAACGAATATATTACGAAATGTCATTTCTCTGCGTGTGTAAGAAATATGGACAGATAAACATCAAATTAGTTATTTATATTTTAATCACTTAAAAAAATCTTGAACATTTAAAAAAATAGAATTTTAGTTAAGATTTTAATAAAAATAAAGGAGCTATTTTGAGGTTGCCTCAGATATCGGTATATAACTTTATGCTATTGCCATAAACATCCATTATAACGCTTCCAACTGTCCGACAGAAAACGGACTCAGATTTTGATTTGATGCAAGAATGCATTATTTAAAGTGTCTTAGATGATTTCTTCTCGGCGTTACACACTGAATGACAAAGTTAATTTACCATTGAGGTGGTGGAGGGTATAAACTTCTCTTATTGAGCGAATTTTATTTTGTTTTGATCACGCTTTCGATTCGTTTTAAAAAAATTAATATAACAATTTTTCAACAAGAAAAGTAATTTACAAAGAACTTTAAAAAGAAGTTAGTTCGACTTTGATTGATTTTTTCCGTGTCTTGATAAGTGAGAAATTTAGCACTTTAATGAATAAGAGTTCTTAGTGAGTGATCATTTCTTGTGCCTCAATATGTGATATTCAACTATTCCGTTTAAAAATTCTCAAATTTCTTTTCAATTATGATTTTTAACAATTAGAAAAATTGAGCCAAAAAAGCATTAAATGCTTACTTAAAACAAATTATATTTTGTAAACATTTGTATTATTAGTGTTAAAAATTTGTATATAAGATAAAATAACCCTTATTTATGATCATTAAGGTTCTTTAAATATAATAAAAAATAATTTTTCATTCCAAAATTATTTATTTTGCATAAAATAACTTAAAATAGCAAAAGACTCTCAACTTGTAAAACTTTTATGTGACCAAATAAAAGCCCGCAGTTTTTTAGTTAATTTATTCTCTTGTCTACATTTTTAACATATTTTCTTATATTTACCTTCATTCCACATAACTTAATCCATCAAAAATCTCTTTTCTTACATATTCTGTCTCAATATGTCAGTCTTAAATAACTCCAATATTAAACGAATAAATATTAATTTCATACAAATGATTCATTTACTTCACAATTAAATACAAAATTTTCATTATTTCAAAAGTACATTTTTGTGATTGCAATCAAATGAGAAAATTGCATACAAACACACGTCGTATCCTCATTTTGATTATTTCGCTAGAAATAATTTAAATAAATTTATCAAAATATAAAAATCTTAAAGAAACATTTGTATCCTCAGACCACAAACTAAGTAAACTAAAATTAAACACAAAAAAATAATAAATAAATTGAAATTCCCAACACACCTTCAATTTCCAGTGAAATTAACATGAACAACATTTTAGATTTAGTACAAAAATACATTTATTTATTTGTTATTTGTAAGTTTTTAGAGAGCAATTTATAGATACCAGAATATGAAAAAACTCGGAGCAAAATCTTTATTTTAAAATGATCTTAATTTTTAATCTTCTTTGTGAAGATTTAAAAATAAAACTCATTTTTTCGATTCAAATTTTTATCTTTATTTTTTATATTTCGCTTCGGGTTAAAATAGGAAAAAAATTTACTATTCTTTCGGTTAAAAGCAAAAACAAGGATTATTTTTTAACTCGTTCAATAATGCGAAAAGGCAAAAAATAAAATGTGCTTGTACTTACAAAAGCACATGAAAAAAACTTTTGGCACAATAAAACTTACTGTTGTTGTTTTATCCTAAAAAAATCACTAACAAAAATACACAAAAATTCATACAACAAAAGTAAAAACATCTTAATTTGTTTGTACATCTGTATATTCATACAATAGTTGTAAACATACGAACATTCCTTTTCAGCTAAATGAAAATTATTTTTGACAATTTGTGCGAATTATTCATTTTTAAACTCTTTTTTGGATTCAGCTCTTTTTATATTTGTATCTGTTTTGGTGTTTACCATATTTTAAAATAAAACTCTTTTCAAAAAGCCATAAAAAATAAAACTCTTTTTTAAAAAATTAAATTTAACTCTTTAAAAGAATCGATCTTACGAAGAATACAAAAAAGAGTCAAAAACCGTACCTTGACATATTGCTTATAAACAAATTCTACTCGGTTGTTTAATAAATGCTTGTCATTTTTTAGGCACAATTAAAAAAAGTTCATATTTTAGTCTTTTTTTAGGGAACAATAGAAATCTCCCACACTTTTTTTTAGCATAAATGAAATAAAGGGTCTTGAAATTCAGTTTATTTTTTGAAACATTACCAGATAATAATGTGTTTTGTATTTAATGGAGAAAAACCAACTTCCAACTGAAAAATTAGTAAAAAAAATGTTGCCATAAATTTTCTTCACAAAAAATACCTTAATTTAAACAAAATCTCTGTTAACATGTTTATTTAGTTTATTTTGACCTTTTTATCTTATTTTCAGAACCCTGTTGCTTTATTTTTGTCTTTTAAATTGTATTGAAAAATATCTCTTTTAAGGTTTCTATCACGTTTTTTATATTATTTTAGGGGTTGTTTTCTTTTTTCAATTTTCATCAAGAATAAATGTGAGTTAATATTTAAAATCAATTAAGGTCTTTTTGCTTTTTACACAAAAAAATAAAGAAACAGTAAATATTCTCACACTCTTTGTAATGAAATTGTAAGTATTCTGTTCACTTATTATAACCATTAACTGGGTAACCATTCATGAAATTTCGAAAGATCATCAAGAATGACTGGTGATAGGAAGTCAAGTGTGTACTCTACAGAAATTGTTTCTAGAACTAATATGAACATAGAAATCTTAATGAATAAAGAAAGGATCTCTTTTAGAACATATCTTGCTTAATAAGAGTTAATTTTACTACGAATCATATAAATATTGTCTAATAAAGTTCAATACCTCTTTGTCAAAACAATAATTTCTTTAAATCTTTAAAGTTGAAAGTTCAAATATTCGGTAAATTAAATAAATATACATTTAATTTGTGATCAAAATGAAAGATTCATTTTCACTAAAAAGTAAATGTTTTTTTCTAAAAATTCAAATTTTCACGAAAAGCGATGAACAAAATCTCAATACAATTCAAATATTCACTTAAAGTTGAAATTAAAAAATTCACAAAAAGATTTAATTGTTTACTCAAAATTCAAATTTTTATTAAAAGTTCGAATTTTTAATAAAATTCAAATTTTCACCAAAAATTTTATTTCATTTTCAAAAAAAAAAAAAATCTAAAATTTCATTTTTTTTTTTTTTTTTTTTTTTAATTTCAAGGTTTTTTAGTGAAATTTAAAATTTTTCATTAATATATTAAATTTCACATTTTCAAAAATTTCATATTTTTATTAAAATTTGCTAAATTTTGATGTTTTAATATCAAATTTTGATTAAAAATTAAAAGTTTTGCTCAAATTTTTACTAAAAAAGTTGTGAAAGTTGTATTTTACTAAAAATTTGAAAACTTGAAGACTTGAAGATTGTAACTCAAAGTTCGAATTTTCTTTTTAAAAATTACAATAAAAAAATTTAAATTTCCATTATACATTCAAATTCCACTAAAATTCAAATTTATGCTAAAAGTTTTAATTTTTACAAAAAATTTAACTTTTCACTAAAAGTTCAAATAAGCAGCAAGAATTAAAATTTTTTTCTAAAAATTTAAACTTTAATTAATTTAAATTTTTTTTTTATAAAAAATTCGGATTTTTACTAAAAATTTAATTCTAACTTTTCTCCTATTATAAACTGTAGCGTTGCATTTGCTCCCTAATTTAACTTTTTGACCCTCAATTTTATAAAAATTTACAATTTTTCATTTTTGTCATATAAACGGAAATTCAAACTTCACAAAATGCGGTTTTCTGATGTCTGCATGTATGTTTATTTATGTACACACACATATATGTATGTGTACATAAATGTTTATGCTTAAGTGTTTGAAACTCTGTGTATTTTACAAAATTATTTTGTAACCACATTTTAGGTTACATTGTAATTCAAGTTGTTTTCTTTGTTATTTTTTCTCTTCTATAATGGTAATTTATTTTAGTTTAGTTAATTCTTGTATTTTTAATATGCATGAAAAGTCATTTTCTGGAACATGTGTAAAAGTACTTGTCCCCCGACACAATTGACATTGATAAATGACAATAAGCTAAAGGAATTTTAAAAACAAGAACCTTTTAAAAATTGTGAAAAAAAAAACAATAATATTAAAAGGGAGTTAATTTCAGACCGAGGTTGACACCTATTAGACTGTTTGTTTATATATTTCCTATATCTGGACGGCTTTTGAAAAGTCAGCAAAAGGAAATGAAAAATATGAGTTTCTAATAAATGACAAAGAAGTTCTTAATACTTTTTTAATAATTAAATAATTCAAGTAATTATAGGAGATTGATTATTTTATATATAAATTCTTTAAATTTATTTTAATAGTCAAAATTTCATTATAAGTATATTCAGTTTTTAATCAACAATCAACACCCCATTTTTGCTAGACACCTGTGGAGTATTGATCATTACAAAGTTACATAAACTTTACAAAATTTAACGACTTGACCTCCACCTCTATAGGTGGAGCGCAGGCCAGTAGTCATCTTTAAAATGACAAGAAATCTTTAAAGTAATAAAAATCTACGCAGATAAAATCAATTATTGATGAAATCCAAACACAAATTGATTATATAGATAAAAAATCACTTAAATTGAAGATTTTTATACATTTTTCAAAATACACTCCCCAACATTAAAAATGCAACAACAGCAACCGAAAACAAGTATAAACGTTACAGCGGTCAAGCTCGACTATAAAATGCACTACACCAAAATAATAATTATAAATAATAGTTACAAAAAATTTATGAACGGCCCTCGTATAATTTAATTTTCTGCTTTATTCTTAAGGAATCAGTATATTATTGTGACAGTAACATTTATGTGAATTTAGAAGTCTTTTTTGAATTTTCTGAATAAATTTTTTAAAATTGATATATGGTAGTTAGAAGAAATTATGGAGCGACCGTCGTATAATTTTTAAATATCAATTATAGCTTATATATTTTTTTCAATTTGTAACGGACCTATGAAAAGCAATAGATCGACCCTCGCATAATTTAACATCATTTAAAAATATAATCACTATATATTTAGAACTTTTATGAGCTTAAACCTCATTTCGGGAAGAAATTTGTATGGCAGGTACTCGAAATAGTGGACTGAACATGCCCAATAAAATAAGCTTTGTCCTATTTCATCGAGATATTTAAGAAAATGTAGAGTGTTTACAACGTTTACATGGACAGCAATCCGGAAAAACGGACGGATATCGTAAAATCAGAAATTGATTCTGAGTCCAAAGGTATATTTAATAGTGGGTGTAACACCGTTTTTCTGCATGTTACAAACATTAGCACAAACGCATAATACCCCAACAGAGTATAACAACCACCCATGATGGTGTAGGGTAAAGGCTCAGTAGGAAATTAACGGTAAAATTCATTTTAATTAATTGTTTTTCTTCTCAATTTTAGTTTTATTTTATTTGTTTAACAGAAAGTTCAACCTTTTTGAAAAACACATAAAACAGACGACATTTAAAATAATTTAAACAAAAGCACAAGGAAAAATTAACAAAAAAAAAATAACTTAAAAATAAAACTATAAAACATTAGTGTTTTTGTTTTTGGGTGCTGCTTTTTAATTTTTAATTTTATTTAAACTTTATTTTCAAGAGGATTTAATTTAAATGTGTATTATGTTTTACTAATTATTTACATGGTTTTAACACAAAACACAAACAAAAAGATGAAAAAAGACCATAAAATTTTTAACTATAAAAAGTACGATAAATACAACAGCAGGTTTGTAACTTAAGTCTTTTGTTTTTAATACTTGTAAGTACATGTTAACAAAATATACAGACAAACGACCAAAATTAATAAAAATTTATGACTTTGTGATAAAATACGACAAGATATATTTCTGATATGGTTTTTAGCAATTTTAGGAATTTACGGAGTGAGATTTGAAAATTCGAAACACACGTCTTTCATTAAAACGTTTACTCCAAATGTTATTCGATTATTATTTGATCAAGTTACCTTAGTAAAACATGTCAGTTATTTTGTTTTATGTTAAAAATGAATAAATTGTTAATTTGACCAATAAGAGTGACAGGGAAAAGTGTGTACTAAAATTATTAACAACTTTCAAAAAAATCCAACTCGACCCTACAAGCATTCAAAGGTCAAGGAAAATCTGGTTCAGAGAGAAGGAATGCTCTACATGCTGTTTCTAAAGCATTTTCAAAAGACCTTCCAACACATCCGGTAGATAAACAGTTCTGTTAGCTAAGTGCTCGGACTATTTGGTACGAAAAGTTTAAGTTTAAAAACCAAAAAGGCTCCTAACAGAAACGTTTGCTAAAATTAAGAGACCAAAAAACAGAGCACGAAATTGAAGTCAAGTTTTCTAAATAAATTTACTTGTTGCATAACAGATGTCTAAACATTTGTACTGGCATATTTTCTGATATTTCCTGGACAATAATTTTATATTGCTGATGCTGAGAAGGAGAGAGGAGGGCTCTTGTAAAAAAAGAATTGAAGAGCTAACAAAAAGGTATCCAAAAGTGTGGTAGAACAAACGTTATTGGAAGGATTTCTAAAAAGCTTCAAAATTTTATTTTTTATGTTTAAAACTATAAAATTTTTTTTGTAAAACTGTGAGTTTTGTGGTTACGTTTTATTTAACTTATATGTATGTTAAGAAATTTTCGATCTCATTTCTTAACAAAATATTGTAGTACTTAAGAAATTCGTTATAATTTAGAAATTAATAATTTTTTTAATATTTTGTAATTAATTTCAACTAATTTCGTAATTAATATCAATTTATTTAAGTGTCAATTTCTTCCAACTTTTAACTTTAATTTTACATTTAAACCATTTTCATAAACCCACTTCTTACATTAATTCTATTTTTTGATAAACTTTGTTCTTTTATAAATTTATTAATAAAGAATTTTATGTTGTAATTGCTATTTTTTCTAACTCGAATATAATGAATTATAATTTTCTCAAACAGGTTACATTTGAAAATTATAAATTTTGCACGTGAACATTTACATTATTCAACCAGGAAAACCGTTTATTGCACACAAAGAGTATTGTGTTGCTAAACACTGTGTTGGTCTCCGATTAGGAGCAGTAAAATATTCAAGTCTAATGGAAACTTGAAATTATAAAGAAACATCGTGCTTGATTTCCAGATTGAGAATACAGAACTTTTTATATCCTCTACCTACGCTAGTGATGGAAAGAGTATGTTAATTTTGTCCTCCCTAGTGTAACGCTAAGAAGCAACTACATACTTAGTACCCCATAAAGTTTAGCTGTGTCCATCTCTCTATCTGTTGCTGGCATTTCGTGATATTCTCCCTGTCTCAGTTTTTGGAAATGTTGGCAATAGAATTTCCTTTTTATACAAGTTGTCTCTTTAACCATAATTCTGCAATTTTCTAGATTTTCAGATCACATCATAATTGAATTAATTAATATTTTTATTAAAGCAATTAAAGAATATTTAGCGAATCGGCGAAAACATTGCTCTTAAACATTTTTCCTGTAGTGTAAATTAAATCTAACAGTTGGCGGCACCTTGTAACTATGAATGATGCTAATACTTGAACTGTTTGTTACTTTGTAGTTGTTTTCTTTTTTCTCTTATTTTTTCTTCTGCTCGTACTCATAAACTCAATATTCTACAAACAAACGTATAGAAAAAAAATACTTTGTAAAATATTCTAACATATTCTCATTTACATATACATAGGTATGTTGTATGTGTAAACTTATTTATATTGCTTGCTTATTACACTTATACAAGCCCATAGTGCAATACGTAAAGTTCTTTACTTTGAGCTCGTTAATTCAATTTGAATATTCAAAGGTGTGCGACATATTCGTGACTTGTTGCTGAGCTTTATTTTTTGCACTTTTCAAACACTTAAAGGTCTACTTGTTGTTGTTACTTCTGCTTGCTGCTGCTGATGTTGTTGTTTTTACAATTGTTATTTATGTCGTTAACGACGTCCGTCCGTCTGGCCAGTTTAAAATAAGCTAAACTAAAAATTTAGATGCAATTTTTTGCACTTTCATGAAAAAAAAAATGGAATATAAAACTCACAATCTTACAGATGCAAATGCAAAATAGAATCTAATTTAATGGTTTTTATTATATTTTAGAACTATTAAAGGCAAACGAAATGTATGGAAAATTTGAATATATTAAAAGTTAGTTTTTTTACAAGGATATTTTTTTGGTGTAAAAATGTATCATTAAAAAGCCATAAACATAAAGAAAAAACCAGCAGGAAAGCCACTTGTTCTAGAAGAAATTTAAGTCTTAACAAAAAAAGAAAACGTTAAAAATTTATGGCAAAATAAATTGTTTAAGAAACAAAATATGTCGAAATTTAGACAAAATTGCTGTTAATGATTTTGAAAAACAGTGTTTTTTTTCTATATCAAAAGATTTATAAGTGATCTTTAGTTAACATTATTTTTTTATAAATCACTGTCATTTCTTATGGATGTTTGATATGTGAGTGTCATTTATTTTATTCCATTGTAGATTTCAAAACAAAAATCACACTTTTTCTAAAACGAAATGAGTGAAAAATAAACGTTTTTATAAAAAATTATGTGCACGTTTTCTTGTTTTATTTAATATTTCTAAGATAATTTAACAGATTAAACATTAAGTTTGAATGTCAAGTTGAGTGACTAAATAACTCTCCATAGCAAAAATAAAAATCCAACAATTGCCGCTTAATACTTCCTTAAGATCAGTTTTTTTTCACTTCGTCGTTCAAGTTGTGCTCGAGAATATTAAGTGTAAAAAATAAAAAAATAAATATTTTAAATGGAAATGATGTAAAGTTGTCAAAGATCAGTTTATTATTAAGTTATTTTTGTTGTATTGAATAATAATGTAAGAATTTTTACAATTACAATTGATTAATGAACCCGCAGTTTGTTGTTTAGTTTTTTTTAATTTGTTTAAATGCGCAAAAAAATATAAAATAAATAGTAGTAATCAATAACAAAAATATATATTTATGAATTATGAGTTTATTTAGTTAGTAAAAAATGAATTGTTTTTGAAAATATATATTTTAGCAACAAGTACTAGAAAAAATTCAGATTAATAATGTTATCTGTCCTCTCAATTATAAAACAAATAATTTTTATGGTTTTTAAGATAAAATTAAAGATTCCCCATAAAAGCACATATTCATTTAGATTTTTAATAATTTATTCTTTTACATATAAAATTTCCTAAAATTTATCACCATTCATTTCATACATTGATCCCTGAACTTTCTGTTGTTGGACGAAATTACCTAACTTGGAACCAATAGATACTTTTTAATGATTTTCACATGGAAATTCCTAAGGTGTTTTTCAGTTGCCTGTGAATAGCATATGCTTTTAATAAATCCGGAAAAGGACTTACTAAAAACTCCTTGGAATTTACATTTTTCAAAAAATTTAACTAAATATTTTATACCACAAATATACATACATACATACATACATACATACATACATACATACATACATACATACATACATACATACATACATACATACATTTAAATAGTTCCTATAATTCTTCAAAAATAAATAACATGTTTTAGAAATCTCTTATAATTAAGGAAATATTTGAATCAAAATAAAATTTTGACTCATTTTTTCATACAATCGAAAAATGAAATCTATAATAAAATAAAATCTAACAAGGATCTTGAACAATTTTCGAAATAATTCTTATTAAACGATCAAATACCAATATGAATCCATTTAAAAGTTATGATTTATTTCAAAAAAAGTTTACTCTTCCTTCTCAGAAATCCCCTGCCTCCGGTACTTAAAACTTTAACTGTTTTAAGTCAATAAAACTTATTAATGTTTATCGCATTCTTTTTTTGAATATTCAGTGGTTCCAAAGTTACAGAATTGTTTTTAAGAAATCTCATGACTTTTTCTATTTTTTTTTCTATAAAATTTTGATTAAAAGACATGTTTTGTTTAATTTTTTCTGCAACTTTGAATAACATTTGGGCCATTTTCTGCAAACTATAAAATTATCCTTATACGTCCAATAATAATAAGAAAGTTTTATAATTTTTATGGTATCAATTTTGATCTTTTTCTGACACTTCCTTAATCAAATTTATTTATTGATAAAATAAAGTATATCTAGTTTCATAGTTATCTTAATTTTCAAATAGAATAAATTACGTTATCTCATTCCTTGATTTTTTAAACACTCAACATCAATAAATTTTAGTCCTTGAATGGCCTTAAATTCTAATGTAAAATTAACCGAGTAATATTTTTTAATTCTCTATAGACCGATTACTTTAAAATATAAGATAAATTTTTAAGATTAAAAATAAAATAAATAATAAATATCGAAAAATTTAACAAAAATATTCATTAACACTTATGTTCTAATTTTTATTAACAAAATTGTTTTTAACAAATTTTAAATTTGCAACCGAAAGAAACAACAACAAATAGATACTAAAACTATTAGCTCATAAAAAATATTTTAATGTTTATGGTAATAACTAGTTTGTATTATTATTATTATTATTATTATTATTATTTTGTAAAATGTTATTTTTAAACAATAATAACATTAAAAAAATAACTAAAAAATGTTTCGAAAACAATAAAATTTATTAAAACAAAGTCTTAACAAACAAAAGCATAAATATGTAGATCATTTTATAAGAAAATTATAAAAACTATTAACAGTCAATACCTGAGCATATGCTGCTTTAACACTTGTGTTCATAACAAATCAATCCAACAACAAACATTCACTATTTCATACTCTAAACTCTGTTCTGTAACTGATCTGTGACAAGATTTTTTCTTCCAAATGAAGAAAAAAAAACAAGAACCTAAACAAACACTTGTTAGAAATACAAGAATTTTAGTTTTCTATTACAAGTTTTTTGTTTTTGTTATTTAATACTGCTGCTCTTATTATCAAAAAAAATCGTGTAACATAAAAACAACTGTTATATTAAATAGGTTTTTGTTCTCTCTTAAAATGCGCTCTAATAACTGATCTTTTTTCTTTTTTTTTTTTGGTCTTAACAACTGTTGCCAGATTTCATTTTTTATTGTCATTTAGGCGATTTTTGAGTAAAAAATGGATTTTTGACTATTTCACGATTTATAACCGGAATTTGATGATTTTTTCGAGCATAAAATTTTTAATAATATTTTTTTTGTAACATTTCTTGTCCAAGGTTTTTATATAATAAATCACCAAAACTTGGACTCTACGAAATTTTAAAGAATAATCCAGATGTTGTGATCAATAAAATCGTTTCAGTAACCAATAACTCGCACACCGATATCTTCAAGTACTTTAAAACTTAAAGAAAATATTACCGCGTTATTTTCACAGACTGAGAAACTTTTTAAAATGTTAAGTCCATACGGTGCCCGTAATAACTGATCCAATGGACTAATCTGAGGTGCCCTTCCGCACTAAGATGCATTCATAGTATTTGTATGAGTGCAGCCAAAAAAATTAAATGAACTATGTCTGCTCCAATTAGTGGGAAAGCAGCAGTTCGTTTACAGTGTACATGTAAAGTAAATAAAATTTGTAGTTTAACCTTTCCCGTAGGGATATTTGTCTTTTGGGCATGTCTGCACTAAAGTCAATCACAACTTTATCAAAATTATTAAGTTTTATAGAAAAAGGATGGTGATTTCTGAAATGTTTCTAGATCGTATTTAAAGTTATTCAAAAGCTTTAATTGTTAAATCTCTTAAAATTTTTGTTAAAAATTCTTAAAACATTTTTAATATTTTTATAAATAATTTTTTATGTTGATGATTTTTTTACGATTTCGATTTTTATCTAAAATTATCTGGCAACTATGGTGTTGGCAAATAAAGCTGTGATATTTTATATCTCACAATTAAGAAAAATTCATAATAACAAACTGGTTTGTTTACAAACATTCCATTTGTTTACCTTTTTCCATTAAAAGAACACTATTCTCTCTCTCTCAATTTTTCTTAGGCTCTTTATCTCTCTCTCTATTTCAAATTTTCTAAGTGGTCTAAACCTCTGTTAACCGTTTCATTATTATGTTAATAAAGTTAATCTCAATCATGTTAACCGTTGTCTGTTATTATATTTATACTCTCTGTCTGTCTCTTTGTTATTCTCTCTTTGTATTGCTATTTATTTTTTCTCATTATTACACCTGCAATGTAAATAATAAAAATTGAATTAAAACCGGTTTTTATTTTAGTTTTTATTAAAGTAAATTGTTGTTGTTGTTTTTGTTTTTCCTAAGACCATCGTTTCACAGACTGCCATGTTTCATTTCTTTAAGCCATGCTTTAATTTTCATGGTGTGAGTGAGTGTTTTAGCATCGATTTGTGTGTGTGTTTTCTTTTTTAATAAAATGTTAGTAAGAGTCTAGTGTTCTGTTTATTTTGGGGCTCCCACTTGTTTCTCTGTTATGGCTTAACTTCAGTTTAGAGCGAACTATTGAGGCGTTTTAACGTGTTGCCGCAATAATTTTACGTTTAAAACGTTTACCGTCGGTTTTCTTTTATACATACAAATTGTTTAAGTGTATGTGTTAACTATTTCTTAGTAATTTGTCTGGGATTAATAGCGGTTAATAAATAATTAACGCCTAAATATAAATATTGCAAAAACGTATTGCATATTTTTAAGTGTAATTAACAATAAATTGTTTAAAAATAATTAAAGAAATTAAATTAATTAATAATAAATAATTAAACGAATTTTTGGAAATTGAAGATAAAATCAAAACACTGTCTTTTTGGTGGATTATTAAAACAACAGGTGTTTGATTGGCCACGACAAGGAAAATTTGTAAAAAATAAAAAAGTGAGTGTAAAATAAAATGGAAAAAATTATAAAAAAATTTATTATGTAATTAAAAAATAGCAACAAATTAAAATAAATAATTAATAAATATTTTGTTAAAAATATAAATTTTAATAAAACTTTATTTTACTTATAAAATTGTGTTTTTGTTATAACTGTTTTTCTCTTTCCTCTTATTGTTGTTGTTATATTTTATAAATATTACAATTAGAAAAGAGAGCTTTATAACGGTTTGTGCATAAAATAAACAAAACATTAGTGCAAACAACAATAAAAATACATAATTGCATGCAAATGTTTTTTGAAAACATGTTTAAACATGAGAATAATTGAAATTGAAATAAAGAGATTTAAAAAGGAAAATTAAAGAAAATAAAAGTAAAGTGTTAAATTTATTATGGAATAATTAAAACTCAATATGGATTACGACACAAATTAATTTAAACAAAAACAACAAATTAATTTTATATTAAAAATTGTTCGATTTTTAACAAAAAAAAATAAAATAAATGAGTTCCAACTATAAAGCCATATAAAGCCATATAATAATAAATTGGATCCAGGTGAAAGCCCCAAAATACTAAATCCTGCCAAAAAAAATATGTTCTACGATTTTAAAATAAAATGGAAAAAAGTTTAACTTTATTATATTAAATACAGATTTTGAAATTTTGCAAATATTTTATTCAAATATGAAATTCTTCATATTAGTAATTTGAAAATCGATTATGGTTGAGCATCGATTTTTTGTGTTAAAACTCTGTTATTTTGTGATCGATTCTACACTGTCAATTTTATACTGAAATCGATTCATAGTGTCTTAGTTAATCGGAAAGTGTAATTTCGCAAAAAATATGAAAAATAAAGTAACGAATTCTGTTTTCAAAAATTTGTTAATTTTTTCGATTTTTTGGTCGTTTAAAAAATCGATTATTGAGTACGATTAATCGACTAAAATAATCGAAATTAAAATAATTGATCGATGAAATAGTTGATCTAAAATGCGATTGTACAAAAACGTTATGAAATGTACAAAACTTATTTGGATTTGAATGTGCAATTTTTACAAATACTGATGCATTAAAAAATCAATTAGAAAAGTTCAGAATTATGATCCGACTTTTTTAAATTTACCTGAAACGTGCATTTTTCCTTGAAATACATTGTGAATTAAAAAATAACAATAAAATTGTAAATTAAAACTAAAAATAATAAAAAAATATTTTTCTTAAAAAAATTGTCTTTTTAAAATTACTTTTGAAATTTTCACTAAAATGTAAAATTTTCACTAAAAATTGAAATTTTCACTAAAAATTGAAATTTTTATTAAAAATTTAAATTTTCACTAAAAATTGAAATTTTTATTAAAAATTTAAATTTTCACTAAAAATTGAAATTTTTATTAAAAATTTAAATTTTCACTAAAAATTGAAATTTTTATTAAAAATTGAAATTTTCACTAAAAATTGAAATTTTTATTAAAAATTGAAATTTTCACAAAAAATTGAAATTTTCACAAAAAATTGAAATTTTCACAAAAAATTGTAATTTTCACTAAAAATTTAAATTTTCACTAAAAATTTAAATTTTCACTAAAAATTTAAATTTTCACTAAAAATTTAAATTTTCACTAAAAATTTAAATTTTCACTAAAAATTTAAATTTTCATTAAAAATTGAAATTTTCACTAAAAATTGGATTTTCTCTAAAAATTGAAATTTTCACTAAAAATTGAAATTTTCACTAAAAATTGAAATTTTCACTAAAAATTGAAATTTTCACTAAAAATTGAAATTTTCTCTAAAAATTGAAATTTTTACTAAAAATTGAAATTTTCACTAAAAATTGAAATTTTCACTAAAAATTGAAATTTTCACTAAAAATTGAAATTTTCACTAAAAATTGAAATTTTCACTAAAAATTGAAATTTTCACTAAAAATTGAAATTTTCACTAAAAATTGAAATTTTCACTAAAAATTGAAATTTTCACTAAAAATTGAAATTTTCACTAAAAATTGAAATTTTCACTAAAATTGAAATTTTCACTAAAAATTGAAATTTTCACTAAAAATTGAAATTTTCACTAAAAATTGAAATTTTCACTAAAATTTAAATTTTCACTAAAAATTGAAATTTTCACTAAAATTTAAATTTTCACTAAAAATTTAAATTTTCACTAAAATTTAAATTTTCACTAAAAATTTAAATTTTCACTAAAAATTAAAATTTTCACTAAAAATTAAAATTTTCACTAAAAATTGAAATTTTCACTAAAAACTGAAAATTGATATTCTCACTAAAAATTGAAATTTTCACTAAAAATTTAGATTTTCACTAAAAATTTAAATTTTCACTAAAAATTTTAAATTTTTGCTAAAAATTTCAATTTTCACTAAAAATTTAAATTTTCACTGAATATTGAAGTTTTTTTTAGGAACTGAATTTTAATTTCGTTAAAAAGAATTCATTTTTCGTTAGCATTTCTCGCTAAAACCTTTAACTAGAATTTCAGTCATATTAATTTATTATGACTTAAAATTAAATTGTATTTCTCCATTAAAATATATATTTCACAAACAATTATTTTTTTTACAAAAAGTACAATATTGTATTTTTTAAGCAAAAATAAAATTTTTCATAAAAATATATCTATATCTAAAAATTTTTAATTTCATCAAATGTTACGTTTTCAATAAAAAGGTGCATATTTCGCTAAAGAATTCATTTTGTAACAAATATTGCTTTATAAGTAATAATTGCACTTAATCTATAATACGATAATCTTAAGTTGGATCATAAAGAAATTACATTCTTCATTAAAATTGCATATTTTATGAAAACTGATATTGCAAAAAATAATGATGATAATTTTTTCATCAACCATTTGATAGATTTTGTTTATACTGCGTTCTTATTTTTCAACTTAAATCAAATAAATAGAAATTAAAAACAAATTTTTAAATGCAAATTATCTTTAAATACGTGAGAATCTTGGAAATGACTTAACTTTTTGATTACATGCTAATAAATAGAAAAACGGATACTAGGAAATTATTCAACAATAATTTGGATCCATTTAATATTGACATACAAAATAAAGTGAATTAATTTAAAATATTAACCTTAAGGTTATCCTATTGAACACCATAATTTAATAGTGAATTTGCACAGTGAAAATTTATTTGGATCTATATTAGAATATACATATTGATAAAATATATAAACATTTTCAACTTTAACACTTAATGCATTTTAATTTAATGATTAATATTTCATTTATGACTAGATTATAAAATTAAAGTTCAATATAGAATTTTTTAAATTTCTTTATTTGAACTTCTAAAATTGTTTTAAATAAATTTATTTTTATGGCGGAAATAAAGATCTTTTATTATTTTCAAAGGTTAGTTATTTGCTGATCTTTTCAAACTTCACTATATTTCATGATTTCATTCTCAATCCATCTCTTATATAAAAACTTCATTTAAGGAAACTGTTAAAATTACTTCCTTACAAATATTTTTTCTTTAAATGTTTTAAAGTTTTTCTTTAAACTTGATTTCTTTTTCATTACAACAAATAAATTTGTCATTAAAATAATTAACTAATTAAAACAATGACTTGAAGACAGAAACAACAAACATTTCGACCAAATAAAACAATCAAGAAAAACATTTATTTTTTTGTTTCATGGCAAAAATCCCAAAACATTGCATATACGATGCATGAAATCAAGTCTGTACAACTTCAAACTCATACACACAACATGTTTTATAATGAACATATTCAAATAGCAAAAACATTTGCAATAAAAACCATGAAAAAAAAACATTAAATTTGGAAAACATTAAAGTGAAAGGTAATTTTTTTCTACAATTATTTAATCTTCATTTACGAGTACATACTTGAAACGACAACAACAACAAAAACCTTATTTTGTATGGAGTTGAATATATAATAATATAATAATAATAGAGTTTAAATTGAAAATTAGAAAATCAGACTTATCCTCAATATAAAACACCAAAAAAAATGTCTGAAAAAAATCTTGATCAGTGGCTTAAGCGCAAAAAGAGTTTAAAGGTATTGTAGGTTATTTATAGATTTAAATACCCTACTCAAAGAAAAGTGTTAAATAAAATAATAAGAAAATCTGATTCGACTTAGTTATTTATTGGTAATGCTTTCTACTTGGATGTCTTACGTCCAAAATTGTAATGTGAATTAAATGAAATTATCCAGATTAATATTTATTTTCTTATTAATATTAATATTTATTTTCTTATGAAGTTTGTTATTTAAAATCTATGAAATCGGTTCAGTAAAGAAAATATTATAGGCCGATTTTTAAAACCACCTCAAAAAAATGAAAAAAAAACAAATTTTCCTTAACAATTTTTATTTTTAAACTCATCAAATCGGTTAATTGGAAAACAAGTTATTCTGCTTAAGACAACAGAATAAAACAATTGTTACCTTTTAGTTTTCCGCTACAGTTTGTCTTTAAAAATCCATAGAATCCATTCGGAAAGTATTATATTATAGACTGATTTTTGCAACAATCTCGAACATTTTAAATGGTAAAAGATCGGATTTTATTCAATAATAACATTTTATAAAAAACGTGACACTTTGTTTATAATATCAAGATCTCTAAAACTATATATAGCAATATCTGAATCGATTTATCTCTTTTTGGTTCGACAGATTTACACACAAATTATTTATTATTTCCTTCATACATTTAATTTTAAAATCTATAAAATCGGTTTAGAAGACAAAAATTTATATATTCCGATTTTAAAAGAATTTCCTGATTCGAATTTCTAGACATTTACTCTCAATATCTGATTCCATTTAACAATTTCCATTTGTGTCATCTCTTATGTCTAAACTAATGATCCAAATTTAATGAATATCACTCATTTTATATGACATTTCCTGATACAAATATATAATTAAGATTCCCTGAAATCGGTTCAGTTTAAAGGAATTTTTCGACCTATTTTAAATGCAACCTCTAGAATTTGTTAATTAAAGGTTAAAATTAAATTTTAAGTAAATTTTATATAATAAAGTCTGTCATTCTATGTATAATGACAAAACACCATATATCTGAAGAGCAATATCTGAAGAGATTTTGGTATATTCTTTTATTACTTCAATACAAATTACCCGAAATTGTTAATTCTTTTCCCATAAAAGTTTTGTTTTTAAATAGATTAAATCGGAAAAAACTTATATATCGATATTTCATAAAAAGATTCTGTTTAAGAGATTGATTTTTAGGAGAATTTTGTTACTCAAAAAATTATCGCAAGTATTTTAATAAGACTTTGCTTAGAAAGTACAGGGTGTATTGATCCAGCACATTGCGTAGATACCATATAGTTCCATATAGTTTCACCTTTCTATTCTAATAATTATTTTTGAAGAGCTCTAAGTGGCATGTATAAAAGATTCATTCAAATTTTTACTAACATTTTACACAATTTTAAGACATATCAATATTTAAGAGCACCGGTAAACATTAAAAATTAAAGTGGACTTTTGAAAATCTTACAATTTGCCAAAAAAAAAAAAATCCAACAACTTTTACTTAAAAACTTGTAACTGATTATGGAAGTCAGTCAACGAAATATAATTTAAAACAATCCATATAATCCCTCATCATCAGCAGCAGCAACAACAACAACAACATCATCAATATAAATCTCATAATGATCTTGGCTGTTCGCTTGTCATCATTATCATCACAAGACATGCTTTTGATTGTTAAATTAAAATCGAAAGAAAACACAACAGAAAAAGAGAAACCGAGCAAGACAAGAAAAGCCTTTAGGTGCTTCTTACTTGTTTATGTGTGGCATACAACACCAAAAACACATCATGGCCAAAAAAAAAAAACATTCACTCAATCATTTAGCATAGAGTGCAGTAAGTGAGCACTGTCTTGTGTACTGCACTGGGCCATAATGACGTTTTGAGGATTTTATTTGTGTTTTGTTTTTATATGCGACGTCGTTATCGCCTTCGACGGCGCATGCAATTGACCTCATTTAATGAAAATAAACCAAGTAAATAAAAATTGTACACGTTAAGTGTCGTCAGTTAGACTTGCAGTCAGTCACTGAGTGTGTTAGCAAGTTTAGAAGAAAAAAGGCCACTCAATTTTCCAAAAAGTTAATAAAAATAAAGTGCTAAAAGAAATAATAAATCAAAAAATGTTTAACAAAAATTCACCAACAAACGCAGAAAATAATAAAAAAAGCGAACTAAAAATGAGACATTGTTTAACTGCACTTTTACCGCCAAGTGCTGCATTAACGGCAATTTTTTCTTTGTTTATTTGTATTTTTATTGCAATTTTTTTTATTTATTTTTTGTTTTTTTTTCGGGAGAATAACGAACGCAATTTTCTTTCACTGTTGTGCCCGGTGAATGAGGTCACCAACAAAAACAAAATATAAACATCATGATCAAAAATTCCCCCTCCAAAAAAAATCTACTACAAGTTTTCCAACAAAAATAATAGTTATTGAAATAGTTGTTGAAAAGTATTTTCACTAAAAAACAATAGTTTTTCTTGAAAACTATTTTTATGTCTTTAAATGTGATCTACATTTTTGCTTATTTTATTATTAATATTATTTTTCATCTGCATTGTTAAAATTTTTTTTTGTGTAAAAATCGCGATGAAAATTTTTTTATGTGAAAAATGGAAAAGGAGTTTTGTTACAGTTTTTATTGCAACTAACTAACAATTGTCATTTGAAGTTTTTAACTATTAAATTTAATAAATGGAAACACAAAGAAAATGAATAAAATTTGATCAGATTTATGAACTGAAAACTAAAATGGAATTTAGGGTTCAATTATGTTTGGCAGAAATATGAGACAAACATTTTAATTATTTTATCTCATGAAATAAAATTCGTAATAAAATTTATCTCTTTTAATAAAAAATATATATTTTTTTAGTTTGGATGCGATTTTAAAGCTTTTAAACAACAAAAATTTTGACAAAAAAAAAAAGAATTCTGAAATTTGGTCCAAATCTCTGTAAATGTGGGGGTGGCATGTCATTAAAAACAGATGTTTTAAGCTTCCTCTTAAGCTTCTTAAAAACTTTTGAAGGTGTTATATTTTATTTATATTATCATGAACCAGACGATATCTGTTTGTCCACATAATAAACCGAATTTATGATGGAATCATGTACGAAGTGATATTTTCCAGATTTTTTAGGGTTCCACTAACATGTCCGATTTAAACAAAAATATTAAGTTCAACATATTATAATCCCAAAAAATTTGTGGCACTTTAAATTCCAATTCGAATTATTTTCTATCGAATCAGAATTAATACATGTTAAACATAAATTATACATTGTTTTCGGGCTCTCCTAAATTCTAAATGATATAAAATTTCAAATTCCATCAAATCCAGAAACATTAAAGATCATCTGGCTCTGTCGAAACCTGAAGCGATATATCACTCGCTTTCACTTTAAATTAAAAAAATAAATAAAACTAATTCAAGGAAATTAATTAAGTTGTCCCTGTAAAGGAAAGATATAGGCGGATATTTGAAACAACGAATTCGACCTATATTCCGGAATCATGTGATTCTACTTTCAAGACCGGTTTTCAAGAAATATCAAGTTTAAAATATTTAAGATCCCATAAGTATATTTTTGAAGGTGCTATAAAGTCTAATCCGATTTATATCTTTAAAGTTGGATAAGAAACCTTAAAGATCAAACTAATAATACATTTTCGGGCCCTATCAAATTCTGAATCGATTAAACTAATTCAAGGAAATTCGTTCAGATTCACTCTGTAGGGAGAAAGATATAGACCGATATCTAAAACAACAAATTTGGCCTAAACCCATTCATTTTAATGATTGAGAAAAATTTTCTATTACTTTAAGGAAAAAACTAGGATTTGTTTCAACATAATCCTTTCCGATTTTTAGGAATAACTTATAACACTTCAAAAGTAATTTTTTGTTATTGGTTTGGAATTTCGAATGTAATAAAACCAGGAAGAGAACTTAATCGTGGAGGAGGTAAATGACTGTTTTATATATAAAAAAATGCAATGGGAATAAATCTGTAACTTCCGAACGGCTAATCCGATTTCACACAGTTATAGCAGAATATAGGTAGGATAACCTAAAAACAGGATGAAAATCGCTTCAGAAATCTTGATCAAAATCAGTTCAGCAATCAGGATCATTTTAATAGATTACAGACCCGAGATGTTGAAATTTGTAACCCTGTTGAACGATCCCCGTTAGACTCACAAAATTCTAGTTAATAACTCACATTTGCCTATACCTCTGTTTTTACTGTGTGAAATTTCACTGAAATCGAAAGGACAACTTTTAGATTATATCTCTATGAAATTGCTTGATCTGAAAAATATAGGACGAATAAGTTCGAGAATATAGTTTTCTAAAGTCTTACCAACTAATGAAAGAAATTTTAGATTCAAATTGAGATTTTAAAAATAGCAGGTGGTAGGAAGGAAATATTTAAAATATGTTCTCCATAAAATCTAGATATTAAAATTTAATCTTTATTGACAGAAAAGTAAACACAATAGAACGTTTTTTCCAAAAAATAGTGTTATGTAACACAGACATTAACCTTTTTGGAAACTGAAAGAAAAAACATCTTCTTTATTCTCGTTTCTTATTTGACAACTAAATTTAACACTTTGCTCTTAAGGTCTTTATACCTCTGACTAATAAACAATGAAAAATATTATCATTTAAATGTATTGTTTACTAAGATTCAGAAAAAGAATAAAATATAAACATGTCAAGAAACCCGTCTAAATATTCATTTTTGTTTCACTTTTTTTTAATACTTTCGACAAAAAACTAAAATTTTAAAGACTCCATCTTTATACTAATTATTATCAAAACTGCTTAATCTAAAACAAATTCTTTTTTCTTTACAGAACTCAACAAAAGAAATCAAAAGGAACGTGTGTTTGAGAATAAAGATTCGAAAAAAAGTGGTTATATAACACTCCTTAATCTTATTTCTTTTTCTCACTCTAATAAAAGAAGAATGAATTAGAAATAATAAATAAAAAAAGAAGAAATAAAGATAATCATTTGTTTTGTGTTATAAACCTAAAAAATACCCTTTTAACAAAAAATTAAGTGTCTTTTTTAAAATTTTTACCCAATTTTTAAGTGATTCGGTTAAATGCATAAAACGTAAAATTTGAAAAAAATTGTGTGTATTATTTTTTTATATAAAGTGAAACGTGTTTATAATTTAGAATTTCAATAAAAGAGGCGACATTTCAACAAAAAATATTATTTTTTTTGAAAAATTTAAAATTTTTAACCAAAAAAATATTTAACAAGTTTTTTGAAAAGAAATAGAAAAAAAGAAGAAAATAAATTAAATAATAAATGTCTTCTTAAGGCTGATTACGTGTATAAAATTAAATGATAAAAAAAGAATACAACAAATAAATTAAAAATTTATTTAAAAATTTTATACATTTTAATACTGAGATCACCTTTATTAACAACAATAGTGTTTATACACTTAATTTTATAAAAAATAAAGAAATAATTTGAACAAAATTGAAGAATAAATTTTCAAAAAAAATCTTTGTGTCATATTAAAGCTTACAAATTTGTTTTCACAAAAAAAAAAAAAGAAAAGAATTACAATCTCTCTAATCGGTTTTTTATTCGGGTGATTTTTTGTACAATTTATTTTTATTTTGCTCATAAATTTGTGGATTATTTTTTTTTTACTTAATGTTCGAAAGACGGACCCCCATCTGTTTAGCTGTTGAAGTTAATATTTTTGTTTGGAAGGTGACAACAACATTTGCAACAAAATTGTGACTTTGTTGAGAAAAAAAAACAACAAAACAAAACATTTGAAAATGTAAGTAAATTGTTATTTTTCTGAATTAATTATAATTAAATCGTTTTAAACAAATAATTGTTTAACCAAAATAAGATCTTAATAAAAATTGCATTTTATTTAAATTTAACTACAGTGCCCCGAAAAAGTGAATTAACGTTAAAAAGATTTTATAAAAAACCAAAAAAAAAAGATCTATAAAATAATTTAATTGAATTAATTAAATTTGAAATAAATCAAAACATTTTATTTAAGCCAGACAGACGGACAGACATTACCAAAATGTTTCAAAAGGCCCAAAGGGCTTAGTTTTGCTGTTTTATAACACCCAATTAAGTATATTATTAACAAGATTAAATTCCATTAGTTTAATGGTAGAAATTTTTCGATTTTTCGTAAACGGAATTTGAATCAAAATTAAAGATAATTAATTTTAAGATGATTTAATTACTTTAATCAGACAAACGGACATCATTGCAAGTATTTGAAACGTCTTTAGATCTGTATCAATAATTTTTTAATAACCTAATTATTTTGACATTCTACAGACATTAACTAATTTCAGTTTGTTTATGTTTTATTAAATTTTTATATAAAATATCGATAAAATCGAAGTAATAAAATTTGAGAGCATGGAGAGACGGAAGGACAAACGTCACTGAATGGACTCAGAACATATTAAGATCTTTATTAATGATGTTTTAAAATCTTAACAAAATCCATTTATTAATAACATTAACAAATTACAGTTTGTTTTAAAATGTTTTTTATATAAAATATTTATCAAAATATAAAAATCAAATTTAAAGAATATTTAACTATTTAAGCATGACGGACGGACAGACATGGCGGAATGAAATTTGAAAAACTTTCCATCTTTATTTATGAATTTTAAAATACCTCATTTAATGTATTATTTGATAATATTTAATAATTGGAAATTGTATATTCAGAAATTAAGTTTTGAATAAAGAAAAAACAAATAGTATCAATCAAACATAAAAATTCATGAAATTTTAGCTAAGCCAGACAGATGGACAGACTTAATGGAGCCAACACTATATAAATTTTTTATTTAATTTGTAAGTTTTAAGAAACTCTATTAAGTCTACTTTTTGAGATATAAAAAATTCCAAAATCAATCTACCTTAATGTTTTAAATTTGTCGAGAAGAGCAGACATCATTGTAATAATCAAAAAGGCATTTGAATACTGGTTCTAAAATTTTTAAAGTCGAATTTAGTGTACTTTCCAAGGATATCAAATTAACGGAATTTAATTTAATTTGTAAATATATCGTTCGTATCAAAAATTCTAGACTCAAACTTTTTCAATTTCTTATGATCACAAGTTCACAAGAAATTTTCATTTTTCAGACAAAGAAACTTGAAAAGTGACTTATGTGATAAAATTTTCAAAAAGTGTATTCCTTATTAGATATTTTTCTATCGATATTACATAAAAATATTTTTAATTAACCCATTTATCTATTAATTGGCTTTAACGCAAACTCTAGAAAAAATTCTGTATTAATTTTATTAACGATATTAAATTTCCCTCAGCCAGACAGACGGACTGATACATTTAATGGTCAAGGAAGTTTGTGGTATTCAATTTAAATTTGTTGACACATATAATAAATAATTTTTGTTTATATTTCATTCAATATTTTTCCAAATTTGGTCGTTTAATTAATTTAGTTTTATTGTAGTTTTTATCTTTATTTTTCCTTACTTTGAAAATTTTGTCCATTTTGTTCATAAATCTGTTAGAAAAATGGATTTTTGCTTGCATTTCTCTTAAAAAGATATTTTGGCCTGTTTTTATATTGGAAATTTCTGTTTTTTATTTTACATTTCTCTTAAATTTAAGAGATTTTTTTACTTTCATTCTCTTATGGTAAATTTTACTCTTTTGTTTCAATTATCAAAATGTATTACATTATATTTTTCTTTAGAGAAATTATGAATTTGTTTACATTAATATTAAGGAAAAATTTTCAATAAGTTTAAACTTCTCTCAAGAGAATTCGAATATTATTTTAAGAGATGTTTTTCACTTTTAAGGAGAAATATTTTGCTTTGTATTTAAATTTTCTTTAAAATATTTTGTATTTTATTTACATTTTCTCAGATACAATTTTGTTTACATTTATCTCCAAAGTAATTGTATCTTTAGTTCACATGTCCCCCTAATGCATACACTCAGCTTTTAATCAAGATCATTAGCCATGATCTTAACATATTTGGCTTTGAAAAACATTAAAATTGGTTTAATAAGAACAATTTCAGAAATCATTAAATATAAGACAATCTCTTTAAAACTATAACATTTTTTTTGTAATTTAATTAATGTTAATCAATTATTATAATAATTTATAGGTGTGTGTTTAAAATTATTAAGAAACCTATTTGATATAATAACTGATATGTTGCACAATGGGTTTATTATACATTATTATTTTTTTTCATACAAACATTAATTTTTCTAAATAACTTAACTCAGATTGCATTATGAAAACAAAAAAAAAATCGTTAATATTCAATTTAAAGTTATTTTTGCTAAATTCCCATTAGTGTCAAACATTTTGTGAGTCTTTTCATGTTTTTCAATTTAATTCTTTAAAGCATTTAACGTTTTTTTCTTTAACATTTTGCTGGCAGTGCATTCTACCATTAGATTTAGTAACAAAAAATATAAAAATCATTTTATAAATGATTTTAAATAAAACACAAAAACAGCAACTGATTTGAAACTGAAAAAAATTAAATATTAAACTTGACTTGTTGGCCTTCAAAATTTGAAAAAAAAATAAAAAATATGAAACATGAAAGCAACAAAAAAAAACTACAAAACTTGTGGTTGTCGTTTAACATAAATCTTTTATTTAAATTGTTATTATTTTTTATAATGATTTTTTTTATAAAAAAAGAAATAAATGGAAATCGTTTATTTTTATTAATAATAAAAAATTAATGACAAAGTTTTTAATAAGTCAAAAAAGCACAAAAAACAAAAACATTTAATTAACGAAATATTGAAATCATCATTTATAATTTATTTCGAGCTTTTTCTTATATTTCTAGGTTTTAGCTTTATTCTTAAAAAAAATAGTTTATGAAACACATAATTAAATTTCTTTTAAATTATAGTTTTAGTTTTTATTTTCAAAAATACTTTCTTTTTTTCTTATTTTAATCTTAAGAATTTTTGTGGCTGGAAAAGTAGAAGCAAAAGTAATGAAAGTAAAATAATTTTATTTTACAGTACTTTCTATTAACGTTTAAAAAAAAATAAAAGATAATTTAGTATTTAAATCTATAAAAATGAAAAGTTTATAAAAATATTGAGTTTCTAATAAGTATTTTGTTTAAATAATTCATAACTTATATGGGACAAAAGTAATTGAAATAATTATTTGTTTACTAAACGAATATTTTTTTGGAAGGTGAATTTTATATCTGTCTCTGTGGAAAATAACAAAAAATCAGAAGAGTATTTAGAGCAGTAGCCGGCATATAGTAATTTTCATATTTTGTGATTGTGTATGTGAGAACTGTTTATAATTTTCTTAAAGTACATAGGAAAAATGTTTACTAATAAAATGTTTTTTAATCAAGGTGAAAAGCAAAAAAATAAGTTTATTAAATGAAATAATATCATTGTTTTAAAAATAACATTAATTGCTGCTTGAAATAGAATTTATGTTAAGAAGATCAGACATCCATATCTTGCTAAACTTTTCTTTCAGTGTATTTGAAAAATTATGCGACTACCACACCACTTTCAGTGACGGCTCAAGTTAAACTGAGTGAATTTGCAAAAAAGTTGTACATGCAAAAAGTAAAAAGAAAAAAGCACATGTGCTGGCTACGGATTTAGAGACTCTTCTTTCACTAGTTCTCAAAATGCAGTTGTTTCATATTCTGACTAAACTAATAAAGGAAAGTGCGAAAATCTTTTTTGGGAAAACCTCAATTTGATCGTGCGTTATATTTTTTAAATTTTAATTTAAACAATTAAGATGCGTTTGAAGTAAAAACATCATGTTTTGCAGATCTATATATGATAGTTTTTAACAAAACTTTATTCTTATTTTGTCGATTTATAATTGAAAAAGAGGTTGAGTCACATATCGGCCTAAACATTTTAATATACTAAACTGATTTTGGTGGTTTTAAATCGGTAGCCGGCAAAGAGAAGCATATGTACTTTTTTACTCATGCTATATATATGTCACTGTCTCTGAAATAAGTGGTGTTGTCGGAAAATTTTTAAATACACTGAAAAAAAGTTCAACGAAAAGTTCTTCTAATAATTAATTTTACACCTTCTTAATATTAATTTCACATATTATTTCGTTAAATAAACTTATTTCTGTTCTTACTTTTTATCTATATTTCATTTCAGTACATTTTCATTCTATGTACTTTACAAAAAAATTATGAAAAATGTATGTTTTCGTACCTTGAAATATATGATATTGAGAGATAAACCTCATTTCCCTTTGAATTGGTATCAAAGAATATTTTAAACAACACTTAATAGGGTCTGAAATTGCCGATTAATCAAGATAAAATATACGTTTATGTTATAAAATAATGTACTGGTTGCAAAAATAACATTTATTCTTGCTTGAAATAAAATTAATATTTGAAAAATCATACATCAATTTCCCTCTGAGCTTTTCTTTCAGTGTAATTTAAAAATCATTCGAATTAAAAAAATTGAATTAAAAAATAGGGAGAGACTATTTTCTTACCTTGAAGTAAACTCAAAATAGAATCATAAGGAAAAAATTGATGAAGTATACTTTATTAAAAAATTTACTATATCTCGTCTTGAAGTAAACTTAAAAGGAGTGATCGAAAAAATTAAAGAAAAAATAATAATATTAATTTTCATAATATCGATCATCAATTTTTTAAGCCTCGGAATAGACACAAAGATAAAGAGCAAAAAATCGTTTGCAAAACTTTGGCGACATTGAATAGTTAAGAGAGATATTTAAGTAACGACTTAAATTTGGAAGATTACTGTAGGATACATTTCGTCATCTCCTCTCTACATATCATGTTTTCAAGTTTCTCTTTTTGAATAACTATTTTTTTAATAAAATATTTTTATATCACTTTTTTATGTTTCTTTGACAACAATTTTGATTTCATTTTTTTCGTCATAAAATTTTTCATAATTTATTTCATATTCAATAGTTACGTGCTTCATCTTCTCATGTATCAACAGAAATATATATGACCTCTTCTTTTTATTAGATTTCATTCCATATTTTTTCTATTCGACTTTCGATCTAATATTTTTTTCTATCTTCAATAATATTTAAGTTGTTTATGATTTTTTATATTTTATTTTTGTTTTTATTTAATATTTAATTTTTTTTCTTTCTAAGCATGTTTTGCAATACAATTCTCTAGAAGAAGATTGAGTTTACGTGACATTTGTTGGATCAAAGTACAAACATAAATGTTTGATTTGTTTGGTTTGTGAAGAAAATGGAAAAACTATTTTGTTTTTTTTTATTTGTTTAAATAAATTGTGTTGAAATTTTTATATATTTTTTCGTTGAGATATTTTAATGATTTATTTGAGATGTGCATTTGTTGAAGGTACAGTTTTTTTTCTTTTGGAAATTATTAAAGATCAGGGAGAGGTAACAGACGTTGTAGGTTTATGGGTTTATAACTTTTGCTTATTTTCTTAGAAATTTATTTATAAATAAAAGTGAAATTTCCAAAGTAAATATTTAAAGTAAAGAAGAAGTTGTTAGAGTGTTAAATAGGATCATAAAGAATTTTAAATTATATTAATGATCATGTTTTTTTCTCTTTTGAAAAAATCTGATTTACAAACTTATCACTTATATTCTTCCTACTTTCTTAGAAATTTATTAATAAGTGAGATATTACTTAGGACTTCATTAAGATGAGGGAATAAATAGTAAGAGTATTGGTTTTAAATCATAAAGAATTTTTTTATGAAAATTGTGAGCATAGTTTCTATTACCCTGGAACTGAACATGGGAACATTTACTTCAAATTAAATTGCTTTCGTTTTAGAAGAATTTTTGATTATTAAAATTAATTTTCGTCAATGTTTTGCTTACCCTGAATTGTTTACATTAATACGGTATAGGAATGCATTTATTCTAGACTAAGTAACAAAGCTTTAAAAATCGTATTTGTTTAATTTTTCATAGAAATTCATAGCTAAAAGAAAAAAATTTTAATCATTCATCAAAATAAGGGAATAAGTTGAATAAGGATTGAAATTGAATATTTATGTTCAAATGTTGTAGAAAAATGAAAAGCAAAATTATTATTCTCCTAAAATTTAATAAAAAAAGCTTTTCAATTTTATTTAAAAATGTCTCAATTAAAAACTTTTAGAGATTTTTTTTTAAAAATCTGAATACAAAGATTTTTAAAATGAAAAAGATCTTAATATTAAAATTCTCAAAAAAATGTTTTTGTACCCATAAGTGCTTACATTAAGGCAGAGTAGGAATTATTATTTAATTATTATTATTATTATTTTAACTGAGTGTAAAAGTCTTAAAGTTCTAGCTGAACTTTAAAGAAATACTAGTAGAAGAATATTGGATTTTGGAATTTTTATTAAAATCGCGAGCATAGTTTTTCTTTTCTGGAAATTTAGAGATTTTTTTTTTAAAAGTTTCAAAAAAAAAAAAAAATGTTATTTTGCACGTTTCCTTTTGAATTAAAAAAACTAGACAGATCCTCTTCATTTTCATCAAAATTTCTAAATAATTTTTTCTTTATATTAAATTACATGACGATTTTTTTGGATTTGGAAATAGAATTTTTAAAATTCTTAACGACATTTTCCTATAATTCAGCTTTCATTATTGGATTTTTTTGAAAATTATCAAAGTAAGAGAACAAATTAAAGATCGTTGATTTGGATCATAAAAATTTTTTATGTGAAAATAGCGAACATAATTTTTCTTTTCTGAAAATGATTGATTTTTTTTAGAGATTTTTGAAAGAAAGATGATTAAAAATCGCTGTTAAAAAACATTTTTTTTCTGAATTGAAATTTTTGAACATAAAGAAGATGTTTATATTAAAACTCCTGAAATAATTTTTCTTACCCTGAATTGCAGAGTTGGAATGATGTAATTATTTCGGATTATCAATAAAATTTAAAAAATTCTTAATAAAATAATTTAAACAATTATACAAAATATGATGATTACTATTTTTTTATTTCTTTTGGTAGGCTTAAATTTATCAATTTATTTATTATTTGTGATCATTATAAAAACAAGGTTCATTCAACTCTTTTTTTTTCTAATAAAACTCAGCAATATGAACAAAAGCACACCAATTAGCAATTTTTTTCTTAATATTTTTTATAAAAAATCCAATCAAAACTCGGCAATAAGAAGCTAAAACGATAGAAAAAAACAACACTTAAGTCAGGTTCTTCAAAGGGAAACCATACAAAATTGAAACTATAAACGCAAACTTTGCTTACAAAAACAATTCACTACAAATTGCTACATCAACAAATTTAATGAAACAGCTTATAGAAAAAACTAAAGAAGAACTTTAAAAGCTTAAGAATATTAATTTTTTAGCTTATTAAGCTCCATAATAAAATAAAATTTTTTTCCTTTAAAAATCCAAATTATTTACAGACAACAAAATTTATGAAATTCAACTTATTTAAATGTAAAATTAGTGTTTTTTTTAAGAAAACCGCTTACTTTAGGCCTTTTTTTGTGGTTCAATAAATGCTTTGCAAGAATTTGGAAATTTCATATAAATAAATTGAATTCTACTGAACTAAGAAATTTCAATTTAATAAAATTATTTTGGGAGTGAAACAATTCCTTCCCCCTGGTGAAGCCTTTACAATAAGGAAACTATTTGAACATATTTATTTAATTTAACTGTTAATTATAAATAATTTAAACAAATAAAGTTTTTTTCTTGTTAATTCATTATTATCATCTAAAATATTTAACTGTATTTAACCAAGACTGCTGGCCTTTTTGAATTTAAACAGCTTATAGAAATTTGTGGTCTAACCCAAACCTGGTGGAGATCAATTGGTATTTTTTGTAAACATTTTTCTCTCTGTATGTATTTTCTTACCAATTAGTGGTTGTTGGTCAAAATATGTTTGAATGTTGTTGACTTCAAAGAAGAAAAAAAAATAAAAATAAAAAACCTGTATTGAAATCGGAGTACAATTGCGAACATTTGTTGTTCGCTTGTTAGAGAAAAAGTTGGGAAAAAAATTGAAAATAAGAAAAACGTTTGAAATAAATCGATAAAAATAAACCAAACGGTTTTATAAATGCAAAACCATTATAAAGCCCAGCTTGTGGTCTTAAGCATATTACGTTTTTTTTCCTTCCTTCCTCCCTCCCCTTTTAAAGTTAAGAAATATTTTTATTTTGCCTTTTTTAATAATAAATAATAATGAAAAAATACTTATGTTTGGGAGGACTTTAAGAAGCTTTTAAATTTTCGTTTAGAAAAGAAAAGAAACTGAATGAACGAATATGCAAATGCCCTAGAAATAGAAATATCTTTTTAAAAAAGACAATCTTAAAGCTTTATAAAAGCTTTGGTTACATATTTACAAATCATTTTAATGCAAAAATGTATAAACAAATCAAAAGCTTTTTTAAGTCAAGCTCGTTGTTGAAAATATGATCAATCAAAAAGCTTTTTATATAAAATCCAATTTTTTTGTGATTAAAACTAATTCATGACCATAGAAGAATTTATTGTTAAAAAATATAACAAAAAGCTTTCTTGAGAGTTTTCATGAGTCACCTTTTTAAAAGCTTATAAATGGTGACCATTGAAAGTTAGACAAATCTTATTGTTGTTAAAAAATCAGGAAGCTATTTTTAAACTATTTTAAAAGTTCTATAAAAGATTACTTAATTATGTAAATAAAAAGAAGCTTTTCAAGGTGATAATTGAGAGTTATGTTATAACATAATAACAGAATAAAACCAGTCTTTTTTACATTAACGAATTAAGAGGTCTTACAAATTTTATTAAAAACAGCTTTTTACTTATGTATTTTTAATTTTAAAATTGTGTGTAAAATAAAAAAATGAATGAATTCTGTTGAAATTTAAAAGCTTTTGATGTCCTCTAAAAATGCTAATAAAACAAAGAGCTTTTTCAAAACAAATAAAAACATGTTCACATATGATTTAGAGAGCTTTTAAATTTATCTAGAATAAAATAAAAAGTTTGTTAAACCATTTTATAAACTTTGTTACATTTGTTAAAGTTCATCTTAAATTTCAATATTATCACTGAGAGCTTTAAACCCTTATAAATCTAATAACTATAAATGATTTGTATGAAAAAATTACACAACTTTTAAAAAGCTTTTTGTTCATAACTAGTTAAAAGTTTTTTTTCAAAAAGCTCTTTAGTTACTAGTTTTCAGCTTTTGTGAAAAGCCTCAAAAAAATGTTTAAACCCTTCAAAGTGAAAAGCTCGTTATATTTATTTGTTTACAAATGATTTGAAAAATACTATAGAAGTTTTAAAGAGTGTTTTGAAGCTTATTGTGTTCAAACAAATAAAACAAAGCTTTTTGCGTATTTTGTATGAAAAAAAGCTTTGAATATTATATGAAAGCTCTCCAGGAAATGTTCAAGCTGCTGTTAAAACAAATGTTGGAAAACCGCTTACTCTTAGAAATATATTCATGTATCATATTAACTAAACAACTTAAATTACCCTTAAACAAAACTTTTTCTTATTCAAACTAAAATTTATAATTTTTGAGTTTAAAACACATTTTAGCAAATGTTATTTTAAACTATAACTTTAGTAATAGAAAAATAGGAGAAAACAACAACAAGAATAAACTTCCTTAAGTTTTAACTTTGTCATCCACAATTCATAACTGGTGGCATTTGGCTCAAAGTGCTGGGTTAACAGCAAAAATAAAAATTTACAACATTTTACTTCTTCCCTCAGTTTCTACCAGTCAGCCAGCCAGAGAAAAAGAGTGAGAGTTTCTTTCCCGGTAACCAAAAGAAAAATTGCTTATTTTATTACAATTTAGTTTGTAGACAAAAAATATCTCTTAAAAGGGTCGTCTTCCTTTTCTTTACTTAATGTTTTTTTTCTTTCGTACATTTAAATGCCTTAAGGGGGTCAGGATGAATTTAACCTCCTAAAACTTTTAAAAATAAAGACAAAAAAGATAAAATAAAGAAGAAAAGAAAGAGATACAAATTAATGCATCCGCATTTAAAAAATAAAGTTGGCATTAAACAGTTTTTTTATGTCAGGATCTTGTTGGCTGAAGTCTTACAAAGATCTTTTTTAAACAGGAAAATGAGTCTTTATTTTTGTAATTTAATAAATTTTGTTAAGAAAAAAAGGGGTTAAATATGGGACTTTTATATATTTTTCAATTTTATGTGATTTAACTTGTATATTGCAGTCATATGTGAATTTTGTAATAAGTTTGTAATTTGAGAATCATTAAAATCAGTTTATAGGTTTCGCCTCTTCAGTGGGGATGAAAAATTACAGTGATCTTGATTGTTCAAAAACTAAGAAATGTGATCAAACTATTGAGATTATATAACTTCAATTATATTATCTTTAAATCAGTTAACAATTATCTTGCCGGAATATTGTGATCTTGTCAATTTTTATCACTTTCAGTTAAAAGAATGAGTCATTTAAGCTTCATCTTCTAAACCAAAAATAACAATAAAAATGACTCTTTAAGCCACAAAATTATAGACATTTATAATCAAACATAATTATGATGACTCATAAAAATACACTTTAAAAAGATCACTTAGTATCTCAACATAATATTTGAAAAAAAATACAAGACTAAAAAGTTGCCACAAAAACTGAAGTAAATATAGTTCTTTTACAAATCATGATGAAAAAACTTAAAAATCAAATAAGCCGGAAATGATGAAACAAAAATCGATTGGTTTTTAAATAAATAATTGTTAGGAGTTTTTAATAAAAATAAACAAATATTAATATGTTCTAATGATTTAAAAGAAGTTCTTAATTGCTTTGTGTTCAATTGGACTAAGACAGATGGCGGGACAGACATTACTAATGGACATTTTTTCCAAATCGATTTTATTTTTGGATATAATTTTGTAATTTTAAACAGTTAGAGATATTTTAATGAAATTTCACACGTTAAAGGCAGAGGTATTTTTGAGTTCATGTGTAGGATTACCGACTCCTATCTGGTCAATGACTTTCAAATTTGGTAAACTGCGGCGGTAAGTTCATAATTTAAAAATTCACAAAAAATTCATATATTAATTGTGACAAAACATTTCTATAAAAATACGCTGAAATGCATAAGTTGTCCTTTATAGTTCCAGAGATATTCAAGCCGAAATAAATTAAAACGTTTGAAAACGATTTTTGCAGATTGAGATTTTACGTAACTCCGCATGTAAAAATGACAATATTTTTAATTTTCAGACTAGTAGATACGTTTAAAAATCATATTAAATTATCATATTAAAATTTGAAAAACAAATTTTGTTTCGATTTGATTAAATTTTGTTAAAATTTTTAAAAAGTGTCAAAAATTCGAAACTTAAATTTTATTTTTATATTTTTTGACATTAAAACACATGTCAAGTCTTTTTTTTTTAAAATTTCGAATCTTAGAGTTCTGTTGATAATATAGATATAAAGTTCATATGAAGGAAGTTTATACCCCGACTGAAAACCCAACCTTCACTCTAGACTTCTTCCAGTCAAATGTATACATTTTCAATCCATCGTGCAGGTATTCAAAGGGTTCTTTTTATTTAACTTTTTTTGCTGACTAATTAAATGCTTTTACTAGAGATATAATTTTAGTTAATTGGAAAATAATTATTTTATTTATTTTATAATTTAAAAATAAAATATTAAAAACACAAAACTTGAATAGAATTTTAAACAAAACAGACGGACGGACGGACGGACGGACAGACGTTAGTGAATGAATTTCAAATGTGCTACGATCCAAAAATGTCGATTTTTGAAAACCTCATTAAATGTACTTACTACTGATGTTAAAGGATTTCAATTCTATTTTAAATTTAAATAAAATTAATTTAAAAATAAAATGTTAATCACAGTTAAACAGCAAAATTTTGACTAAAACAGATGTACGTTACTAAATGGGTTTCAATGATTTATAGAATTCTAAAGATTCAATTAAATAATAAATTTACTATCGTTAAAAAATAAAAAAAAACTAATTACAGTTTTGTTGTAATTTTGTTGAAATTGATTTAATAAAAAATATTAAACAAAATTGAAAAAAGAAACTAAATAGTTTTTTGATTAAGACAGACGGACAGACATTGTAAAATGAGTTCTAATGATTCTCAGATCTTAATTTTTAGGACGCTAATAAAATATTTTAACTAATAATATAAAATAATTTCAATTCAATTACAAATTATTAAATAAAAACTTTAAAATGAAATTCTAGTCAAAATTAAAGAAATCAAAAAGTGTTTACTAAGACAGATGAACGGACGGACAAACGTTAATATATGGATTCTTAAGATATTTAGATTTTAAATTATAGAATTTTGAAGACCCAATTAGGTTTATTTATTACCGAGAGTAAAGAATTTTAGTTAATTTTAAATTTGAACTCAAATATAAAATATAAATTCAAAAAACTTTTATAATTTTATATTTATTTTGACTAAGACAGGCGGAAGAACGGACATTATTAATGAGACCAAAAAGAAAAAGTTTTTTACAAATTTAAATAAATAACTTGACATACGTTGTTAAACAAAAAATGTAATTTAGAAAAAAATTATTAATAAAATAATTAAATAAATAAAAAAAAAAAAAAAAAACTTTAAAATAGTTTTAAGTGAAATAGGTGAACTGATGGACATACGGACAGACGTTATTAAATTGATTTCTTAGATCTTAGTTTAATGGAAAATTAATATATTTACTACAATGTTAAAAAGTTTCAGTTCCTAATAAGTTTCTAAATATAAATTTAGAAATAATATGTCAATCAAAATTAAAAAATAAGAAATTTTTGATTAAGACAGACGGACGGACAGACGTTACTAAATGGATATAAATGATTTTTAGATCACAATTTTAAAGCGTTTAAAGATCTAATTAATCGTATGGACTAGTGATTTTAAATAATTTAAGTTCAATTGTTATCTTTAGAAAATGGATGAAATTAAATCAAATCTTACGCAAAATTAAATGGCAAACAGACGGAAGGGCAGACGTTACTAATTTTGTTCAAAAGATCCCAAGATCAAGGAATTTTTACATCTTAAAAAATGTATATATGAACGATAGGAATAAATTTTAAATTAGTTTTAGAGTTTAGAAAATTAAATCTTAATTAGAATTAATGAATTAATTAGAATTAGAATTAATGAAAATTGGACTAACTGACTGATGGACTGACATTATTATGTCGATTGAGAATGTTGAGAATGTTACTAATTTTGTTCAAAAGATCCCAAGATCTTGATTTATAGGAATTTTTATATCTTAACAAAATGTATATATGAACGATAGGAATAAATTGTAAATTAGTTTTAGAGTTTAGAAAATGAAATCTAAATTAGAATTAATAAAAACAAAAAAAGGAAAAAATTGGACTAACTGACTGATGGACTGACATTATTACGTCGATTGAGAATGTTGTTTATATTAAAATTACTATATTTTCAAATGAAATATATTTGTTCTTTCTTAGTTTTGATTTGGAATAATTCATTTTCTTGTCTTGAATATCTGTCTTCTATTTTGCTATAGTTGTACTCTGCCCCACCGTAGATGGTTGGTGTACTATATCTTTGTGCTTATGTTTGTAACATATTCTTTCAAGTATACCGTTCGATGCCCGTCCGATAGGCTGTCCATGTAAACGTTAAGAACACTCTACAGGTCGCAATTTTTGAGATATGTTGATATAGTATGGTGTATTTTTTTTATTTTGGCCCAAGAACGAATCGTATTGAAATGGGTCTAATATTTCAGGCTCTTAATATAAAGCAATCTTAATTCTTTTGTTTTAATTAATTTGAAGACAACTTTTTATTGATATAAAAACTTTTTATAACTCTATTAAAAAGTTTTTGTAAATTTTAGAATTTTCGCTGTTTCAGTAATAATGTAATAAAAATAGTATTAACTAAACAAGTCTTAACAACTATCGCTTAATATCACTTAAATTCTTTATTCAAAACAAATTAACAAAAATATTGACAATAATTTATTAATTTAAAAAAAAAACACCTTAACATTTAATTTATAGAAAAAAGCACTTTAATTTAAATATAAATGAATTAATTAATACTGTTTAAAGCTATTAGCACATTTATTAACATTCAATTCCTTCCAAATTTGTAAAATCGTATTGAAACAAGTTTTTGTTTTCGTTAAAATTTTAAAATCATAAATATTGAGATTCAAAAAGTTAACAGAAATTAAATAATAAAGCGTGCTAAATTTAAAAATATAATTTTTAATTTAGGCTACAAATTAAACATTTTTAAATAAAAATAAATTTTATATGCAAATTTTTTTTTATAAAAAAATATATAAAAATAAGTAGTGACAAAGAAACTTCGGAAATTTAAATTAGTTTAATGAAAATCTTTATCAAGACGTTTGAAACTAAGTTTTTGTTTCATTAAAATAAAAATCTTTAAATTTTGAAAAAAAAAAACACAAAATCTTTTCAAAACATTTGAATTTAATTAAAAATGTAAAAATTTCAATTTTTGAACGTTTGATATTTAACAGCTAAAACTGGTTAAGGAATTGCGCTTGTCATAAACTTTAAAAATTAAAATTAATAACGTTGTTTTTTTTTAATACCCTCCACCACCACATGTAGTGATGAAGACATATTAACTTTGTCATTACGTGTGTAACGCAAAAAAAAGGGAATCATCTCAGAAGCCATATTCTTGCAACAAATCAAACTGTAAGTCGATTTTGTAATGTCCGTCTGTTTGTTCTTGGCACGCTTACATCCACAATAGTTGACAGAGCTCAATGAAATTTGGTCGCAGTATTAGTTGTTATAGTCTAGCGGAGTTTTTATTTAAACCAGCAAAATCGGAAGAGTATATCAAAAATATAGATCGATATTTGAGGCAACCTCTAAGTTCAAGCAAAGATCTTTCGCAGAATTTTCATTTATAAATGGAAGAAATTCGAATGATATTTTGCTCTTCTTCATTATCATTACAAAAATTATCAAAATCGGTTCAGTAGAAAAAGTTATAGTGAAATATATAAATAATTTTGTAGCTCATTAAGAGTTCCTGTTTATATATTGTATAAATTAGTGAGTGCAAGTGTATATTTTATAAATTATTGAATTTATCTGTAAGTGTGTATGTACGTACATAACGTATTGACTTCACAGTAATATGTGATGGAGGGTATTGAAGTTTCATCATTGCCGAATAAAACATTCTTATTTGTTTTTTATTACATTTGAAATCTTAAAAAGAAACACAAATTTATAGAAAAATATTTAAAATAAAAAAATGTTTGTGTTAATTAAAATTTATAGTTATATTTTTGTTTTATTTTTCTTTCTTTTTTATAAAAAATATTATTTAAATGATGTAATCATTTCTAGAAATTATAGTGAAATTTTTTTAAAAAATATCACATATCGCTTAAACTTTTACTGCCCTACAATTGTTTTCATATTATTTCCCTGTTTATATAGAAAAAAACTGACTGCATTTAACCGATTTCAGGGTCAAATTGTAATATTTTTATATTCTCGAAATATTTGTGCATTTCCTGTTTATGTAAAACGTAGTTTTTTGTTAAAAATTATTAATTAAATTTATAAATTTTCTTTTGAAAACATTTATGAATGGATTGAGAACGTGTCTATTTTGGATTTGTTAATAAACTGTTTTTTTGGTAAATTTGAAAATGATTCAAAATGTAAATGAAATTTTCGTTAATTGACTGAAATTTATGTTTGACTCACTAAAATATTATACAAGTTTAGATCTGTTAAATGAACTTTAGAAATGCGTTATGGTATCTAAACCTTTCCAATGATGACTGCACATCCTGAGATATCATAATCTGTATCCTTTTTATCTCAACTGAAAAAATTACCACCTGAAAACTTTTTTTCAACAGATATTGTTTAAATTCATTCAGATATCAGTCTATATCTTTTTTCCATCTATTTAGTAAAATAGAAATTATACGAAATGTCTAATATTGCACCAGAAATCCATTTTATGTAATCGACAACTTTTTAAAGAGAAATTTAAAAATCCTTAAAATTGTTAATAAAAGTTTATGAAAATCGATAAGTTTAATTTCATGTAATCAATATTTTTCTATAGAAAAATTTTTTAAAGTTAAACTCTTTGCTATGGAAAATTTATTATACCTTTAAATATAAAAATTGATAATTTTTTATAAAAACTTTTACCGATAAATTTTCTACAGATAATTAATAAGATCAATAGCTTTTCTATAGAAATTTTGGAAATCAATAACTTTTCTAAAACAAATTTCAAAAAATCGATAAGTTTTCAATAAACAGTTTTAAAAATCATTTTTTCCGTTAAAAAATAATGTAAATTAAAAATTTCTATAACAAATTATCGAGATATCGATGACTAAATTACTTTCATATTGAATTTGTTGCTTTTATTTTTACAACAGAAAAATTATCGATAACTCTGCAAAGAGTTAAGTTATCAAGAACTTACTATAGGAAATCAGTGTTATAGTTAAAAATTTGATAGAACATTATAGTTATTTTCCATCATTAATTGAATTGATCTTTAAATTTTCTTATAAAGTTAAAGTTTGGATAAAAATCAATTTGATCATAAAATTTGCCATAAAAATTTAAGTTTTACAATCACTTAAATTTTCTACAGGCAAATTTTTATATTAATTTTCTTCAGAAAATTAAAGTGATCCTGAAATTTTCTATAGAAAACTACGTATTAAGTCTTGAAGTGATCGTGAAATTTTCTATGGAAAATTAAACTGATCATGAAATTTTCTATTTATGTTTAAAATGATCGTAAATTTTCTGTAGAAATTTAAAGTGATCGTGAAATTTTCTATAAGAAATTACAATTATAGTGAAATTTTCTCTAGAAAATAAAAATGATCGCGATATTTTCTTTTAAAAATTAAAGGAATCGTTAAATTTTCTATGGAAATTGAAAGTAATCAGGAAAATTTCTGTGATAATTAAAAAATATTGAAGGGATAATGGAACATTTTTTTTTTCAGAAGTGAAAATTGATCGTAAAATGTTCTTTAGAAAATTAGAATGATCGTGAATTTTTTTGTATCGAAAATTGAAGTGATCGTGAAATTTTCTATAAATAATTGAAACTAACGAGAAATTTTCTGTTAAAATTTTAAGTGATTGTAAAATTAATTATCAAAAATTAAAGTGATAGTGAAATTAAATATTGAAATTGAAAAGTGATCGTGAAATGTTCTACAGAATGTAATTTTAATTGATAAATCTTTTTCTAAAAAATAATTTATCGTTAGAATGTGAAAATTCTTTTGAAAACATTTTTACTGTTTTATCTAGAAAACATTCCAGAGATTTGTTTTGTATTAAAAAAAACTCTTGTCATTTAATTGATATCAAATAATCTCATTTATTTTGTGGGAGATTGTTAAATGATCGTGTTTAGTTTGCACAATCAGAAGTTTTCAAAATCACATTTTAAATTCTGTTAAAAGATTTTTGTTTTTCTATTTTTTTTATTTATTTTCTTAAAAAGCACATTTACAAGTTTTTTTATCGCATTCATAACAATTACTTAAAAAGTAATTAACGAGTTTGAACAAAAAAATATATATATGAGATTACAAACATTTATTACAAAAAAAAAAAAAAAACAATATTAACAATAATAACCCCAGTTAAAAGTTAGTTACTTGATTTTGGTGAGTTAAGTGAAGTAACACGGTAACAGAATGAATTTATGAATAATAATTTAAACTAGTTTCAAGTTTTCCCACAATTATGCTTTTTAAAATTGCTAATTACGTTGTTACAAAAAAAAAAAATAATATTTTTTATAGGTCTGTAAGAAACTGAAATTAAAATTAACAAGTAGGAATGCTATATTTGGCTATGCCGAATTTTCAATACCCTCCATCACAAATGTATGGAAAGTAAATACGTTATGTTCATACATACACACTTATATACTGACAGACGTAGACAATATGTAAAAGTTTTCCTAAACATAACACGGAACACTTAATCAGTCATAAAATTAGCTGCATTTTCAGCTATAACTTTTTTCGACTGAACCGATTTTCATAATTTTGGGAATGATAATGAAGGACATATAAATTAGTATTAAGACATAATTTTATTTCAATGTGTCGATTTGTAAATGACATTATTAAGAAAATTTTCTGCTTTTGACCCAGATATCGGTCTATATCTTTTACTGTACTGAAAATTAGCTGCATTTTCAGCTATAACTTTTTTCGACTGAACCGATTTTCATAATTTTGGGAATGATAATGAAGGACATATAAATTAGTATTAAGACATAATTTTATTTCAATGTGTCGATTTGTAAATGACATTATTAAGAAACTTTTCTGCTTTTGACCCAGATATCGGTCTATATCTTTTACTGTACTGAACCGGTTTTACTGATTCTAAATAGAAAACTTATTAGAATTATAGCAACTACTCAGGCTAAACTTCATTGAGTTTTGTCTATTATTGTAGATGTGAGCATGCAAACAACAGACAGACATAACTGAATCTAGTTGAAAGAGTTAATTATAGGATCTGAGATGATAACACACGGAATGACAAAGTTGATATATCATCTTCACCACTTGTAGTGGTGCAGGCAATAAAAATCTAGGAAAAAAACTAAAATCCAGCCATTTAAAATTGAGGCGGAAAAAATGTTTTAAAGCTTTTTTTCTTCTTTAAATGAACGTAATACAAAATAATTTAAAAAGATAATAATGATTTTGCGAAAATAAATGATAAACGATATTATAATAAATTTTCTTATATAAAAAACACGTTTCATTTTTTGTAATTTTTTTTTTTTTTTTTTTCAAAAAATTCACAGACTTTTGAACACATTTATTTAAAATGTTTTTTTTATTATTACGATTTCTATGGAGTTTATTATAATTTAAAGATTTTAAATATAATTACACTCAACTGACTACTTCTGTTTATTTTCCAAAAAAATATATATATTTTTAAGAGATTTTCGTATTTTTTGTGAATTTTATAGTTAAAATAAGAAGATAATAAATTTTCGTCATAAATAAGTATGAAAAAAATTTGCACATTAAAAATTATTAAAATGGAAAAAAAGCTAAATCCCCATCAAGACTGGAATTGAACGGAAAAAACGCATATGGTTTTGAACAATTTTTTGGTTGGATTCATTAAAGTTTGGTTTTTGTTGTTGTTGAATGGTTGAATGCTTGAACTGGTCTCAACTTTCACTTTATGCAAAATTATATGAAAATAATGTTAATTTTTTAAGAAATTATTGAATTTTTAAAAAATATTAAAAAGTTTTAATAATTAATTTTAATTAAAGATTAAAAAGTGGCATTGAAAAATTCTTAACATACATGTATGTTAATTTTTCTTTTACTTGATTAAGCGATGAAATGGTAATGTTAATGGAAACGGGAAACCTTCCAATTAACATTTTGAAAAGGTTCTCAGTCACTTTGAGCGAACAGGTAGTCCATTTCCATTTAAAATCTAATACACTTTTGGACACCTTTTTTGTGCTCTTCAATTCTCTTTCAATATGTCCCCACTGCCCTTAGCTCCGGAAAGTTTTAAGAATTTACCTCTTTTGTTACAAATACCACTCAAGTGTTTGTTTATCATTCCCTTGAACATCAGCAATATAAAATTGTTGACCAGGACCATAATTGTTGCGGAACATCTGTCATAATATTTTTAGATAAATTTATTTCCATTTCTTTGCGCTGTTTATACGTTCCTCTCAAGAGATTTTTGAGCCTTGCATGTTTTTAAACTTTTCTACCAAATAGTCCGAGCACTGAGCTAACTGATCTTGTCTGATACCGGATCTCTTATCATGCTTTCTATTTCATGGCTTTAGAAAAAGCATTTGGAACATTCCTTCTACCTAAAATAGGTTTTTTTATTAACAGATAAGTTCTCCCGGTTCGGTTTAATTACTTAACTTAACTTTAAGTTCAATTTTTTTTGGTCACTAATTGACATAAACATAATAACTGACTTAACAAAGATAATAAAATAACTTAAACTTAAACAAAAGATAAAAAATAATCCTGGCTTCATAAGTTTCAATGAGTAACCTGTGTTAAGAATTAAATGTTGGGATCAATAAAAAATTCATTCCTCAAGATTTCATATCTTTAAAAACTTTTTTCCCAAAACACCACACACTTTGAAAATAAAGTTTATTCCCTATTAAACCATAAAAATCATACGAAACATTAACGTTCTGTTTTCTCTATGTTGAAAAGGTGTTGAAAAATAGTACAAATGTCTAAAATCATGTCAAACATCTCTAATTAAACGCATTTATACAAAAATGTAACAAAACTAAAGATATAAATTAAACCAGTTGTTAAGTTAAATTCCTAAAACAGATCTCATTAAGAGTCCAATAAAGTGCACATACTGTAAAAGTAACATCTTTAATGTAGCACAAAAAAATAAATAACCTTATTTTTTCATCTCTAATTCATAGAAAGAATTTGTAACAAAATCCTAATGACCCCAACATAAAAGAAAAATGTTGTATTTTGTAGCAAAAATATATAAAAAAGACTATAAATATTACATGAGTTTGTTACAACAAACTAAATGGGTTACAAGATGAGATAAGAGTCCGTGAGAAAGAGAGATAGAGAGAGTGAGAAAAAAGAAGAAATAAATTTTATGTTGGTGTCAATGGACTTGTATGGTATGATAAAGAAAAATGTAGGTGAAGATGTTGGATTTGAGTACCTGTATTTGGTCTCAAGTTTTAAAGCATTTTGGTGTAAAATAAAACTGAAAATTTTATTTATTTGCTTAGCACCCACTTAAAGTCTCGAACGTAGTTTAGATTTTTAATTGAAATTCTTAAAAATTAATCACCTACATAATTTAGAATACATTAGAGATTTTAAATTTGATATCAATTTTAAATAACATAATTTATTAGGCGACAATTACGTATAATTTTTATTTCTGTTAACGTCAAGGATTTTTTTTAATATTTTCTTTTTAAGTTTTTAATTAAAATTCTCTCATTATTTACTTCTTCTTCTCACATATTTATGATATATTTAGGGAGATATTATGTAAAAGAAAATTTAGCATAACATCTTAAGGGGTAACCATAACATGAGATGTCCCATAACCATATTAGTATGGTTGTGATGCCGTTTACATCATTATGGTTTTGATCATAATGTTCTTGACCATAATATGGTTATAGTATAAAAAAATGACATCACCATATTATTGTTAATTTATCAAGAACAGTATAATGCAAGAGCATTGTTGTCACAATAAAAATTTTTTGATCATCAGTTTTAACCCGAGAAAAATAATTTAATTGTTTTGAATTGGACTCAAATCAAATGATCGATGTAACTCCACTTTAAAAGGGCTTATTTTTAAGTATGATTACGGCTTATTAACTTGTGAATGTTTTTTAAAGGTAATTATAGGGTTGAACCCACCATTAGGCAGGATAAATATGATATATATTTTTGCACGAGCAATGTATGTATGTATGTATGTATGTATGTATGTATGTATGTATGTATGTATATATGTATGTATGTATGTATGTATGTATGTATGTATGTATGTATGTATGTATGTATGTATATATGTATGAAAACTCATTAGAAAAGATTGTTACCATAACTCGTCTTGGAATAACGAATGAAGCCTGCCGATCATCATTATCGTCAAGACGTGTCGAGTGTTTCGTTAATAATTATTAAAATGTTAAAAAATTTTAAAACATCGTTAACATTTCATTAAAATCATTATATTATTAGGATTTTAATGGGGTGAGGTCCCTATTCACGGACCGATTACAACCAATTTCCATAGGCTTCTTCTTTAGATCAAAAAAGGACTACGTGCATCAAAACTACGACCTTTAATTGATCACAGATATCATACAATATATATTTTATAAATTGAAATTTTATCATTATTCCTAACAAGCACTTCAAGTTCAAAAATTCCAAAAATGGAAAATTTTACTTGAATTGGGCATAATTTAAACTGTATACACAGTTAACACATGAAATGTTATTGAAAAATATGTTTATTTTTTAATTAAAAATTAACAAAACTTGAATTAAATTTCCTTTTAAGTGGAAAATGCTAAAAGTGTAATAAAAATTATTTTCAATAATTGAAATTGAATTCAAGGCTGGAAATACATTTTAATTCCAGCAAATTATTTTAGAAATTTTATTAATCCTTTTTTCTCTTTATTTTCAGGTATGTATTTTTTAATTTCTAAACTTTTGGTGAGTTTTTCTCATAAAAAATATTTTTTAATTTAATTTATACTACAAATAAAACATTTATAGAGAATTATATTCAATATAAATAATATTTTAACCCATTAACAAATGTTTTTCAAATTAAAACATTAATTTGCAACGGTTGTTGAAAATTTGAAAGTCTCAATTGATTTTGTTTTTAATTTTATTTCAATTTCAATAATTAAGTATTTTTTGCAAATAATATTTACCAATTAATTCTTTATTTAACCTTAACATCAATTAATTAATAATTTAGAAAATAAAACACCTTTTACCTTTAACTTATTTCCGTAGTGTTAAAAATATTAAAATTAACTTTATTTAAAATAAATTCTCATATTTAACATAACCTAAATTTAAAAAAAATCAACATGTTAAATTTAAAAGCCCAACCTAGTTAATATAACGGGTGCTGTATTTAAATATTTATCTTCCGTTTAGCACAATTTAAATATGAAACCAAAAGAACGTTACTCTACATTTTGTTACCTGAAAAAAAGAAACTTAAAGTTTAGTCATGTTGTTTTTTTATTATTAATATTAATAAATGATTCATTCATATTCATATATTTCTAGATTTCTATGGTAAAAATATAAAGTAATAATTGTATACCCTCCACCACCACAAGTGGTGAAGGGGGTATATTAACTTTTTCATTTCGTATGTAACCTTCTTAGCGTTACATACATCTCATTTTATTTATATATCATCTTTCATCAATTCCAAATCTGAGTGCATTTGGTTATGTCTGTCTGTTGTCGATATTCTCATATCGACAATAATTGAAAGAGCTTAACGGAATTCCTGAAATTCGGCCTGAGAAGTTTTATACGTTTACGAGTATTTATGTGAGTGTTTATGTACCAAACATATCGTATTTACTTACACACATTTATGATGGAGGGTATTGAAGATTCGGCATCGCCGAATTAAGCATTCTTACTTCTTTTTAGTTTGAATTGAACCATTATTTCATAAGAGTTAACTGTAGTTCACTGTGAAATAATTATAGCATTTGTAATTCCAAGAAACAAAAGCTTCCTATAAATATTATTTATTATTTTTGCTAAATACTTTTAATTAAAAATGAGTTCATGGTCTTTAATTGGATATATGATGCAGTTAGTCAGTAGTTAAAGTTCTTTTAAAAAAGTTTCGTATTAAAACAAAATTATTAACAAAAAGACCAGCAGCAGTTTTTCTAGAAACATTTAGAAACAAATTTGCTGACATTTTTATTATTTTCAAGAGAACAAACATTTTTTTCAAATAGAAACAAATTATGGAAAATTTACATATTAATGGAAAAAAGGTTGGGTGACATATGAAATTTATAGATTTCGTGTCTTTATAAAAAAAGGAGATATTTAAAGATTAGCGAAAAAGATAAAAAAATTAACGAACTAAATTTCGCTAAAGTCAAATGAAAGACTAAAATAGGAGTTAAAAAAATAATACTTCAAATTATTAATTCACTCTAAATTGAGGTTTGCAATTTTGGTTTTCAAAAAAAGTGAATGAGATTTTTTAGAGTTTGTCACTTGAACGATATGAAGCCCCTGTAAAACCTTAATCTGCGACATTTTTCTAATTCTGTCTATAATCCAAGTTTAACGAATATTATCCTGATTGTCTGTAATACTCCTGTGAAGTCTGCTATTTAACACCAAATAAATCAAAAGAAGTTATAGACATCTTCAGATTTTATAACAACGTATGACGTCGATTTAGGAACGAAAGAAAAATATACACCTAAAATGGGAGACTTAACATATGAAACTGTAAACTGAATATATTATATCGGTTCAGATTTACTTTTAAATTGAATTTTCTGTTTCAAACAATTGAGAATGCTAAATTTGGCTTTGCAGAATCTGCACTACGCTCCACCATAAATGCGTGTGAAGTAAATATGTTACGTTTCGTGCATACAAACTCAAACATACATTCAAAAAGTTTTTCTTAAATTGAACATAGGAAAACTTTTTCTGCTGAACCGATTTTGATATAGGGTATATCTTTTAATACACTATACATACGGTATGGGGTCTGAGATGACTCTTTCTTAGCGTTATACACAGAATAACAAAGTTAATATTCTTTCATCGGTTGGCGTGTGGAAGTCATAACAAGTAAGAATGTTATATTCGGCTGGACTAAATTATAATTATCCTCCACCATTAATATCATAGAAACATTAGCATGAGTTGAAGGTATCGTATCTTAAAACCCGATTCCAAAAGCCCTTATTTCAAAATTTAAGTGAAATACACTAACACATTCTTGAAATTCTGAACTATAGTTTTTAATGGCCAATTTGAAAGAATTGATCAGTATTTGAAAGTTTTATAAGTTTAAAACTTTATTCCAAAAAGCGACCTTATCTGGATTTTTCAAATTTGTAAAATCATAAGTAAGTTAAGGTCTGTTAGAAAAATGATCACGCGAATTTTCTATAAATTTGAGTTATATTAAGGAGTTTTATGAGCTCAAATCTGTTTTCCGGAAAGGGGGTTTATATGAGACCGATATTCGTCAAATAAGTAAAATAATTTAGTAAGTTAGGAAAATAATTGTGCCAAATTTCCATCAAAATGTTACGTATCTAAGAGTTTTATAAGCTTAAAACTCTATTTCAGTAATGCGCTTTTTACGGACATTTGGTAAAATAATGACCATATCTTAATCCTACAATATATCTCATGTAGGGTCTATAACTTTCTTTACTGAAGTGATATTTCAGATTTTAAAAATCCAAAGGAAGAGAACATCCAGTTCAAAATTCTAAAATAGATTCTTTATTGTGGACGTAATAATGTTTCCTACAGACTTTTAATTTACGAGTATATTGAGGAAAACTTTTTTGAACAAATATTTTTTCACCATAAAGTTAAACCTGAAACTCTTTTAACGCGCCTTTAAAACAATCGTTTGTTATTTCTATAAACTTAAGAGTGAAGTGAATTTTTTTTAAATTCGTTGCAGTTAGATTTTACTTTCTCACTTTAATTCTTATGATTAACTTTTTCAGCTTCAAATTCTTCTACTTTAAATTATTTTCTATATATAGAAATAACTTATTAAACCCTCTAAGAAAAAGATCAACAAAAATTCTGTTTGGAAAAAAATCGAAAGCATGAAAAATTCTTTTCTATTTAAATTTCCAACATCAGTTGATGATCAAAGAATCATAAACTAGAAATTGATATCTGGTAATAAAACCAGACATAAATATCAGATTTCAATATTCAAACGCCCAACAAGAAGAATAAAGAATGCAAAATGCAATAAACTTGAAAATGTAGAGTCCTAAGAAGATTTTTCTAAATGCAACAATGGAACGGAAAATGTAAATAAAACTTTGAAACTTTCAATATTAAAATTCTTTTTTAAATAAATAAAAATTGAGTGTTTTTTCAACTCTTCTGCAGTATTTGCATCATTAGCAATCATTTTTAGTATTCATTGCATTATTAAACCAACACATATACACATACATACATGTCTATAAAATTTCTGCCATTCAATGATGACTCTACGAATATTCATCATTCAAATGGCTGAGTTATTCCTACAGTCAATCGGTGAGTTAGTCATTCATTCAATCAGTCAGTCAGTCAGCCAGTTAGTTAGTTGGTTGTTTATTTGTCCATCAAGCATTTCATCATTTGAGTTTTCTTTTCTTCTTCTTGTAGTATATAAGAAAATCAGTAAAGAAGTGAAGGGAAAAAGTGTATGATTACACGCGTTTAGTTGAACCTCATTATGGAAATTTATTACGTGTGGCGGCGACTGGTGATGAGTGACGCCACGGTTTGTTTAAGGTTAAAAAGTCACAAGAGAAAAAATTTCTTTTGTTTGTTTTCTTTTTTACTTTAAGAAAAATAATAATAAGAAATGTAAGCAAATATATTGGCAGTAGAGAATTTGGAAAAAAAACGAGGGTTGTTGGAAAAGGATTTTGTAATTTAAACAATTTTGAATTCAAAACTTCTTTTAATAAAAAGTACTAAATTAAAAATAAAAGATGAGTACTAAATTTAATATATTATTAATTGACTAGAAAAAGTATTTAATCAAGTTCTACATAAAAATCTATGAACTAAAAACAATTGGCTAAAATGGTGTACTGAGTAATTAAAAAAAATAAATGTTCTTTTTTATGTTTCTTGTACCAACAGTTTTTTCGATCTTTAGAAAATAAACGATCATATTTTTGAAACTCAATTGAGAATTTAAATTAATATTTACAAAATTTAAAAATTAGCTTAGATTAGATGAAATTATATTTCAAAACTTCTAACAAGCTCGTTTAACTTCTCAGAAATTCATAAAGCCGCCCTCGTTTTTCTTCATTTTAATGAAAAATCTTCCTCCAAAATAATTTATATGTTTCCCTACATAAATTTCAATACCAGCATTTTTCTACAACTACAACTAATCACAAAACAATTTCAGATCCTAGAAAATTAAAAAAAAGAAGAAAACAAAACATTCAACACTTGTTGTCTATTTAAACATTAGCAGCCGATTTTATTTTCATCTATTACCACCTTAACCATTATACTTTTTTCTACACTTTTTTTCCATATTACATTTCCACTTCATTTGATAAGTTTTGGCTGAAAATATTTTTCCATTTCGTCATCTTATTCCCCTGCTTTTGTCTCTAATATTACCAAAGGTTTTGATCTACAACTACCAGCCATCAATCACGTTTTACATTTGCATAAATCGTCTTTAGATAGATTGTGCAGATGATGATCATCATCACCGGCAGAAGCAACAGCAGAAGTAACCATAATTCAATGAGTTTGGAGTTGTGTTGTCTTTTGGAGAGGTTGGACTAGATGGATGATTTGGCAAGAAGTAGTTGCAGAATTCTTTCTGGTGTCTGAAATACGACTACTAAAGGAGTTCGTTCGTTCGTTTTTTTTTGTAGCGCAATTGCAACACACCATGAGATACTTTTTTGTATCTTTCATGTTAAGGAATTCTGGTTTGAAACATTTTTAAGAGTACAACAACTAAGAATGATTTAAGAATGAATGTAAAATGTTTTACGTATTAGTTATAGACAATTTTGTAAAGAAAATGAGAAAAATTCTTGATTTAGATTTATGTTATGGGCTTTTTTCCTATAAAACATGAGTGTGCAAAGAATTTGAAAGATTTTCCTTAAAATATTTTGATTATTTTTGTAATGCGAATTTAACATACAAAGTTGTTAATAATTTATTTTTGGGATTCAGACATTTTTTTCATAAAAAAATATTAAAGGATAAATAATACAAATACTACTCCTCTCAATACCTGCAGTTTTTTCCTGCTTTAATTTATTTTTTATTATTTGAAATTTAATATTTGTTTGGATCGTTTTCAAAAGAAACCAAGACAAAACAACTGTATAAAACAATCCCTCTTTTTTTCAATTTTATTGAAATTATTTGACATTTTGCATAATAATGTTTATACAATATTTATGAAAAAATGACAGCAAAAAAGAAATAAAAACCAAAAAACGTACATTATTTTACAATTGACACGTTTTTGTGCCATTTTAGATTTTGTTTAATAAAAAAAATGCAAAACATGAAATGATCGCACTCCTCGTATGTGATCAATTTCAATAATAAAACGATCACAAATAAAACCATGTCTCTTCAAATGCACAATTGTTTTAAACACATAAACATACACACATGTCACATACATAAATTTACATATTTATATAAGAAACCCGACAGTTCGTAATTTTTAAATTTGATTTATAGGAAAGTCGACTTGTTACAAGTACAGTAATCTTCAATTGAAGTTCGATAATCTTCAGATTAATAGACTGATTTTCAATTAACTACAATACATGTTATTATGTAATTAACATTAATCACGTTTCTATAATAAATTTTATCCGAAAATCATTTGTATTCGCACTCAAACTTATTTGAATATTTAAAGAAATTTAAATTTATCTAATTAAAATAAAAATGAGTTGTCTAATTAAATTTTTAATAAAAATTGTAATTTTTGGTAAACATATTAATTTTTGTTTGAAAATTTGATTTTTGTTGAAAATTTAATTTTTTGTGAAATTTGAATTTTTGTTGAAAATTTGAATTTTTTGTGAAAATTTGAATTTTTTGTGAAAATTTGAATTTTTTGTGAAAATTTTAAATTTTTTGTGAAAATTTTAAATTTTTTGTGAAAATTTTAAATTTTTGTGAGAATTTGAATTTTTTGTGAAAATTTGTATTTTTAGTGAAAATTTGTATTTTTAGTGAAAATTTGTATTTTTAGTGAAAATTTGTATTTTTAGTGAAAATTTGTATTTTTAGTGAAAATTTGTATTTTTAGTGAAAATTTGTATTTTTAGTGAAAATTTGTATTTTTAGTGAAAATTTGTATTTTTAGTGAAAATTTGTATTTTTAGTGAAAATTTGTATTTTTAGTGAAAATTTGTATTTTTAGTGAAAATTTGTATTTTTAGTGAAAATTTGTATTTTTAGTGAAAATTTGTATTTTTAGTGAAAATTTGTATTTTTAGTGAAAATTTGTATTTTTAGTGAAAATTTGTATTTTTAGTGAAAATTTGTATTTTTAGTGAAAATTTGTATTTTTAGTGAAAATTTGTATTTTTAGTGAAAATTTGTATTTTTAGTGAAAATTTGTATTTTTAGTGAAAATTTGTATTTTTAGTGAAAATTTGTATTTTTAGTGAAAATTTGTATTTTTAGTGAAAATTTGTATTTTTAGTGAAAATTTGTATTTTTAGTGAAAATTTGTATTTTTAGTGAAAATTTGTATTTTTAGTGAAAATTTGTATTTTTAGTGAAAATTTGTATTTTTAGTGAAAATTTGTATTTTTAGTGAAAATTTGTATTTTTAGTGAAAATTTGATTTTTTTTTTGGAATTTATCTTGTGGGATCCTTTTTTTGTTTCAAAAATTTAAAAAGAATCATTGTTTGAATTTTGATGTCCCATTTTCGGTCTATAACTATTCTGTTACTGGACGGATGTTTCTGAATTCTAGGAATGGCTGTAGAAATTTTTCCAACGGACAGACAAATCGATATATAGCAATAATGACCTGGTCCAAATAAGAGAGACTGAATATAATTCCATTAGTGGTGTTAGACTTAGAATAATATAGTTAATATATCACTATTCACAACCGATTTATTGTAACTTAACTGATGAAATCATAACTAAGTCAAAGCTTGATTATAACTCTAGAGATTAGGAAGTATCACTCGTAAGTTTACAAAACTTGAAAGATATGTGCAGTATTCCCTCAAGATCGAAAACAGATTCAATTAAACTTGCTTTGAAAGCATTCAAAGACTGATCTAATATCACCTTTACTATTCCTTCAAATCTCTGACCGATGTACATATATCTGTCTCATAATGTTAACTAATATTGAATATTAGATTTAATCCTTATAAAGATCCTTTTTGTCGCAGTTAATTGCGTCTAAGTCTATAAATATATCTATAAAGACATTATAATTAGTCTGAATTTATGAAGTGCTCTGAATATGTTAAGTATTCTGGACTTTGTATTTTCACTTTAAGCCAAGCATATCAACAAGTTTTTGTTTATAAGATCACCGATTTTTATTTAGTACTAAAATCAAACCAATTACGACCTTTAATTCAGATCTTACAACCATGAAAAAACATGGACCTCAATACTTAAATAAAGTCAAGAATAAAAGCCCATATCCATTTTCGAATAAGAATATTTTTTACATTTTTAATTATAATCTCGTTAAAACTACTGGGTAGGTCTAAGGTGCCTGGACACACACATAATCAAGTCATACGTATGCAAAGCATAATGCTTTAACACATACATACACCTATATTTATATAGGTTTATGTTTATTGTTGTTTATGGCATCGTAATATAAAATGTTGGAAAAAAGGTGGCCATTGAACTTGTCAATGTATTATTGTTATTAGAGTGAGGTGTTCGTTTGTTTATCTCTTTAAATGATAACAACAACAACAACAATAATAATAATAATAATAACAAACTTTTGTTTATCTTTTCAATAAACACAAATACTATAACAAATATACACATACATGCATAAATGCATTTAAATTGTTTAGGAAATTTTATTTGAATATTTACCTCTTTTTCTATTTGCTGCTCTTTTATTATTAAACACAGTGGGAAAGAGTGTTGTAAAAATAAGGGAAAAAATAGAGGGCGGTAAAAGGCGGTTTTCATATGGAAAAACTAGTAATAAATGTGAAAATCTATCATCTATAGACAGTCATTCAATCAGATCGATCGTTGCAGCGACTTTTACTCCCTAAATACATTAAAATTTTTGTTTTACTTTATTTAAGAACATTTTATAGCATTCAAACCACTGTGCTTTAATAATCCACCAATTCTATTATGCTCATGTCCATATATGAATAACATATTCGAATTTAAACATTGATGGCATTTTAAATAGTTTTTAACGTTAAACTCTAAAACAAAGTATTTTATGTGTATTTTTTTGTGTCTGTGTGTGTGCTTGTGTAAAGAAAAAGGGATTTTTATTCAGTTCAAAATATTTCAACATTTTCATGCCACATATTTTCTGTTAATTTTATTCAAACATTTTTTTCTCTTTAGTTAATGTGAACCAAACGACAAAGACTAAACTGCATTATGGGGTTTTTTTCTATAATTCAATGCATTTTTACTGCTGTTTGTTCGTATTTTTAATGAAAAAACAAAACATTCATTTTATAATTAAGGTAAAAGGGAGAGTCACCTCTTTTTTATGATTACATTTTTTTGTTTTTGTTTTATAGGATTTTAGGGATTTTACGTAATTTGAAATTTATGTAATAAAAAACAACAGAAATAAAATTCAAAATTCCTTTTTAACGTTTTTTTTTTTGTAATTTAATATAAATTTAGTTTTATTTTTTTATAATAAAAAATTTTATTAGAATTCCTTTTAGATCTTTAAAATGTCATTTTATTTTATTAGAATGACATGTGGTGATTTTTATTATATCTAATTTTAATTGACTTCTTTTCTTTAATTCAAAACTTTAATCTATTGGAGTCTGACTTTAGAATGCAAGAAAAATTTATACTTATTTTAAAGTTTATATTTTTTGGAATTTTAGTTGTAAAAGATATTTAAAATAAAAAAATTTCCGTTACGGTCTATATTATGTTCCACAATATAAGAAAGTCAATTGTATATCTGAAGGTATCAAGTCAATTGCTGATAATACCTCCAGAAACAAAGTGTATTCCATTTAAGTTATGCTCCATCGTCTTGGCAATATAATCGAAACTGCTCACTCAATGTTTTCGAAAAAATTATTCACTGGTTTTGCAACATTCTGGTCCATATTCTGTTCTTCTATTCTTGATTGTTCTCTTCAAAAAGTCTTTCCATACAAATTTGCCTTTAATTAAAGAGAATTTTTTATACAAAACTTGATATTTAATTAAAGAAATTTTCTGTACAAAATTGCTCTTTAATTGAAGAGGAATTTCGTACAATTTTCTATACAAAATTGCACTTTGATTAAAGAGAACTTTCTATGTAAAAATGCTCTTCGTTTAAAGAGAATTTTATAAGCAAAATTGCTCTTTAATTAAAGAGAATATTCTTAAACATTGAATGGCATTTTAAATAGTTTTAACGTTTAAAAACTCTAAAACAAAGTATTTTTATGTGTATTTTTTTGTGTCTGTGTGTGTGTGCTTGTGTAAAGAAAAAGGGATTTTTATTCAGTTCAAAATTTTCAACATTTTCATGCCACATATTTTCTGTTAATTTTATTCAAACATTTTTTCTCTTTAGTTAATGTGAACCAATATTTTCTGTTAATTTTATTCAAACATTTTTTTCTCTTTAGTTAATGTGAACCAAACGACAAAGACTAAACTGCATTATGGGGTTTTTTTCTATAATTCAATGCATTTTTACTGCTGTTTGTTCGTATTTTTAATGAAAAAACAAAACATTCATTTTATAATTAAGGTAAAAGGGAGAGTCACCTCTTTTTTATGATTACATTTTTTTTGTTTTGTTTTATAGGATTTTAGGGATTTTACGTAATTTGAAATTTATGTAATAAAAAACAACAGAAATAAAATTCAAAATTCCTTTTTTAACGTTTTTTTTTTGTAATTTAATATAAATTTAGTTTTATTTTTTTATAATAAAAATTTTATTAGAATTCTTTTTAGATCTTTAAAATGTCATTTTATTTTATTAGAATGACATGTGGTGATTTTTATTATATCTAATTTTAATTGACTTCTTTTCTTTAATTCAAAACTTTAATCTATTGGAGTCTGACTTTAGAATGCAAGAAAAATTTATACTTATTTTAAAGTTTATATTTTTTGGAATTTTAGTTGTAAAAGATATTTAAAATAAAAAAATTTCCGTTACGGTCTATATTATGTTCCACAATATAAGAAGTCAATTGTATATCTGAAGGTATCAAGTCAATTGCTGATAATACCTCCAGAAACAAAGTGTATTCCATTTAAGTTATGCTCCATCGTCTTGGCAATATAATCGAAACTGCTCACTCAATGTTTTCGAAAAAATTATTCACTGGTTTTGCAACATTCTGGTCCATAATTCTGTTCTTCTATTCTTGATTGTTCTCTTCAAAAAGTCTTTCCATACAAAATTTGCCTTTAATTAAAGAGAATTTTTTATACAAACTTGATATTTAATTAAAGAAATTTTCTGTACAAAATTGCTCTTTAATTGAAGAGGAATTTCGTACAATTTTCTATACAAAATTGCACTTTGACTAAAGAGAACTTTCTATGTAAAAATGCTCTTCGTTTAAAGAGAATTTTATAAGCAAAATTGCTCTTCAATTAAAGAGAATATTCTATAAAAAGTTATCTTTGATTAAAGAGAATTTTCTATACAAAATTGCTAAGAAAATTTTCTTCATACACATTTCTATTACTATCAAAGTATCACGTCAATTATTGAAATTCAAATCCCTCTATTTGTCAACTAATTTCTAAATTTTCTCATAAAACCTCAAATAAATCCCAATTTATAACACTCTTTGATTACACAATTAATTTATAAACATCAAAAAAATTAAAACAAGATTAAAAAAAATATTTTCTCTTTCTCTCTATACAACAATGATTTGTCAGTTTTAATGTTGTAAATACAAATAAAATCAACATCAAAATGTCAAACAGGATTAAAAAGTCACAGTAAATTTATTCGAAATAAAAAAACGATCACAAAACAACGTCATCATCATTAGCAGCCGTCACAGCACCTTGGCAACACTTCCGCCTTGTCTGTTATTATATTAAATTCACAGCAAGATCACACAAAGATCGAAAGAGTGCGAAAGAGAAAAATGAGTGAGTAAAGAAATAATTTGAAGGAAAACCATAAAAAATTAATACAAACATAATTAACAGGATAATACTAAGAGATTTAAGGTTTCAACATGACTAAACTTTAGATTTCCTACTCTTAACAAAAACGATCACTCGGACAGACAGATCAAAAATAGTCTGTGAAAAATGTTTTTTGAACTGGTCAAGATTTTAATATTTAATTTTCAAAAAAATGAATAAAATTACATTTCTTTCTCTGCTTTAAATACATAAACATTGATTCATACTAAAAAAATTAATAAAAATTACAGAAAAAATATCACGGGGAATGAAGAGAGTAAGAAATTAGATAGAAATAAGCAAATTGCGTAGGAAGATATGTTGGTTGGTTGGTTGCTTGACTTAACTTGACTTGGTTGTTTGGTTGGCTGGCGAAAAAAATTGTCTGATTCATATTTAAGTTTGTACCCGGGTAACACAATATGAGTAAAATCGAAGAAAAAAATTAAAATTTTTATTTTTATAGTCTTAACAACTAAATGGAAAATAAAACGTTTATTAACATTGTCAAATAAATTCAATACTTTTATTTTCAAAAATTAAACACAGTATAATGAATGATCGCTGGTAATGGAAGAGCAAGAGAGGAGCCAGGGGCTTACAGTTTACAACATATGGCTCGTGTTTTTAAAGCCCGCATTATTGGCTTTGATGGAGAAAAAATAAAAATTACAAAAATCTGGTCACAAATTTAAAATTATTTCTAATGATGTGGCAAAGACAAACGGAAAATCTACATAAATACAAATTAAACTTGAAATAAATTGTAATATAAATGTTTATTTTGTAAATGGACTTTATTTTGTTGCTGTTTTGGGCTTTTTTGTGTGGATTGTGATATAAATTGAAGGCACATAAAATTGTATTTTAACAACATGTAGACAAGATTTTTAGAGCAAGAAAAATAAAAAATAAAAATGGAAAAGAAATCTCTAATCAAAGTCTATCACTCTGAGAAAAACAAGTTTAATGAGATAAAGAAATAAAATTATAGGAAAATCTAGTAGGATTTTTTTCCAGTAAAGAGGATGAAGAGCGAATTAAAGTTAAACTACAGATGGAGAAAAATTCAAATTTGGCCTAAAGCTAATGGACTGTTTCGGTTTTTGAAGCCATATCGTTTGAAAGGTATTAAAAACCTTCGCTCCTATCGAACGGTGTCATATTATTCTTATATAATACAGTTTCTTTTATAAGTTGATTAGTCACAATATGTATTTTCTTCGAAATTTAGAGGTTGGTTCAGTTAAAGGTCTATTACATTTTTGTTCTGAACCGAGATCTAAATTTTACTTTGAAACATCTTAGACTCTTGGATCAATATATTAGTAGATCATCTGACTTAAAATTTTTATATGAACACAACTATGTCTGTCCTTCTGTCTTTGCTTCTGGTTGTACACAAAATTTTTGAGAATAAAAAATTTTTCACTCTTTTTCAATATATTTTGAAAAAGTGGCCTTTGAAAGACTTACCGATCTAAAACATACTCGATCAATTATAGATGCTTTCATCCAACTTAAAATTTTTCAAGTGGACAATAGTCTCTTTTTTGCGAGTTTCAAGATGTCTGTCCTTCCGTCTCTATAGTTTGACATATCTTGTGAGCAAAGTAATGGTATCCAAATAAGTCTTGTTAACTCCTGGCCCAAATAGAATTTACCGATCCAAGTTATCAGTAAAGACAATCCAACAAAAACCGAATCAGACAAAAATTTGTAACTTTTTCAATTATCGTCTGAACTATTTTGAGAATATTTCTTTTAAAATCGTCGAAATTTTTTGACACCAAATTTCTCTTCTAGACTTAGCCCTAAAAATTCAGAATGTAGCCTCTAATATATATAAAATTTTCTAATTCTTATAATTTATTATTTTCTGTACGGAATTGTTTTATTTCAAATACAATATGCGATAAATAAGACCAGACATTCTTATTCCTCATTTAATTTAATTCTCATTAGAGACCCAGATATTTAGCTTGGGTTCAAGTATATATAAATTTAATAGTTCAGAATCAGTCAAGACATTTTTGGTCTCAGTTTTTTTCATAATTATTTTAATGGGAACATAAACGAATTTCTCTTAATGTCACACTGAGTCCAACTAACTTAATTTTCCCTCTGTTTATTGAAAGGTATAAAAAATGAAACTTAATAGAATCCAATAAAAAACAACTCTTTAATTCAGACTAAAATGCCGGAGGGGCGTATAAGCAGTTGATGTTTAATGTTTAAATGTTGGGGAGATATTCATGCATGCATGTACTCATGCAATACAAGTACATGTACATCACTATTTTTTTCGTTAGTTTTTTTTAATACTGTTTTCGTTTGTTGCTGTTGCACAAAGTAAGAGTTAACAAACTACAATCCTCAAGTGGGCAGCTGAGATGTGGCTGCAACAGTCAACAACAGCAACAACAAGTTAGAAACATTTTCTTTTCATTTATTTTAGTTAATGTTGTTGATTTTTTACTGATTTTTTCTTCTATATAATTTTTTTTAGTTTAGTTTGGTGTTTTTATAAGCATTTTTATTTAAGTCATCTTAACATTATAGACAACATTTTAACAACCGCAAACAACCAGTCAATAAGAGCAATCAAGATCGTCATCCTACACGTACGTATTGCAAACGTACTGAAAATGATCATACAAACAAACAAACGTGTACCAACCAACAAACGAGAGTATGAGTATGAACGTACATGTTTTAATGGTGATTGGGGGCTGGGGATGGATGGATTGCTAAAAACTAACTTACACACGTATATTGAACATTACATTACGAAAAGGAAAATTTGCAACAACTACTATATAATTCAGCAGGAATCAGAGTTTTAAAAGAATCAATAGTTTGTAAGAAAATTAATCCTGAAATAACAAATTCGCAGATTCTTTTATGAATTTGATGTTTGAAATATCATTCAAAAAAGTTTTCACTTTGTTTTCTTTTTTTTTTTTTTAGTTTATTACAGTCGTTGTTGTTTTATTGTCATAGATTTTGTTGTTATTATATTAGAGATATTGTATGTAGTGGCTTTTAAATACAATTTATGTTCTTTATTAATGATCATTGTGGTGTTACATGAAAATTGACTATTGACAGCGTAAAATATATTACTGTAAATTTAAACTTATTGTGTGTAATTTTTTTTAGTATTATTTTTTTTCTATAGCTGTTGATTTCATTTACAATCGCTCATCAGTGTTTATTTTATTTTTTGTTATAGTGTTTTGGGTCTGATGCGATCATTGTAATATGGAAACATTTAATGATCAATTTTCTTCATTGTATTTCTTCATATCACAACTCTAAGTTTTGCTCATTCTCTTTCTCTTTATAAGTGACATTTAGAAAAACAAATCGTGTTGTTATCAAATATATGAAATCATAATTTATAATTTTCGGATACACGAAAACCGATGTTTTTCTATATACGATCTGTTAGAACTTTCCTTTCTTTTATGGACATTATTCTTAAAAAGTTGAAATAGTCCTTCCTTAATATCTAATAATGGGATCATTTGAGCAATTCCCCATAATATTATAGATATTTAAATTAAGGTTAATATGTTGAATCGTCTTTAATTTTAATTTGACAATGTCTTTCCTTCCGTCTCAACGTTTATTGGCATTAAAACTTGATATCAAAGTGTTTTTCTTTATTTTTACCATATAGTCTTTATAGATCTAGAACTTCCTCTAAATTATTACAGATTCTTGGATCCAACTTATTATAATCCAAATTTCTAAAAATCAATCTTAATAATAATTTAACGATATCTGTCCTTCTGTCTTTCCTTCCGACTGCACACATTGCGATCAAAGCACTAATTGTTATTTTAGATATATTTTGATAAAACTTGCCAGATGTAAAATTCCGATCTTTATTATGTCTCTCTGCACTGAAGATCTTGGAACCAACTTCAAATGAAACATGAAAATTTGAATCCCTATTTAAGTGAACTTTACGGCATCGCTCCGGCTGTACTTATAAATCTTGTGAGTGAAGTAATCGCGTTTAAATATATCTTTGTAAAGCATGATATATCTAAATCTTATGAATCTATATTATATACGTATTATGCTGATCTAGAATATTTTTCACGATGTCTGCGCTTCTGTCTATATAAATGTACCTATAAATTTTGGTAGTAAAGTACTGGTATCTAAATATGTCTGGATAAAACTTAAAAACATTTAGACTTCACCAATTCAAGTTATACCCTACATCAATATAGATGCTTGAATTGAATGTATCAATCAAGTAATTTAGAATCTATTTTTAATTCTTTTATACATTTTCTGTCCTTACGTCTTTCCGACTGTACATAAAAACTTTATGACAAATATTACTGATTTTGATAAATCTGAGAAGATATAAATCTTGCAAATTTAGATTAAAATTCAGATACAATTGAAGATAGCGATGTTAAACTTAAAATATGTCAACCCAATTTGAAGTTAAGGTTCACCATATCGGGTATGAAATTTAGTTGCCACAAAAAATGCTACAAGTTTGGCACTTTTAATATCCCCCTCTATATCCCTCTGACTATATCGAAAAAAGATGTTAATCCAGAATCTTCTTATAACGCATTTCTGAGTGTTTTTATCAATTAGTTATGATCAGTTTTATTTTATTTTTTTTTTAGTTTTAGAGGTTGTTCCAAATGTCGGTCCACAACATTTCTGTAACAGAAAGTAACAATTAATAATCAACGTGGATGAGTTTAAAAGAATTGGATTTTTTTTCGTATTAAGATAGTAAGAAGCAAATAAAAGGATATAACTAAATCGAGTCAGATTTTTGTATGGTGCACCTAAACTTTATGGAGTTTTAAAAAATTTTCGAAATAATTGTGATTTAACAGATTTAATTAAATATTTTTGCTATCAGTGGAAAAAAAACCTTTATCATTAATTTTAGTTACTTTAACTAAATAGTATAGACATTCACAGACAATTGTTAATTATTCATATTAAATACATCGTTACAAAGATAATAGTTTACTATAATAATTAATTTAAATATCCATATTAAATTAACAATACAAAAACATGTGTTAAAATATGAAAACACATTTTTTTAATTTGATTCAAAATTGAATTTATATTAAATTCCTTTTATTACAACAAAACATTTTTCTCTTAATTTATTCTGTATAAAAAATCAAAAGTTATTTTTTAATAAAATTTATTTCTTGATAATAAAAACACAATTACAATTTCTTTATAATAAAAAAGAAGCTAAAAAAACACATGGCAAAAAATTCAGAAAAAAAAACGATATCAGAAATCAGCAAAATGTGTTGAAAATAAAAATAAAGAAACAAGTTTCGTTTTGATAACAAAATACGATGAAAAAAAAAGTATTTTGGATTAAATATTAAAATACGTATCATTAATAAACGCCTACATTACAATCGCAAACCAAACAACGAACCAATAACCAAACTCTAGCAACTAATGACAACTTTAGCATTTAATACACAACAATAATAATTATATTCTTTTAAATGTTACACAGACAAATTAATGTCGATTTTTTATATTTTAATATTCTATAGACATAAAACATGTTAAACATATAATTTTTTTGATCAGCAAAATAAAACAATACAACGTATTTGTGTGTATGTGTGAGAGTATACACACATATACACACACACTACAACACTGGTAGTGTTAGTTATAACAAGCTTAAACGTATTTTTGTATTCTTTATACAGAAGTCTTTAAAAACCACTTAAAATTTACACACATGGTTGTGTGATCAGTTTAACGGTTGATTGTGGTTGATAGACTGAGCGGCCGGCCGGCCAGTCGCCACAGCCGTTTGACCAGAATTGATCCCACAAATGTTTTTATTTTTAGGTTATGGAGAATGTGTTTTAGAAAAATAAGTTATCGTAGTTTCTTTCTTGAATATGTTTGAGATAAAATATAACGAATTTCTTGGGCTGTATTTTTGATAAGAATCTAGAAAACATTAAATCAATCGCATTGATTGATCGTCCATAGTACAACATGATTAATTTCCCTAAAATGTTTCAATAGTCCTTCCTTTTTCTTTTTTTTTTAATAAGTATTATTTTTTATTAACAATTCAGATTTTCAGTATTTTTACTTAAAATTTAAGTTTTCTTTAAAATTAGCTTTTTACTAAAAATTTAATTTTTCTGTAGAAAGTTTAATTTGCCAATAAAAATTTAATTTTTCGAAAAAAATATCAATAAAAAGTTACTAAATTTTTATTTTTATAAAATTTAAAAATGTTCAATAAAAACTCAAAATTTTCTTTAAAAATTAAAAATTTTATTAAAATTGATAATTTCTCAAAATTCACTAAAAATTCAAATTTTCGTTAAAAATTCAAATTTTCATTAAAAATTCAAATTTTCGTTAAAAATTCAAATTTTCAGTAAGAATTCAAATTTTCACTAAGAATTCAAATTTTCACTAAGAATTCAAATTTTCACTAAGAATTCAAATTTTCACTAAGAATTCAAATTTTCACTAAGAATTCAAATTTTCACTAAAAATTTAAATTTTCACTAAGAATTCAAATTTTCACTAAAAATTTAAATTTTCACTAAAAATTCAAATTTTCACTAAAAATTTAAATTTTTACTAAAAATTCAAATTTTCACTAAAAATTCAAATTTTCACTAAAAATTCAAATTTTCACTAAAAATTCAAATTTTCACTAAAAATTCAAATTTTCACTAAAAATTAAAATTTTCACTAAAAATTAAAATTTTCACTAAAAATTAAAATTTTCACTAAAAATTCAAATTTTCACTAAAAATTAAAATTTTCACTAAAAATTCAAATTTTCACTAAAAATTTAAATTTTCACTAAAAATTCAAATTTTCACTAAAAATTAAAATTTTCACTAAAAATTCAAATTTTCACTAAAAATTCAAATTTTCACTAAAAATTCAAATTTTCACTAAAAATTCAAATTTTCACTAAAAATTCAAATTTTCACTAAAAATTCAAATTTTCACTAAAAATTCAAATTTTCACTAAAAATTCAAATTTTCACTAAAAATTCAAATTTTCACTAAAAATTCAAATTTTCACTAAAAATTCAAATTTTCACTAAAAATTCAAATTTTCACTAAAAATTCAAATTTTCACTAAAAATTCAAATTTTCACTAAAAATTCAAATTTTCACTAAAAATTCAAATTTTCACTAAAATTCAAATTTCACTAAAAATTCAAATTTCACTAAAATTCAAATTTTCACTAAAAATTCAAAATTTCACTAAAAACTTAAATTATCGTAAATAGTTGAAATTTTTGTAAGAAAAATATCACAAAAAATTTAAAATTTTGACGTAAAATTCAAATTTTAACAAAAATTGTTTTTTATTAAAAAAGAATTTTTAAAAGAAATTTTGTACTAAAACTAATAAAAATAAAAATTTTTTAAAAAATTTAAAAGCCAACAATTATTTTCAATAAATATTTAACATTGTCAAGAGAAGTTCACATTTTTACAAAAAAAATCATATTTTCAAAATAAATTTTGTCAAAAATTCAAAAAAATTCAATTTAAGCAAAAAAATTTCCAACAAAAATTAATATATGTATACAAAACTTCATAATTATTTTTGTTATCCTTCAAATTCTTGAGACTCCAATGTAGCGCTCTTATAATAAAAATACTCCGACAAATTATTCGCCTTGTTGCTTTTATTTTTACGTAAAGAAATAATTTTTGGTAACGTATTTTTGCAAGTGTTATAAATTTATTACAAAAAGAAACCAGAAAACAAAAAAAAAAAAAAGAGTTATAAATGAAATATTAGTCTAATACCAACAACATGGTTTTCAGCCGGTTAAACATGTTTTTAAGAATTTTCATATCTGTCTTTTAGGCTGAAAATACAAGAAAAATATATTTTGGAAATAAATAAATAAAAATTTAAACATTTAATAATAAATACAAACATTTGAAATTGATATTAATAGAGATTTTTCCCAAAAATAAGTCGGTAGCCCAGACTGTAATATCACAAATTATTTATCAAATATATGCGAATATTTTAATTTCAGAAGAAAATCTTAAATTTTATTAATTTAAATTAAAAAAAACCAAAAAACTATTTCTCATATAAGTTTATACAAGTTAAAGATTAAAATTTTGTATTTGTAATTTTAATGACATTAGCGAAAAAACAACATTAATTAATTTGTTATCTAATAATTGTGTTGAAATCTCAAGACAAGTAGTTTTAAATTGAGTAATTATTTTGATTATTTTGATAACTAATAAAAAATACAAATAGAGTTTTCAAAGATAAAATTCAACTAGAAAAATAAAATTTCAAAAATCTTATTAAATTCAAAGAAAAATTAAAATATAAAAAATATGGCAAATACGAAGAGTTATGTTATTTATTAAAAATTTTATTTTATTTATTATTAGAATTTCTGCATGATTTTGAATAAATGAAATAAATTAACTTAACTTTTGTCACGAAACTGTAAAACAATGATATTGGGAAAATAACAGAAATGTAATTTCTTTACATCCTTGTAAATAATTATAACCTGTTGGTGTGGTTATTATGCGTTTTTGTTGATGTTTGTAACATAGAAAAAAAAATAATGTAACACTCACCTTTCAGAATACCGTTCAACCCAGAATGACTTTCCGAGTCAATGTAATGATATCCGTCCGTCCTTCGTTCTGAATTCTTTTTGACTCAAGGACGAAGAGATGGTCGGTCTATTACTTCTCATAGGTTTCATACAAATATCACTTTGAAGGGTATAAATCTCACTTATACGTTGGGTATTGTAATAATAACAATTCAAATTTAGATAAATACAATCTTAAATTGATATTCGAAATTATACGAGTGTCGTCCCAACATTCTTCTAGCTCCAATATATCCTTCCAGAAAAAAAACCTTTTTCAATTCATATGAACTTCACACTTCATCATAAATCTGAATAGAAAATTATACGAAGGTTGTTGATAAGTTTTCGTAACTGTAAATTATAAACAAAATGTGGTGTAGGGATTTTACATAGTCGGGCTTGACCGACTTAATATTTTTACTTGTTGTTTTTTTTACCCTCCACCATCACAAGTGGTGAAGAGGGAATATTAGCTTTGTCATTCGTGTTGTAACGCCTAAGAAGGAATCCATAATAATTGACGGAGCTTAATGAAATTGGCATGAGTGTTTGCTGTAGCTCTGAGAAGTTTTACTAATTAAAATCAGCGTCATCAGTTCAGTATAAAGCGAAAGTATAGAGCGATATCTGAGACAACTAAGTTCAAGTGAAAAACTTTCGTAAAATTGTCAATTAAAAATAAAACAAATTTAAGCCGCAATATTAAGCTTAATATACTTAATTTCCATTCCAATTATTATAAAAATCGGTTCAGTAAGAAAAAGGTTACACCCAAAAATATATATAAAATGTATACGTTTGTTAGAGTGTTTGTACGAAGCCACACATGTGAGGTGAAGGGTATTAAAGGTTCGGCATAACAAAATATAGCATTCTTGCTTGTTATAATAAAATATGTATAAAAAGAATAATATTTTTAAAATAAAACATTTCTTTTTTAATAAAATCAGCTTTCATTTAACAATTAAATAAAGTCTTTTTCTCAATTTCTTGTTAAATATATTTGTTTTGTTTATTTTTTTTTCATAATTTAACTTACAAATTTGCATTTTCATCTAGTTTCTTGTCGTTTTTTTTTATTTCAAAACGGTTTCTTAATAAAGAAAAGAAAATTTATCCGAATAAAAGGTATTCGTTTTCTCAACCTAAAACCCACCCAATTTGAGCATGACTATCCATTCATTCGATCATTCATCTGTCCGTCCCTCCGTCTGTCTGTCTACCTTTAACTTTTAGAATTGTTGCAATAACATAACGAAATTGCTGCAGGTGCAATTTGCATTTATATCTTATTTTCAATATCATATTTCATGTAAATTCAACCGAATCCAAATAAATAAACATATTTTTGCTTTGTTTGTTAAACGTAAAGAAAAATAAAATAAAAAAATATTACAGTTTTATTTATTACATATTAACAAATTTCTTAAGAATTGATTGCAACATAAAATTTTATTTAAAAAAAAATTGATTTGTTTGCTGTTTTTGTTAAATTTATGCAAAATATAGTTTTTTTCTGAATTTTTAGCAATTATATTTTTTTTTATGGTTGACATAAATAAATTGAAAATTTATGCAATTTTTTCCTTAGGTGTAAATTAATTGTGTTAAAGTCTTTTTTTTATTTTGATTTTTTAATAATAATTGAAATAAGCAATTAAAGTTGCTTCCGCTTATTAGTTTTTCTTGTAAGAAATATTTTGTAAAATATATTTTCGTTCAGATCGATTAGGAAATATTGATTATATAGATTTTACTTTAATTTCGATCGCATTTTAAATTATTTTGTCCAAAGTTTTTAATTTTCTTTGGACATAAATTATTTCTTTTAATTTTACTTCAATACAAAACGTTTTTAAAATGTCGAATCCAATTTTAAAAATAAGTAAGAATGGTATATTCGGCTTTGCCGAGTCTTCCATATCCTCCACCACAAATGCGTTTGAAGTAAATATATAAAGTTTCGTAAATAAACTCTCGTGTACAATATATAAAAGTTTTTTTTTATATGAAAGAGGAAGACTTAATGAGCCATACAATTAGTTATATTTTTGGCTTCAAGTTTTTTCTACTGAACCGATTTAGGTAATTTTTGGAATGGTAATGAAGTACAGATTACTTAATATTTCAATTATAATTATTCCAGTTATAAATGGCAAATTTACGAAACTTGAACTTAGTGTTTGCCTCAGATATCGGTCTATATCTTTTAACATATTGATTTTTAATAGGAAACTTCTCAAGGCTATAACAATTACTCAGATCTAATTACATTGAGATCTGTCTATTATTGTGGACAGTCTGACGGACAGACATACAGAGAAACAGACAGAAGGACTTAGCTAAATCGTCTCAGATAAAGTTAATATACCCTCTTCACCACTTGTGCTAATGGAGGGTATAAAAAATAAAATTATTTTACTTCAGTCAATAAGATTTCTTTCAATTTCTTATCAGATATAATAATTTGTTTATTTCAATAATTAGAAAAAATAATAATTTTCAATTTAAAAATTTCCAAGAAAATAAATAGAAAGTTTGAAACACATACACCAACAAACAAACATTAAAGGGTAAAGAGACTCCAACAAAAAACTTGTTAAATTACTGCAAATACGTATAAAAAGCAAACAAACATGAATCTTTTATTACTTTTTTCAACTTGACCTCCTTCTTTTACAATATAAACATACCACGCACACTCACACATTCTCTCTAACACATAACCAATCGAAGATATTCAATAAAAGTAAGAAGACAGATAAAAAAACTTTCTTTACACTTTACAATGTGCCATAAAATATAAGAAGGTCTGTTTCTTTCTTTCTACAAAAGAAGAAAGAGCAAAAAATAATAAACAAAATAATGCCTCAAGTGCTTTAGAAGTTTTTCTCCAGAGTATGGAAAAACGCGGAGCAAAATCTCTATTTTTAAATGATCTTTTTTTACTCTTCTTTGAGGAGATAAAAAATAAAGCTCATTTTTTTGATTAAAATTTTAATCTTTATTTTTTGCGATTTTGCTCTTAATCATTATAAAATTCTCTTTCGTTTTTTGCTTTATTTTTTGATTTTTATCTTTTTTACTTTTATAATTTTTTTTATTAAACTCTTGTTGAAAAAGCGATTAGAAATAAAACTCTTTTCTAAAAAATTAAAATCTTTAAAAGATCCGATAGTTTGAAGAATAAAAAAGGAGTTAAAAATCGTAGTTTGATTTCCTCATCTCTGTTCGCTCTTGACCATATTGGCCTTTAAATATTTGATTCTTTTTTGTAACATTTTATCTGAAAAGAAATATCAATTGTATTCAATGAATAATATTCATCGTCAACAGTAGAAGTAATAGCAACAGCAACAGCTTAAGTATCAGCAACATTTTGCTTCAAAAGAAAAGAAAACGCATTTTTATGCGTTACGCTCAATTCAATTCTTTTTTCTCGTATATTTTCTGGGGGATTTCTAAGGAGTTTTGGCATTCGAAAGACGAGTTTTCAATTTAAGTTTTTTTGTATTTTTTTTTTTTTGTTCAGAAATTGATGTCTGTTTATTTAAAGTGCGGTTTATTTGTTAAGTTTCTTTTATAGGGAAAATAAGGGGGAAATAGCAATAAGACCATGTTTACTTTATATGGTTAAAAAAGATAAATCTTTTTCGATTTTTTGTTAGTTTATTTACTTTTTTCGTTGTTGGCAGTTTTAAGAAGTTTTTATATCCTCCACCATCTAAAGTGTGTCGTCTTGTATGTAACACCAAGAAAAATATATTTAAGTGAAAATCTTTTTTCAGCTTTTCTTACGACCGAACTTATTTTCAGAGTTCAATGAATATTTTTCAAATTACTAAAATTTGCCCTTAACAGTTAAATATCTAAAACTAACAAAATCGGTTATGCAACAAAGAAGTTATGGACCGTAATCAGAAAGATCCCTAAAATTCAAACATTTCAAATTTAAATGAAGTTTGTTCTTATGTATTTTTTACGTGACACACTGTAATGTGTTTAACGTCTCTATCGCCATTAGCTATATATTGGGTATCCCTTGATAGACTTTATAGCCGTCAAGTGTATCGTAATCGTTCGAATCTTTAACCAAAACAACCCCTCCCCCAAAGGAAAAAGTACAATGCTTTCAACTACTTGACCGCTCGAGGTGTATCGTAGGGAAAGGGGCCATTGTATATTGTATTAACTCCTAGGACAAGCTCATGTTAACTAGTGGATACTTAGTAAAGTTTATTTTAGACTCTTGTATGACCAATTTGGGAAAGTCAAAAAACTGCTGAAGATACTCTTGTGGCATCAGTTCCGTTAAAATAAATATAGACCGATATGTGGTCAATTCCTAAGTTTTGAAACTGCTTGAAGCAGTTTTAAATATCTCACTGAAATTTTATAAAATTTCTTATATGGATAAAACTTTTAAGGGAGAATTTTATAGGGTCAAACATTTTTCGATAGGAAGAGAGGGAACAAAACCACTAGAATCAATATTGCGACACACAGTGATCCAAAAAATATTTTAGTTGTTTTTTGTTTTTGTAATCACTTAATATTTTTGAATGAAGTTGTTCATGAATCTTTTTGAGATGTTTTCAAAATAATTTAAAATAGAACAATTTTTAAGTGGGAATAAGGTACGGGAAAATTGGTCATCTCGAGTATTGGAATAAAAAAAAGATCGCCAAAATTTAAATTAAAAATATTCCAAAATTTGGCTGAAAAAATATAATTCCCCACAAAGAAAGCACTAATGTGCGTGTATCCAAAAACATATCTTAAATATTTTCTTAATTTAAAATAAAATTTTAAACATTTTTGGTGTAAAAGGTGGTAACATTCTTTCGTTTCGTTAACTATACTATTTTCCTTTAGACTATAATTTTTTCTTCTTAATTCTTAGTGCTTTTTTTACACTAAATGCTGCTGAAGCATGTCCTAGGGCATCTGGGGAAATAATTTTTCCGCCAGCCTTATTAGAATTTTGATAATAATTAAATTAGTTTCTTTATTTATTTCGAAGATAAAAAAATTACAAAAGCTGAAGTTAAAAAAAAGATGATATAATTTTATATCTACATTTGCTTGCTATATATTGAAAAAGTCTGTAATGAGTCAAAACTTGTCTAAAAGCAAAGTGAACAAGTTACTGAAAAAAGTAGATTTTCGGAATGAGATTTCCCAGTGTTGGGATTTTGGGTATTTGGGAATTAAAAAATGGGAATTTTTTAATAGTTCTTTATTAAGGACATTTTGAGCATAATAAACTCGAATTTAAGATAACATCTTTATTTATATAAATTAATCAAATAATCAAAAATACTCATAAAATATAGCGGAAATTAAAATTTTAGGTTTTTTTGAAATTTTTGTTAAAGAAATTTTCTTTTAGGGTGTTTTTATCTACATTGTGTTCTTTTTAGGTAATTATCTTTTCAATGATACTGACTACTTGTATAAATTACTATACATAACTAATTAAAACTTAACTGAAACCAGGTCCCCTCCAGCAAAGTTTGCTTATTTCTGATAAATCAGAAATGTGTAATTCTGAAATATAAACACATAATCTGGTATAACTTTTGGACCGTTAAATATATCTCAAAAATATATTAAGATAATAAAGATATTTAGAAATTGATTTGGAAATTCAAAGGTTAATAATTGTCCTGCTATTGCATAAAGAGTATTTCAAATTCGTCTTTGCTGGTCGTATGATTCTTCCTATTTTTTTACATTATTACCTCTTTACAATCCCAAAAACAATAGTGATTTGTAAAGTTAAACAAACAAGAAAAAAGGTAAAAGTCTACAAACAATATTTTTAAAGAAATGTGTAGACGAAAAATGTTTACTAAACTTTTTTCCGTTTTTATGTAGAAGAAAAATTGAAGATGCTTACAAAATGTTGCACTTATGACTTACAATAAATGAATAATAAATCATTCAAATATCTCTCTTCTTTTGGGGTTTTGTCTTCAATCGTATTCAATTTATTGTTTATGGTAAAATGTAAAAAATTTGACACCTTTTTTATCGTTATCTGAGATGAATTTTGAAATTATAATTTTTTTCTTATTCATTTTTCTTTTTTAATTTGGAATTAAAGTTATTGTGGATCTTTTTTTCGTTTTATTGGCAAAAAATAGAAAAAAATATATAAAACAAAAGACACCTGCAAGATAGATTTCACATTGGAGTTTTTCTGTTAGATTTTGTTTTAAATAAACAATTTTTTATAATTTAAAAATTATTTTTAAAAATGTCATCAGTTTTTTTTATTAAGATGATAATTAAGTTTTATTTAAGGTGTTTTATATAATGATTCATCATAATACTAAAAAATTTAAAACATCTATTAAAGGAAATTTAAAGCTTTTTTTATGACACACATTATTATTTTAATTAAGTGATATAAAAGATGTTTTAGGATTTCGACCTTTAACATTTAAAGTTTTTTGTTGAAAAATAATTAAATTAAAATTTATTCACCATATCAAGATCACATTATCAAAAAACATGCTAAAATGATGAATAATGGGAATACAAATAGAAAATGGACTTGATTAGTTTATATATATTGATTTGTATCAAATTGCAACATCAAATGTACAAAATTCACCACAAGTGGTGAAGAAGCTTTATTTACTTTGTCATTCATAATGTAACGCTAAGAAGGAATCATCTCAGGCCCCATTAATGTATTCTTATATCAAATCAAAATCTGAGTTGATTTAGCTTACATTCACATTAATTGACAGACTTAAATGAATTTTGGCCTGAGTATTCTGAAAATTTTAATAGGTTGTATAAGTTAGTGAGTGTATAAATACGAAACATAACGTATTTACTTCACATGTATTTGTAATGGAGGGTGGAAGAAGGTAGCCGAATATAACATTTTTCTTGTTTTCTTTTTGTTTCTTCAAATAATTCTCTAACTTTTGAACTACTGAACAATGTTTAATTTAATTTTCCTATCGACATTTTTGAGGGGTTTTCCATTTGATCTGGAATGGATCCGAAAACATTTAAAAATGATGTACTCAAAAAATTATATAATCACTTGTTTAGCTTATTAGAGATAATATTTTGTTTCGAAATTGTTAATTTCAAACAACTATTTAGATACTTGAACAGAATCCAAGCAATGCCTTTTAGTGCCTTTTTTTAGACGAATTGAAACAAGTTCAAAAATCCTTAAAGATTAAAAAATGTGTGAAAATTTTTCTTTGGTCTAAATATCGGTCAAACTTTAGGAAACATCAAAATCATACAAGAATGTTGATGCCGGGAATCATATTGATTTTCTGGATGTTTTTTGTCAATTAAACCTTAAGAAAATTAAAGTAAAAAAAAACCTTTTTGAGGTGGCACATTTTGGAAGTTCTCCACTCATCCTCTGGACTTTATAGTTCTTCAAATCAATTAAAAACCACGCCAAAATTTTATTATTATTTTTTTTAAATTTCAATAAAAAATATTTTGTAGTTCCAAAGTTACGAAATTAATTTAGAGGAAATCTTATCCGATATGTAAAATTTAGAATTTATGTATGTAATGTGGAACCTTTGCTATTGCACAGTGTTATCAGGCTTCAATTAAAATAAGAACATTATTTCAAATATTTTGTATTATGTCGCTTTGGCTCCAAAGGTTCATCCATCCCTAATTTATTTTCACTTCTAAAGCAATAATTTCATTTTAATTATATAAAAACCGACGCGATATGAAGCGTTTATTCTCAAATTCTTCATTTTCAAATTTGAAAATTTATAACTTTTTCGCTCCAAACACAAAGTTTGAATTTATCAAAAAAATATGTGCCAAACCTCAAAATTCCATAGCATCTCATAAAATAAATAATTTTTTTTTAATAATTCTAAACAGAGAAAGATTCTTATCTTAGAAAACACATAATTTTAAAAATCTTCTAACATTAAGAATCTTAAATTCTAATTTATATTCAATTTCATTAGACTAAACATTTTTTTCGCAATAAAATAAATTTATGATTCCCTTGATAGATATTTATATATTTATGTTTACTTTCAAAACTTCAAAGATAATTTTAGAGATTGTCTCCTAAAAAAAAATATTTAAAAGAAAAAAACTTCAGAAATTAAGCGATTTAATACCCATAAACTATAACGACCACACAAATCACTACCAAAATATCTTTAAAAAAATCAAAAAAAAAAAAATACAATGACAACAAAAATATTTTTATAGTAACAAAAAAAGTCACAGAATAATATAAAAATAACCATATTTTCTGAACAAAATACCACAAGTGCTTTGCTGTTTTTCTGTTTATTTAGAAAAAAGATCTGAAAATAACAACAACAAAAAACAATCATAACAATAATTTTTCTATATATAAAAAAAGAAACACTCAAATAACTTTAAGGCTTAACGAAGGAAAAAAAGTTTTAAAATAAAATTGAAAAAAAAAACTTGCAAAAGCTTTATTTTTTCCAACAACAACAAAAACACATCAGTTTTCATGAACTAAAACATACATTTTGAGACAGAACGTCATTCATTAAAACATTTAAACATATATTATGTTTCGTTATTGTTATTATTATTGTTGTTGTTGTCTTTAGTTGATTGTACGATTTTTTTGTTGTTTAAATGTCGGTCTGTTGAGTTTTTTGTTTGTCTGTCTGTCTGTCTGTCTTGATTTTTTGTTCGTAATTTTTTGGTCTTGGTAATATGAGGGCTTACAAAAGTAGTGTCTTAAATTACACGCTGTTGCATTTGCACACAATTTATATGTATGTATTTACTATATATTTTATAGTGCATGTATATGTTTATAAAAATATGTTTTTTTATTTAAATGTTTAAACGCCCTTTACATACATTTATAGCATTTCAGCATAATTAGCCAGAGCATACATGATTTAGTCAATCGGTTTGTGAATATTTCATATTCCTATAAACGCACATAACTTTCTTAAATAATTAGAAAACATTAAACTAGAGTATATTTAGTGGACAACAAAAGAGTGAGATTGAAAAATTCTTAACAGACGTTTTTCATTTAAACTGTTAATACAATAATTTTTCTATTTTTATGTCAGTTATTATATTTAACGTAAATCTGATTTAAGTGAGTGACCAGATAAAAGTTCGTGCTACAATTATTAAATATTTCCAACATAAACCAACTTGGTCCTACAAAATGTTGGTCAATCATTTAAAGGCCTGTCTTCAAACTCTTTCTCGGGTTATTAAAAAGTACCAGGAGAACTTTTTCTTTCAAAAAACTGTCTCAGGCAGAAGGAATGGCGCACATGATGTTTTTTAAGCAAAAAACTGGAAAGCATTTTCAAAGCAAACTCCCAATACATCCAGTACAATTTAGCCCAATTAGCTCAGTACTCAAACTATTTGGTATAAGACTCAAAAAGCTTCTGACAGGAAATTTAAGTCAAGTATAAAAACTATTTTTATTGCAAAATGGATGACAAAACGTATGTACTGGCAGACTTTTCCTGGTCAAAAATTTTATGTTGCGAGGGAATGTTAAAGTAAAGTTAAGGATCCAAAAACAGTCAAACTTTCCAAAGAATGTTTACAAGAAAGAATGCTTCCATTCATAAGACTTCATAATGTGTCCAGTTATTTTTAGTCGGACTTGGCATTCTGTCACATTGTTAAACAAGCCCTTAATTGGTATAGGAACAATAATGCGGTATTTCTACCAAGAGAGGCAAATCTTCGAAACTACTCGAATCTAAGACCAGTGTAGAGATATTATTTATAGTGACAGAAAGCACTACAAAGGTTCAAAATGTTATTAATAAAATATTTTTCTTTTTTAGTTTTAAAAATAATTTCATTCATATAAAAATACTAAAACTGTATGTTTATTAGTTTCGTTTTCAGTAACATGTATGTTAAGAATTTTTCGATGTCCCTCAATATATCGAAAATTTAATTTACTGTTGAAATGTTTATTTTCTACCAAAAATATGATTTACCAAAATTTTCATTTTTACCAAAAGTTTTTCGGCTTTAATTTTTTTTTAGCAATTTTTATTTTTCTTACTAAAAATTAACTTTTTCTCCATTTTATAAATACTGTTTTAAGAACTACGTTTTCTACCAAAATTTCCATTTTTCGACAAAAGTTAAATTTTCTATCAAAAATGAATTTTTTTGGAAACGAATAATTATTTTTCAGCAAAAATTACATATTTTTCAAAATTTGTATTTCATCAAAAATATATTTTCTACTGAAAATGTTTACCAAATGTACATTTTCTACAAAAATATCCTTTTTACCAAATTAATAAATAATTTTTTACTAAAATTTTATCTTCATGTTCCCACTGAGGGTGAATGTTATTCGTTATTTACCTTAATCACATTATGATATTTTTCTTTATTTTATTTTAAATTTTCTTGCATATTTTTTTTGCTTCATAATTTCAATAAATTTAATAATTTTTTTTGTTGTTTGTATCTTTTTAATTTCATTGCAGGCATAAAATTATATTACAACCAGCAACTTAATCAAAAATAAAAAAAAAAAAAAATCCCTCCAAAAAAAGTGAAACTAAAATCTGGCGGTTAATAACATAAGAAATAAAAATATGGGCAATAATAAGGAACAACAAAATTTTACAAAATATTGTCAAATATTATTAAGAAAATAGCAACAACAACAAAATCTATAAAAATTGCTAAAAAAATTAAAAAAGGAAAATAGAAAATGTTTTAAATAGAAAATTTCAAGCTAAAAGTGAATGTTTAATTTAAAAAATTCCTTTATTCTTTTTAAAAAGAAGCTTAATTAATTAAAATGATAATAATGATGATGATGTTTAAGAAAACTTGTGAAATTAACGCGCGCGTAGAATAAATAACGTTTTTTTTTAAGAAAATTATTTGACCAACTTCTCTGTACAAAAAAAAAAAAAAAGAGACGCCAACAAGTCGGGATATTCGTTTCGTTTGTGTAAAAGTGTTGTGTGTTCCATTGTTTGTAAACATTATCATTATTTTTGTATTGTTATTATTGTTGTTGTTATTGTAAACACGCACTACATTTAAGCCCTTATTTGGTTTTATAAAAATTCTTAACAGAAAAAATAACAAAAAAAAAAACGAAAACTAAAAATAAAAATAAAAATATCGTGAAACATAAATTCTTAAAGCATCTGCAGGAAATTCCCTTTAAACCACAAAACAATTTCTGTTATTTTTTCTCTACTTACAACTTTTTACACGTTTTTTCCACATTATTGGCCACCAAATATTGTTATAAGTGGAAAAAAAAGAAATACAAAGTCCTTGATTATATGGCAAAATAATTGAAAATTAGCCCATCACAACGCCAACAATATTAAAAGATACTTTGTTTCTTTTGTGATCCCTTCCGTTCCATTCAATATCTTTTGCTGTGAATTTCATCTTCATCATCATAATCATCTTTTGTGAACAAGAAGCTCTAGACAATCAGTGTTATTTGGAAGTTTAACAAGTTCGTTGGAAAAACGAAGAAAAATCGCAGGAATTATTTTAATTTTAATACAAAAAAGCAACAACACGTAAGTGGTAAAACAATTTACAAGTATTACTTAAGCCTTTTTTGTACTTTTAACTGAAAACATATAATTTTATTCAATAAATCAATTTAATTTATATTTTATAGACTATTTTGAGATTTAAAATAAAAATTTCGAGTTTTTAATGGGAAAACGATTTTGAAATGGAATCTGTGAAAAATTTTTGTTATTAAGACTTAACAACTATAAATATAACTGAATTCCTAATTCTATAAAAACCTAAAATTAAAAAATACAGATACGACCAAAAATTAATTATTAATCAATTTTTTATTATTAAAAAATCACAATTATTTTTTAATCAAAATTAAATTTTACTAAAAAAAATTTTTCTACCAAAAATTACATCTTTGTAGCAAACAATCTTTTTACCAAAAATTTAATTTAAAAAAAAAATTTAATTTATATTTTTGTACCAAAAATTATTTTTTAGCAAAAATTAAGTTGTTTACCAAATATTACAACATCTTCAAAAAAAAAGAATTAAAAAAAACATTTGTACAAAAAATAAATTTAATAAAATTTGCATTTTCAAGAAAAAAGTTTTTATAGAAAATTACACTTAAAAAAAGTTATTTAAAAAAAATATTTTTATCAAATATTGCACTTTCAACAAATATTTAAAAAAATTACACTTTTACCAAAAATGTTCCACAGAATTATTTTTTTTTACAAAAATTAAAATTTTACCATAAACGCACTTTTTTAATAAAATTTTCTACAAAAGTTTCACTTTCTACAAAAAACTCCTTTCTATAAAATTTTCAGACATTAAATCTCTACAAATACCATATATTTTCTAAATTGTTTTTCTTCCAAAAGTTTCATAAAGTTTGGTACGTATGCTGATGTATATTGCTATAAACGCACATAACTTATTTTTTCAAGAATTAGAAAACATTAAACGAAAAATACTCAGTGGCCACTTAAATTTGTCAGTTTCTATGGCGTTATTAACAATAGATGTTGTTGATTACCTGAAATATACGATCCGGCATTGATTCTACTAATTCTTAAGAAGATCGAAATCAATTTCCTCCCAAACTTGCTTTATTTTAAATGTATTTCTGCTAAAGTCATTATGCTTTCGTTTTTGGTCATTATATGAATTAACTTTATGGGCCATGTATCCTTTCAATATATTCATTGGATTTAAGTCCGGGGTCCAACTAGGGTAGTTTAAGTACATTAAAGTATGATTAAGACTGCTTTAAAACATGTACTTAAGTATTATCTTGCTGGAATATTCAAATTTTGGCCATTTTACACCATAAAAGAGAGAAAAAGCATCATCCAGCAATTCGCTGAAAATTATGCTCTTAATTTATTGTGGAACAAAACAAATTTTAGATTTGCCATTTGCAGAAAATGCTGTCCAAACTAGATCACTGCCACCGCCGAAATTTCTTTTTGACGTCCGAACATGGTTTGATCCCAAATTGTGCCAATAACATGAGTATGAATCAGGACCTTCTAATACATAAAAATATTTGTAAATTTTTTGGTAACTAATTCAGTAATAAAAAATTTCTTAAGAACAAAAGACTTAAGTACCAAACTTGTTTTGCAATAACATTATCATTGCAGATTATAACAAATGGGCTTTTAACACAATTTGAACTTTTGAACAAATTGTTAAATTATCCTCTTTATATTTTATAAATTTTTTGAATTTTGATAGTGTTTGAATGTCCATCCTTCAGTCCGTCTGCAAGAGATTGCCTAGAAAAATTATATAAAATTATAATTATTTCTAAGAAATTTGTCTATAAATTAGATTCTAATATAATGTTTATTTCAATAAAATTTTGAATAAGAAATTGTCAAAAAATGAACATTTACATTTTTTTAGAAAGGATGAAGTTTCGATGAGAAAAATTTATTTAAAGGAAATTTTTTTCATTTCAACTCTTTTATAATGTCCGTCCTTCCGTCTGTTCTTGACAGATTTTAATCAAACTTACATATTAAAATGTTGCTAAGAAATCAAACTGTTTTTAAAATTTATTCGTAACTAATATCTCAATCTAACTTTTTGTGTTTAATTTAAAATTTACTTACTTAATTTAATTTAAAATTTACCTGAAAAAAATTACTGCAAACTTAAAAAGACTTAGCTGCAAACTTTTTTTTAAAATTAGCAAAAATTCCTTTTTTAAGTTTGTTTCTAATAAAGTTTTAACTTCACTGTCCATTAACCATTAAATAACCAAGAAAATTTATTGTTAATACACTTTATATTTCTATAATTTATTTATAAATTTATTTTTTATTTTTTTTCCAAAAAACTATGCACTGTAACCATCCAAAACCCCCAAAATTAAGTCATAAAATTATACATTTTATAATCGCGCATAACTATGACAATTTGTATAAAATATAAATAAAGTTACTAACAAACAAAACACTAAACTAAACCATGCAATTTATAGCCTTAAAATCATTGTAAATTATAATTTAGTTAAAGTCAAATATCTAACGAAAATACAAAAATACAAAAAAAAAATCCAACAAAAAGGCTAAATAACATAAACTTTACAATTTAATGACTTTATTTGCTACAAAAATCAAATAAACAAAAAAAACTTGAAATCTTTTTGTTAAAATTTAAACAAAAACTAACAACCAAACCAAATGAAAATGACTGCAATCGAGGAGGAAAAAATGTTATTCATAGATAAACAGATTCGCACATAAATTGCCGAAAGGCAACAAAAATATTTAGAAAAAAAATATATGTGATTTTTTTACTTTAGTCTTTTGCAAAAAGGAAATCATAGTCATTATAAACAATTGTCAATGATTTAAATATGGAATATGACCCCTTCTGTTATAAAAAAACAAATAACAACAAACAAACGAAAAAAGAGGTAAATTTCAATTTATGACTAAATTTGATTTCTGGCCTTTTACTGTGTTTTTCTTTTTTTCTCTTTTTAAGAATTTATGTTAGAAAATCATGCAATCATATATATTATTTTTATATCAAAAGCCATTATTTTTTATGCACTTGATTATGGTTTAAAGGTAGAAATAACAAAAAAAGAGTAAATTTTAAATTTTATGAGTTTTAGGAAAAGGAGCTCCACGAAAAACAAAATATTAAGTGAAAGTTTGTAAATTTTGTCAAAAATATAAAGTTAATATAAAACATGGTATTTATCGATAACTTCAATTCTTCTAATCCAAAACATAACACAACTATAATTTTCAATAGAAATTTTATGACTTTTTCCATAGAAAAAATTTAAAAATTAATAGCTTTTTCAAAGAAAATTTTTCTGTAGAAAATTTTTAAAATTTATAACTTTTCTATGACGTCTAAAATCGATAACTTTAAAAAAATGTATAACAACTTTTTTTAAGAGTTTTTGAACCAACATAAAATCGATAACCTTTTACAGCAAGTTTTTAAGATTGAACACTTTTTTCTATAGAAAACTTTTAAATTCGATAATTTTTTTCTCTAAAAAAGTTCTAAAACGGATTCGAAACAATTTTTTATAGAAAAGTTATCGATATCCTACAGAAATTTTCTCGATTTCCTACAGAAAGTTTCTATAGAAAATTTCTCGATTTCCTACAGAAAGTTTCTATAGAAAATTTCTCGATTTCCTACAGAAAGTTTCTATAGAAAATTTCTCGATTTCTTTCAGAAATTCTCTATGGAAAATTTCTCGATTTCCTTCAGAAATTCTCTATAAAAAATTTCTCGATTTCCTACAGAAAATTTCTATAGAAAATTTCTCGATTTTCTACAGAAAATTTCTATAGAAAATTTCTCGATTTCCTACAGAAAATTTCTATAGAAAATTTCTCGATTTCCTACAGAAAGTTTCTATAGAAAATTTCTCGATTTCATACAGAAAGTTTCTATAGAAAATTTCTCGATTTCCTACAGAAAGTTTCTATAGAAAATTTCTCGATTTCCTACAGAAAGTTTCTATAGAAAATTTCTCGATTTCCTACAGAAAGTTTCTATAGAAAATTTCTCGATTTCCTACAGAAAGTTTCTATAGAAAATTTCTCGATTTCCTACAGAAAGTTTCTATAGAAAATTTCTCGATTTCCTACAGAAAGTTTCTATAGAAAATTTCTCGATTTCCTACAGAAAGTTTCTATAGAAAATTTCTCGATTTCCTACAGAAAGTTTCTATAGAAAATTTCTCGATTTCCTACAGAAAGTTTCTATAGAAAATTTCTCGATTTCCTACAGAAAGTTTCTATAGAAAATTTCTCGATTTCCTACAGAAAGTTTCTATAGAAAATTTCTCGATTTCCTACAGAAAGTTTCTATAGAAAATTTCTCGATTTCCTACAGAAAGTTTCTATAGAAAATTTCTCGATTTCCTACAGAAAGTTTCTATAGAAAATTTCTCGATTTCCTACAGAAAGTTTCTATAGAAAATTTCTCGATTTCCTACAGAAAGTTTCTATAGAAAATTTCTCGATTTCCTACAGAAAGTTTCTATAGAAAACTTTCTGTAGAACGTTTTCTAATGATATATCTTCTTCTTCATTTATATAGAAAATTTTTATTGTCAATAATCTTTTGTGGAAGCTTTTTAATGTTTAACTTTTCATTGGAAAATAATTAATGATTTTAGTTAAAAAACTTATTTTAGGTAAAGCACTTTAATTTTATTCGGTTGTCAACAGCCGGATATTGTAATTTCCTCCTAATTATAATAAATTGCTAATTCAAAACTTAACTCTTTATATATTTTGTGTTCCCCTCATTTCAACTCTTATTTTTATAAAAATTTTTAATTTTTTAATAAAATCAATTTCAATTCTATAATTTCCCTAAAAATCTGTAATCATGAGGGGATAAAACCAGTTTTTTAAATTAAAAACTGAATCTTTTATTTTTTTTAGTTTTTATTTAGTTTAGTTTATATTATTACTTTTTTATTTCCAATTTTAAAATTTATTCATTATGCAAATAGTAAATTTTATGCCAAAATAATAAAATTTACTTTTTTTCTATTTTAGCTTTAAATTAAAAGTTTATTGGCAGCGATTTAGATTAAAATTTTATAGTCTTTTATTAAGTAATTTTAGGTCCAACCAACTAGTTATAATTTCATAAAATTTGCTTAATTAATATTACATTTAATAGTCAAGTGAAAAGATTTTGTGTTCTCTGAACACATAAGAGAATTTATTAGAAAGATGTTAATAAAAAAAGTCATGCTGTCGGAGTTTTTCTTTTGCGAAAGAAGAAAATTATTTTTATATTATTCATTATTAAAAGTATAAAACAGCATTAAAACTTAAGATTTTTACGATAAATTCATATAAACATTAAAGAAGAATTTGAACTTAAAGAATTACCCAAGCCAAACGAAAGACTTAAGTCACAAACTTTAGTTTGAAATTAAATTCTATAATTTTATAGGAATTTTGTAAAATGGTTTTATACCGTTATAAATCTATTATGGCTATAAAAATTTTTCAATAACTTATTTATTAACTATAAATTATTATTTAGCTTCCTACAATAAAATGTAATTTAATTCCTTTTTTTGTTTTTTTTTTTTTTTGCCTTTTTATATTTTGTCTTGTATTTTTTTATTATACTTGTTTTTTTTTTTTGTTTTTTTTTTGGTGTTTTGTTAATTAATTTTTGCTGTTTCTTGTTTTTGTTTTTCTTGTCTAAATTAATAAAAATTTAAAATAACGCCAACAAATAATTTCCTCTTTAAATCATCATCACCATCATGAAATCATTATAATGTGGGAGTTATTGCATCTTCTTAACAAGATATTTGTTTTTTTTATTTGTTATTTAAACAGAAATTTATAAAATATATAATTTTAAAAGCATCCATTATTATTGTTATTTTATTCACATTTCCAAGTTAACACCCACTTTGTTGGTCTTTATTTTAAATGCTTAATATTATAGAAAGGGTGTCATACTTTATTACAGGTTAATATGAACAAAATACTTCATAAATATATTTTTGATATTTATATTACACCATAACTAATAACTGTGTAATCATAACTACGATTTGTATTTATATTCATGTTTAAGATAATAAAGACATTATTGTTGAGATCAACATATAAAACTGGGATTTTTTATGAACCCTATTGAATGTAAGAGAAATGCAAATAAAATCAAGAGGTGTGTTTTGTGATCTATGTAGATCTAAAGGGAGATAATTGCAATAATTTAGAAAAATATTTAAATTTATTTAGAGGTTATGTTACAGTTTGTAAATTCAAATATAAAACTCTTTGTTTTCTAGAGAAATTTATCCAAATTTAATAAGACAAATTCATTTATTAAGGAGATATGAGATGTCGATTCTGAAGAGATTTTTGTCATCGATTTTGTAAGTTTTCAGTAGAAAAAATTTTCGACTTTTCTGAAAAATAATAAAAAATATTAAAAAAAATTTATATCTACCAAAAATTTTCCATAGGAAAATTTTCGGGTTTTCTACCTAAATTTTCTATAAAATAGGGGTTTTAAAAAGTTCCCATAGAATATTTATAAATTTTTTAAATAAGATTTTCATAAATTTTTTTTTTGGTAAATCGTTAAATTTTTTTTATAGAACATTGTTCTTTTTTGAGAAATTTTCTATAAAAAATTTGACGATTTTTCATAGAAAATTTATCGATTTTTCATAGATTTTCTAAATAATTTTTTTGTGGAAAATTTTCTTTAAAAGTTTTTAAAATTTTAAATTTAAAAATTTAAAGATTTTCTTAACAAATTTATCGATTTTTAAAATAAAATTTCTTCAGAAAATTAATTTATAAAAAAATGTCAGCTTATTAAATAAATTTTCTTGTAAGAATTTATTCGTTTTATAGATTTTTTAAAAAAATTAATAAAATGAGAAATTTTGTTCTTCCTAGATATTTTCCCAGCCATTTGAATAATTTTATTTCATTTCTTAAATTTACATAAAAATAATGTCATTTTAATTACTTTTTTTCCTTAAAAATTCTTTTCATATCTTCTAAAATTTAAAACTATTATAAGACTTTTATTATTTTTTATAATTACAAATTTGTCATTAAACTCATTTTGTCGCTAATTGAAGAAAAAGTAACAAAAATAAAATTTTGAGAACTATTTTTTTTCTACACTCCCCTTCTATCTGATATTCAACTCCATATAATAAAGTAGAGAAGATTTATGATTTTGTTAACGCCTCTTGTTTAAATAATTACTCATAATCTTTAAGTATTTTCTTTCTAAAAAGAAATTAGCATTTCTTGTATTATTGCACAATGGCTAGGAAATAAATAAAACTCCTAAAGAATTTAAAAATTTCTGAAAATTTTTATTTCAAAATTTTTTATCTTCAGCTCAAAAAAACTCTGAAAAGAACTTAAATTTTAATGGTCGCTTCACATAAATTTGTAAGAAGAAAACTGAAATAAAGAAAGAAATTTATTTTTATTTTATTTTTTTTTTTTTAACTTTTAATATTTTTTATGTTTTTGGTAGAAAAAATTATATTAAAAAAAAACTACAAAAGACAGACGGGGAATGGCAAAAATTCTTAAAAAAATAAATAGTTAATTGGTATGTAGATGCTAAAATAGAGATAAATTATAGTTGCTGACAGAAAGTTTTAGAGTTTACTTTATTTCCGTCGTCTAACCTGTTTCTCTATCTGCGGTTTAAAATTATTCTTAGAATTTGTAACTGAAAATTAAAACATGTAAACATGTTTTATTCGTCTTTGCCGAATCTTCTATGCCCTCCACCACAAATCCGTTTAAAAATATGTTACGTTTCATACTTACACACTCACAGATGTATACAATCTGTAAAAGTTATATATAAAACACTTGAATACGTGAACCCATAACTTTTGGAACGGCAACAAAGAACATATAAGTTAATAATATGCAAAATTTTATTCTAATTTGTTGGTAAGATATCGGTCTATATTTTTTAATATACTAAATAGATTTCGCTGCTTTTAAATAGGAAACTTCTCAGTATTATTACAAATACTCAGGGCAAATTCCGTTGAATTCTGTCAAATATTGAGGATTTTAGCGTGCCAACAACAGACCGACATATATAGCTACATCGACTTAGATTTTGATTTGATGTAGGAATACATATACATTTTGAGGACTTCTTAGCGTTTCACAGGCAATGACAAAGTTTATATACCCTCTTACTCACTTGTGATGGTGGAGGATACAACAATTACTTCCAACTTAAAACAACCATTTAAGTTAGAAAATATTTCCTCTACAGTTGAGCGTTTGTTGAATATTTTTAATTGTTTTTAATTTTTATATCTTGTTAAATTTTATTAATTTTTTTTGTTAAACTCGATTAAATCAATTGTTTTAATTAAACAATTAAAATATGAGATTTTAATAAATATTAACTGCAAATTTGTGACGGCTTTTTTGTAATTAATTATAAAGTGTTTGATAAATAAACATTAGATTTGGACCCACCCAAGAATTGTTTACAAATATTGAAAAATATGAAATAAATTCTTTTATTTTCTTAGAATATAAATTTGCATATTTTTTTAACTTTAATCTTGGATGGAAGGAGGAGTTGTTAGAATATATTTTGTATACATTTAAATCTTAGAGCACCTGTTTTGGGGAGTTTATTTTTAATCTAGATAAAAAATAAATAAAAATAAGAACTAGATTTTTTGTTTAAAATGCTTAAAGCAAATTATGGAAATGAAATTATTGTTAAATTAGTTTATGTATTGGGTGTGAGCATTAGTCATTTTCGTTCCTTTTTAAACAAAAATTGAAAAAAGAAACATGACGGGAGCTTTTAATATTTTTTCTTAGATTCCCAGAACTAAATTAAGGGGTGAGATCGAAAAATTCTTAACAAAATATATATTAATAACAACGAAACCACGATAATTTCAATATTTTCTTTATTTAATTCAAATTTTCATTAAAATGTGTTGATCACTTGTGGTGAATTTTTAACCTTTTTCGAAAATCATTTAGTTAACGTTCTAAAAGTACTTTACTACAATATCTGGATGCCAAGTCAGGAAAAAAATGAGTGGACACATTATGAAGTTTTAAAAATGGAGGCAGTTTTTTTGTAAACATTCCCTGATATAAATTTAAAGAATCCGTTGTAACAAATGATTAACTTCTTTGCCGCAATTGCATATTATTTGCCATATCAAAAACTTTTTATGGACTTTTTTAACATCTCTCGAGCTTCAGCAACATAAATATTTTTACTAGGAAATTGCAAAAAAATCTGCCAGAATATACGTTACGTCATCCATTTAGTCAATCTTAACTTCAATTTCCATGATCTGCTTTTGGCATCTATAATTTTTCCAGCGTTCCTCTCAGAGCACACGGACACTTTTAAAAATACTTTCAATTTTTTAATTTAGAAACATCATTTTGACCGTTCCTTCTACCTAAACGAGTTTTTTAGTTGATGGAGAGTTCCCCTGGAGCTGTTTAATATCATTGGGAGCACTTTGACGACAGACATATGGTAAACTATTTCTTGGATCAAGTTGGGTTTTGTAGAAAATTTAGTATGTCATTCCAACCAGATTAATAAAATAAATATTGATTTGATATTAAACATAATAAGTTGATCAAAAGATTAATCGCAATAAAACTAGAGTTGAACTTTAACTGAACTATAACTGAATATTGAAAAAAAAACTATTTAGCTTAAAAATTCTTTACAACTAATTAAAGTTAATTTTCTCTAACTAGATAACCAAATTCGACGCCAAAGAACATGTGGTGTAAAATGGTTAAAATGCGAAACTGATCACAAGCAAAATTTCAACGTGATTCTTTGAATATAAAAAAGAAGCTTGATTAATCTCCCCTCCAAATATAAGTGGAAAATCCTTGAGAAAAATTAATAAAAACACCATAATACGGCTAATTTACGCCGCTGCCCGTAGTTTAGGTAGAAGGAAAAATTATCGAAGTTCCCTTCGACTATATAAGATTACAGCGCGTAGACAGTGATAGAATTAAAACTAAATTATCTTTGAAATCGCAATTTAAAATGAAAGAAACTGAAACAAAGCTCGCAATTATACACTAACAGTTGAGGCATATGATCCTATATCTCTCTATATCGATATCCTTATTTTCAATTAAAGCGTTTTAAAAGAATTAAAGCTTTTATTATGTATTTTGTATTTGCTTTTCCTTTAAACTGATTAAAATATGACCTTAAATTTGTTTGAAAAACATATATTTATTTTATTAAACATTAATTGATTGATTGATAACTTAATTTACATGTTTGCATCTTAAGTCTTTTGTTTTCATCACTTTATTGTTTATATGCAAGAATGTGTTTTTTCTTAAGTCTTTTGTTTTGTATTTTAACTTTCATAACATAAATATTTTCTTTTGATTAACATTTAAACAATTTAATGATTTTTACCTTATTAAGAAAACAAAAACTTAAATTTTCTATGAAAGAAAAAAATCTCAAAAATTGAGTACAATTTGTAGCTATTATATGCCTTTTTGTTGTTTTCTCTTCAATGGGCCGCACAATGACCCATAATTTTTGAAAAAAAATTTAAAACATTTTTCTTTTTTTTTGGCATATAATTTTATTAATTGATTTAGCTGTTTAAGAATTTTGAAAAAACATGAAAAAATTATACATCTCTTCTAATACAAAGATCAATGTTCGTATCCATTTGATTTTCTATTACAGGCGATCTTACAAAAGTAGCATTTCTAATCACTTTGAAATCTTGTTAGAAAGAAAACAGGATTTTTATTTAATTCTCTGTAGATTTTTGTTTCGTTTTATTTAGAAACAATTTTTTTATTAAACAAGTTGTTGTTTTATTTTATTTCTTGATTTGTTTTAGATGTTATTGTTGCTATTGCAGTAGTTGTTGCTGTTGTTAATTTTAACATACAATTGCTTAAAGCTTTAAGATACAACAAAAAGCAACAATTCGAGAGAAAAAAACATTTTGTCGGTTAAAATGACCTACATACAATGTGAATGTATCTCTAAAACCATAAAATGCTTAAGACACAAGAGTCTGAATTTATAAAGAAACATTAAAACAAGTAGTTTCAGTTGTTTGGTTAACATTAAGGTAGCGAGCGAATGGATTCTGCAACATTTGCAACAAAAACTACAATATATCTATATATAACATTGAATGTTGTTTTGCTAGCTGTGTGTGTGTGTGTATGTGTGTGTCTGTTTGTTGCAGTTTTTGTTTCTTAACAAATTTGTAGGCATTTGTTTTTGCATTTAGAAAGTTTAACAGTGAATCCATAATAAGAGGAATTTTGTTTAACTAAAAAAGGAAATAAATAATAATAAAATAAACATTAAAAAAACTAAAAAAAAACTTACAAAAAGCAAACATTTGATCTTACCTCTTAAAAGCAAATGGCAAAGCAAAAAAAGACTTTAAAACAAATTAATGTATTTTTTTCTTTTTCTGCAAGAAGATGGCAAGAAAACTGCATTTGATTTTTTGACTTTGATAAGACATTACGATCCTCTAGAAACCCCTACCACCAACACCACTACATTATAGCATCTTTGGCAAATGAAATAAAATTTCAAAGATAACAATTTATACATCACGTTTCTTTTTTTTCCATTTTGAATGTATTTGTTTAAAGGAAGAAATACTACCACAAGCACAATATCACTGAAGAAAAAATTGAGGATGACTTTTTCCTATTTTTCCTGAGATGTGGGTGAACAAAAACTGAGATAAAAATTGCTACAACTCTTTTTTTTACATTTAGTTTTTTTTTTTAGAAATTAGATGATATTTCATTGTCAGTTTGTGGTTTCCTTTGCCGGTAAGTGGGCAGTAGCGTAGCCTAGATTTAAAGAATTTTCTTTAGATAAATTTCTCAAAACAAATGTTGAAGTTTAAATTCAAAGATAAAATATTTTTTTTTTTTTTTTAATTATTTTTTGGTGAAAAATAAATAATTACAGGAGATATAATAATGATTAGGTTAACAAAAAGAATTTAGAAAATTTGTCCTTCTAATGTAATTTTAATGAGAGACAATTAATTACTTTCAAAAAAAAAAAAAAAAATACAAAACGAAAAATTCAGAAATGGAGATAAATGTATCCATATTGATGGCATGAATTAATCTTAGCGTTGTAGTGATTTCAAACTGATTTCCAATCACTCCAGATCGCACAAACGAAAAATAATTCAAAATGCACGAATCGGTTCCTATTAAAACAATTAAGAGTCTAATAGTCAATGATAACTGACTATATGTAGTCATGAAAAATAATAGATCGACCCTCGTAGAATTTGATTATGTGATTTGTTCTTGTATTTATACATATTTATTTGAAAAGGTTTTTAAGAAAGTAATTGAGTCATTTTGAGGCAATTTTCAAAATTGGTGGTTATAAAAAGGTATTAGGAGATTATAGTGGGATCCACGCAAAATTTATTACAATAACTCTTATATAATATCAGAGATTAAGGAATTTATGGTAGGATATTCGTAAAATTTGGTTCAATTTTCATTTGAAAATCTCCATATCTGTAAGTTTTATGAGTTTTAACCCTCATTCTGGCAAGACATTTGTATGGGGGCTCCATGAAATGTTGGACCGAACATGAACAGTTTTAAATGGCTTTGTCCTTGTGTCAATATATACCCCTAATCTCTTTGAGATATCTTTGATATTACTACTTTTAGAGTGTTCGAAAAGTTAACATGGAAAGCCATCAGGACCGACAGGCAAGCGAACACAGTTAAGCCGATTTAGGAAGTGATTATGAGTTGATCGGTATAGATGTAACACCACTTTTTTAATATACAAATAAACACCAATACAAACGTGTATACTAACACAGCCACCTATGATGATGCAGATTACAATCAAGAATTAATGGTAATTTCAAAAATGAAGATGATGTGATCAATATTAGGTCCATGAATTAATATTGTCGTAGTAGGGATTTAAAAGAATTTTGTAATAATTGAAGTCCTTTTAATAATAATTTAATTTAAAAAGTATAGAAATATTTTAATTAAATAAATGAAAAAGTAATAATTCTCCCAAAAGAATTTTGAGGTTAACTTAAATTTAGGTCTATAACTTTTTATTAACTAAACCGATTTTACTGGTTTTCTATACCAAATTTCTTAGGACATTATTAGTAAAGCAATTATAGTTAGTTTAAATGTGAGAGTATCAGCAAATGACAGACAAATGGACATGGCTTATTTAATCAATAATTTTATTTGTTGAAAATGAAATAAATATCTTTCACTACTTGCGGTATTTGCTTTTGTGATTTCATAAATATTTTTATATAAACCCTTTATAGAACTCAATATTTTTCCACTGTAAATACTTGCTAATATATCCAAAATAAACTCTCTTCAAAAATTTGTTTAATATCTGCTTGTAATCTTCCCACAATTCATTAATTTAATCTTTAATTATTTACACACTTTTATTCAAATAACAAATTTTATAATATTAAACTAAAAACTTAATTAATTCTCGGAATTAACCTCATAAATCTTTTTAACTATAAAACAAACAAAATAAAACTCCATAAAAGTCATTGAACTCATATTTAAAATTTATACTCAAACAGTTTTTTTTTTTTTTGGCCCAAAAAGCCAAATAAATTTTGCATAATATTAATTAGTTAAAATTAAAAAGATAAATTAATGTCAGCTTAGAAAAAATCACATAAATTCACTATTTTCAAAAATTTTCAACAAATATTAGTTTTGAAACACTCTACTGAGTGGTTTGAACTCAAATTCTAAATATGAACAAAAGTTTTCGAAAATGAGGAGAATGTTGGTAAACAAAATTAGCATATTCATGTTATCAAAAACAAATAACAAATTGAATTTTTGATTAAAATTTTATTATTATTTTTTTTTGTTAAAGTAACAAAATAAACCAAAATCTTGAGAAATTAGAAAGTTTGGCAAATTTTGTTAAAAGAAGGTTAAAATTATGTAAAAAAATAAATTAAATTGGAAAATAATGTTCGAATTTAAGCTGAATATTAAATACGCTTCAGTGTAGGAATAATTGTATAAATGGAAAATAACTTGGAGGAGGATCCAGTTAGGTTTTTGTGATTGTCCCATGAAAGAATATGAACTTTTTACTCATTTGGACCACTACCCGATGCCATTGAAATAAAGGAAATTCTGTATGGTACGATAGTCGATAAGTCGATATTTCGAGCTATATTAAAGCTATATAACATATTATGATTCAACTTTAAAAAAAATTAATTTGAGCATGTGGAAATAAGCTTTTGCAAAAAGGCGTCCTTGGTTCAAAATGGGTTAAGTATCTTTTTATCACATTTGTAAGTATTAGTTTACCGTAGTAACTAGTCAAAAAAGCTGTAGCTTGGGCATTTGAAAATGGAATGAAAAGCAGTTTATACCAACAACTTGTGTTTGGTAAGATTATAATCCCTATCGATAAATGTTTAAGCCTTAAATACTTTCCACTTAGCGTAATATCTTTACACCAAACTTCTTTACATAACCGGTCATAAGGTACCAGCTTTCATTTCTATCAAAATTCTTTTAAACATCAGTCTAAATAGTTTTTATTATCCGATATGTGCTGGGAAACCACCTTAAATTTCATTGAATTCGGATTCACATTTTAACTTGAGCTTTTCAACAACAAAAGGATATCGATATCGATTCAGATTTTGATATGGTCCATGCAAAATGACAAGGTTAATATAAATTTATATACTGGAACTGAATAATTAGCACATTTTGTTAAAAGAAGATTAATTTACATTATTCTGATCGATTCAGAATCATATTCTGAAAGAATTTACTGATGTCCGTCCATCTGAAATTGTTGTCTAAAAATTTTTTATTCTTCTGATAAGTCAGCCATTTAAAATCGTTTTAGTTTATACAAAGTTATATAAACTTAAGTCAATGTTTTATTAATCTAAACAAAACTTTATCTTGACATATAGCAAAATGGACTTCATCGTTGAAACTATTAAAAAGTTTTTGACTATAAACATGCTCCAACATGCCAAATTTCAAGAAGCTCCCAATGAAAAACACTAACGGAAATCACTTCAAAGAGCATAAATCGCAAAAAGTTGTAGTATCGTGATAATATTCAGTCAATTAAAGTATAATCCAACCAGACAATATTCAGTCGATAATTTCCTATAGCCCTCCACTCTGAAAATCACTTCACCATGAGAATTATGATAACATTTAAAATTCTATGTGAGTCGATCCATAATTTTACTTGCTTTCTACAGGGTGTAGAGTAATATATAGTCGACCTTGATCAACTTCTAAACTCTTCTTTGTTTCAATTTTAATTTTTTTATTGAATTAAGGTCATATAGACAAATTTCAATTACATTATTTATTTAAGGCCTAATTAATCATCTAAATAAGTGTCACAATAATTACACTTTTATTTCAAGTTTTTTTTCAAACTCTATAAATTTTAGAAACTCAAAAAATACCGAGACAAATTATTTTATTTTGTAATTATTTTTTTAAATTGAATTTGACTGATGTATTTACTGCTGGTAGGTGACCTTAATCCATAACATTTCATTTCACACTGTTAATCTAAGAGATCTAACAAATTTCGACAAAATATAATCAAATTAAAAAATCAGAACTTAAATGGCGCCCACATGTGCAACAAACTGAAATGAAACTGAAAATTAAAAATTCAATTAATTTTTTTATGGGATTTTTTTTTCGCTCCTATAACCTTCAGTTTACAACAAAAAAGATCAGCTACCGTCGTAATAAGCATTTTATTTGTGATTTTGATTTTTGTTTTGATTTTTTGGCAAAAATTGTTTTAATTTCAATTTTAGCATTTATTTATTTTGTCCATTGTTTTTCACTTCTATTATTATCATTATGCTGCTCAAGTATTATTAACTAAATTTGTAAAAGAAACTCACATTGAGATGAAAAAAAAATTATAATATTAACCATAAACAAATTTAAAATTTGTTCCATATCGACTAATGTTTTATATACTCTGCATAGTGAATTCAAAAACCGAAAAACGGTTAAACGGTTTTTTGCATTTCAAAAAACCGATGATTTTCGAATAATTTCTATTGCCAAATTATACGAGATGTCGATTTTTTTCAGTCGGTAAACCGGTTTTAATTCTCCCATAAACGAGAATATACAATATTTTTTATTCCACGTGTAATACGGACAAATTATTGTATGCATTCTTAGAATTCATATTCTGAGTCGATCATTCAATGTTCGTCGGTTCTAGACATGATTATATCTATAAAAATAATAAAATGAGATTCTGGAAATCTTTTATCCATTATCTCGCAATATCCATTTTTCAGGTAAAAAGATAAAGACCTGTAACTTAGACATCGATCGATTCAAATAAAACCATATATAATGTGTCTAAATACCATTTGGTATTTGGACACATTATATTATATTATATTATATTATATTATATTATATTATATTATATTATATTATATTATATTATATTATATTATATTATATTATATTATATTATATTATATTATATTATATTATTATATTATATTATATTATATTATATTATATTATATTATATTATATTATATTATATTATATTATATTATATTATATTATATTATATTATATTATATTATATTATATTATATTATATTATATTATATTATATTATATTATATTATATTATATTATATTATATTATATTATATTATATTATATTATATTATATTATATTATATTATATTATATTATATTATATTATATTATATTATATTATATTATATTATATTATATTATATTATATTATATTATATTATATTATATTTATATTATATTATATTATATTATATTATATTATATTATATTATATTATATTATATTATATTATATTATATTATATTATATTATATTATATTATATTATATTATATTATATTATATTATATTATATTATATTATATTATATTATATTATATTATATTATATTATATTATATTATATTATATTATATTATATTATATTATATTATATTATATTATATTATATTATATTATATTATATTATATTATATTATATTATATTATATTATATTATATTATATTATATTATATTATATTATATTATATTATATTATATTATATTATATTATATTATATTATATTATATTATATTATATTATATTATATTATATTATATTATATTATATTATATTATATTATATTATATTATATTATATTATATTATATTATATTATATTATATTATATTATATTATATTATATTATATTATATTATATTATATTATATTATATTATATTATATTATATTATATTATATTATATTATATTAATATATTATATTATATTATATTATATTATATTATATTATATTATATTATATTATATTATATTATATTATATTATATTATATTATATTATATTATATTATATTATATTATATTATATTATATTATATTATATTATATTATATTATATTATATTATATTATATTATATTATATTATATTATATTATATATTATATTATATTATATTATATTATATTTTATTATATTATATTATATTATATATCTAGAACTATATAAAAACGTTTACCCCACCTATTAAAGACCGGTTTTTTTGACATAAAACAATTTTCGAATACAGATTTTTGAAAAGTCCATTTTTCGAATAACTTGAAAACCGGTTTTCTGAAAATGTCGGTTTTTTGAATACACTAACCCTTCACCACCATAAGTGATAAAGAGGGTATATTTACTTTGTCATTTCATGTGTTATGCTAAGAAGGAATCATCTCAGTATATATTCTTGAGTTAAATCAAAGTCTGAGTTGATTTAGCTATGTCCGTCTGACAGTCCGTCTGTCTGACCGTCTTTCTATCTGTCTGATCGTCTGTTTTTGACACACTCACATCCACAACAGTTGATAGACTACGAAATCCGGAGAAGTATCCTATTTAAAAGCAACAAAATCAGTTCAGCATATTTAAAGATATTGACCGATACCTCAGGTAACCTCTATGTTCAAGCATAATCATAACATTGACGATTATAAATCGACAAATTAGAATGAAATAACTTAGTATAAAGCTACATTATTAAAATAGATTCAGCAGAAAAAGAGTTATAGCCAAAAATATAATATATTTGACTCATTAAGTTTTCCTGTGTTATATTAAAAAACTTTTATACATTGTATACGTCAGTGAATGTATGTGTATGAAACATAACGTATTTACTTTAAAAAATCAATTGCGGTGGAGGGTGTTGAAGATTCGGCATAGCCGAATATAGCACTCTTTATATAATCTTATTTCTTTCGATTAATTTAACACTAACCGAAAGTATGTTTATGTGTGTGTAATATTGCAGTATCATTTAGCAGCATGTTGCCTACACCTTTATTTAGTTTTGATTTTTCTGGTAGTTTCTTTTTTTTTCTATTATTTTATCGATTTTTGTTCAAAATTTATTCATTATTCAATACACCATATTTTTGTTTTCTTCAATAATAAATGTCAAATTTTTGTATTGCAAAGAAAAACCAGCAAATTATTATTAAAATTCGTTTTGTTTATTATTTTGATTTCAGTATTTTTTTCATTTCTAACAATTGTTTGTACTCTTGTAACTGCAATTTGAAAGGTGTGACTTTTAAATGTTTGTTTAGGAAATTATTTTTATTTTTTCAGCAGATTTTATATTGTTTTGTTCAATTCAAGTGTGATAAGACACAGATATTGAGAGTGTAAATTAAATCTGGGTAAAGTTATTTTCCCAGATGTTTAACAAAATATAATGTAAACTTTCAAAATTATGACATTTGTGGTAATTGGTTTGATAAGAATGAACAGTTTTTTGGAGGAAGTAGAAGTTGAAAGTAAAGATGGGAGACATTTTTTTAAGTGAAAATAAAATTCTATGGTCTTTTAATAATTTATAGTATTCATTTGAGTTATATCAAAGAGTTTGAAATCTAGACTGTGTGTTATATGAATTATAAACTACTTTTAGGTCAGGATTATAGTGTGGATTGTGGATTGCGTTATAGTGCACAAAGTTTCAAATGAGAAATTAAATGAATATAAATCTGTTACTTCAGAACGGCTAGTCCGAATTCAATAAAATTTAACTTAGTCAGGATCGGTTCAGATAGAGGGAATTTGGATCGTTGCAAATAGTTTTATTATCCCAGGTGTTTAATTTTGTGACTCTGTGTACCGATCTCTGTTACGTTTACAAAGTCCAAAGTGATATATAGTGATAGCCTGCTATATAGAGTTACAGATTTGTTACCATGTCAACACTGTATAGCGAATACTATAGTCTCCATTATCGTCTAGGCTTTGGTCTTCACTATACTATGCATTAGTTTACAATTTGGTCTACTTTATAGTTTATACTTGGGTCCAGATTATAGGCTCCACTATGGTTTTCATTTTAAACAACTTATGGTCTTGATTACACTTTAGGCTTTGATATGTATTATATACCATGATTTGGATAATATTCTAAGTTTATATATGAATTATTGTTAAATTTATCAAGACTATAGCGTTTGTTATATATAGTCTGGATTATGGTTTATTTAAAACTCAGTCAAATGTTTAATTTGACCATAAGTCTTTACTAAGATCTGGATTATAATATGGAACTTTATTTGGATTGTATGCAAGATAATTGTCTGGATATTGTTCTTATTACCTGTATTGTATACAAATCTATTTTGTTCTGGGTTACAGCGACTATAATACTCTAGATATTATGCCCTGAGTAGTCTCCCATACTCTGAAATGCAGACTATTGTTCAGTCTAGACTTTGGTTCAGTTAAAAGTCTATGCTGTTGTCTATATTAAGGTTTAGGCTATTATGCGAATTTTAGTCTATGTCCCGGATAACTGTTGGGTCTTTGGTCGGTTTTAAAGACTGTACTTTGATGTATAATCTAGACTATGTTATACATAGTGATTTATCTAACATCGTAGATAAATAATATAACCCGGATTATGTCCTATATTTTTGTTAGACTTTGGTCTATATACTGCACTACAATAGGGAACAGTTATTAGAAATTGTGGAAAGACATTCGAAAGTTTCAATTTGTGGTTGAATAAAACCTATTTATATTATTTTCATGATACTCACAGATTTATGCCATTTTAAATAATTTTCGGAAGTGGAGAATGTATGAGGGAGATATGAATTTATAAATAGATCTTCGAAAAATATAGTTCAAAATATATTTCTTTAATATATGAAACACTATTACACTGCTGAAATTTTCTAAGTGATTTCCGGAAGTGAGTATTTTTAAATGGCATGGAAGGACATTTGTATAGGAGTTACGTTAACATGTTTGCACAACATTTCCATAAACAGATTGAAGGAGTATTTAACGTGAGTGCCTGAACATCAATTCGAAGCTATATATTTGGTATTGTTTTTTTCCCGGTTTAAAGAGGAACCTATTTAATCTGCTACCAAAATACAAATACCTGGTTGCAAATGCTACTACACACTGAGCTTAAAAACTCTAATTTAATCAAAAGAAAAAAACTTCTTGTAGAACTGAACGCTAATAGAGTTTTTGTAAAGTATTACGTCTCAGTGATAATTCTTCCAAATGGTAAAGCAAATATTAATTAACAAGTTTTATATTTCAAAAGATTTTGCTTTTCTTCAAATTATTTAATTTTCTTTGGGATTTATAAATTCCTTCCCAGTCAATGTTAAAAACCTTCCAAAACGTTTTGCAAATATTAATTTTCAATTAATTCATCATAATGACAATAATATTCTTGGACTTGTTTTTGCCAAAGTGAACTGGAAATTTAATTTAAATATTTAAAGTCTCTTAACTCCACTTTATTATTAATATTTCTCAAAAAAAAAAAAATTAGTCAAAATATGTTGTTTTTTATTTAGTGTATTTTTTTAATAATTTCAGCTCAAAGACTTAATAAATAACAAAATCAAAATCTTAAGACCAAGAAAAGAATGAAACCACTGCAAAATTTTATAAAGAAACCCATCGATCAAATATGCACTTATTGTCTTACTAAAATTAAAGGCAGTTACTTACTTTTTGCTCTTGTTTTGTGATCTAAAATAAAACCAGTTCTTAATTTTAAGTATTTTTTCAAGTATATATTTTTCGAATTTTTTCTCAGTTTCTTAAGTTTTTATACACATAATTTAAGCAAATTATAGGAAACTTATTTTTATGTTCAAAAAAAAATTTATTAAAGTAGCTAACGGCCATATTTGCAAATGGTTTTCTTACCACACATTTACAAAGTTTTATAAGAGGGAAAAGGGGAAAATATTGAAAAATAAGAAAAATTTAAAAAATAACACTTTAGCAAATCGTTATCAAATCATAAGAGGGAAAATAATAAACATTTGTTATATATTTTCCAAATTTTATCTAAAAACCATAAATAAAATGTCTAACACACACACATATATATTCATATGCAGAGAATATTTCTTAGATACAGACATATAAATTTTGAGTTAATAAATCTAAATATAAATGTAAATTAAGGCAATTAGAGTTTGTGGCAATTGAATTCAATAATAAAGAATTTTATTTAAGAACTGAGATCGACAAACTCTTAACACCAAGCATTATTTGATATAATTTTCGATCTAGTAAACTTTGTAAGACATGTCAGTTATTATGTTTAATGTCAAAGAAATAAATATATTGTTAATCTGAATAAAATCAGTGACCAGAAAAAAGTGCGTAATAAAATGATAAAATATTGTCAACAAAACTAAATTGGTCCTACAAAGGTTCAGGCGTCCAAGCTTTCAAAGGTCTGTCGTCAAACTGTTTTTAATATTATTAAATAGTACCGAAATTTGTGGTTGAATAAAACCTTGTTCTATGATAAAAAACCCAGTTTAGGTAGAAGGAATGGTCCACATGATTATTCTAAAGCCGAAAAATGAAAAACACTTCCTTCCAACAGCGCTTCCAACATATCAGACTGCTTTGTAAGAAATGTAAAAACTAAAAATATACAAGACTCAAAAAGTTTCTGAAAGAACGCTGCTTAAAAAGAGGGGTGGAAATTGAAGTGAAGTCTTCAAAAATATTCTTACCACATGATGGATGACAAAACGATATTTACTTCAAAGTATGTGTACAAAAAGGCAACCATAAGCTTCTTATGAAGTCTTATGATTGGAAGCAACCAATATGAATTACTTTTGGGTCAACAACATATAATTTTTGACCAGGAAGTTGCGAAAAACATATTTTTGGCCTGACTTGGCATCCTCTCACTATGATCACTATGGACCTTTAGTGGTACAAAAACAATAATGTGGAATTTTCACCAAGAAAGACAAATTCTCAAAACTGCCGGAAACTAAGCACAGCGAAGATATTGCAATATTTTTAAAAGAGAATTCAAGATCACAAAAAGGGTGTCCAAGAGGGTTGTAGATATTTAACGGAGATGGACTACCTGTACGAGAAAAGTTATAGAAGACATTATAGGTTCAAAGTTTCATCTCCAGCGATTAAAACTATAAAAATATAATTTTTCTCTAAATTAATAATAGATTCAATCACAGAAATAAAATTAAAACTATGAATTTAGTGGTTTGTGAATGTTAAGAATTTTTCGATCTAACTCCTTTGTATTTAATTTAGTTATTTTATATAAAAAATATTTGTGTTCGTAATTTTTTTACAAATAAATCCCTTTCATTACAAAAAAGCCTGTTTTCAAATTTCACTTTTCACATCTTGGAGATTTTTTTCAGCTTAAATCCCACATTCGTGTTTTCATATGATTTCACTTGAAACTTTCACTCACACTCTGTATTTAATTCTTTTAGCTTCAAGTCAAGAAATAATTTAACAAAAAAACCACTTTAACGTTAAAATAATTATTTATAAATCCATCTTTTATTATAGAGATTTTAAAAAAGTTTGCCAACTTACAATTTCATTAGACAAATTTATTTAACAAAAAAAAAACTATAAGATTTTTTATAAAAAAATTGAAATTGCAAAAAAAATCAGAAGAAACCCAACCAAGTTTGAAATTAACAAAAACAGCAAAAAATATAATCATTGAATCCCAACACTCTTCTTTTTAAACGTCTTGTATATATTTAAATGTTTAACGTTTAATGACGTTTACCCAGCTTCGAAATTAAAGACACCCATTGATAAAGACTCCACAGAAAAAAACCTAAAAAACAAACAACAAAATAATAGTGACCGCCAACAGCTAAAACAATTTTGTTATAAAAAAAAATCTTCCAAAAACAAATTAAGAGAATTTTTTGAACATCAACGACATTTCAAGGCGCAAAAAAAACACTTGTGTCATTTAAGAAAAAACAAACAGCTACAAACTAATTTAACAATCCCCCCTTGTCACCAGTCAAGAGATTTTTTTTAAATTGTGATTTAGAAAATGAAAACTTAATATTTTTTTAGAGTTTTCCTTTTATCCACTAATGAATTAGAATTTAGGTTGGTCTTTTACTTTTTTAAATGTTTTAATATTTATGGCTTTAAGTCTCTTAACTTGTTTGCTTTTTTGAGGTGGTGGAACTTTAATATAAATTTTAATGTTGGACATTTTCAAAAAAAAATATATATGTTATGAGCGAATATATGTTATTTTTTAGAATTATTAATTCAAATCTACGATCAAGTTCAGTTACATAAGTTTTTTCTGACGATCCTTTTTAGATAATGTGAATGCAAGACAAAATACTCATAATCATTTAATAAAGAGATAAAACCGAAACTGTTCTATCTGGTCTACATCACAGTTCTCATAATTAGTTACTTGAAGATACCGTTAATTTCTAAACTCCATGTGACGGGGTAGTATAGTAGTTAAAGAACTTGTTACACCAGGTTCGAAATCGGCCTTTGATAATAAATTTCCATGTAGTTTTTCGAAAATTAAGATATATGACTTGACCCACCCGTCTTTTCATGAATATGGAGAACGTCAGTCTGCCGCCTCCATTCCTTCTGAGCAATAAAAGGAAATGAAAATTAGTTCTTCACTAATAAATCACACGTAGAGGGCGTTGTTTTAGGCCTGCATCATTACAGAAAATTTTATAACAGACCCTTGTTCTAATTAGATAGCAGACAAAAGCCAACAAATGATTAAGTCAAAATAAGGACCAGTTAACTCTAATGGAGCCCTTTAATTCTTAAAATTTAGATTTTAACTGTTTTAAACTGTTCTTAATTTCAAGACTTTCTCGAGTAATTGAAACAAAATTTGGTAAATATCTTCAGTTCTATGTCCGTTCTAGTTTGGTTACAGATCAGTTCTAGTTCTGTTCTAGTTCAGTTCAAGCTCAGTTTTAGTTAAGTTTTAGTTCAATTTTAGTTAAGTTCTAGTTCTGTTTTAGTTCACTTTTAATTCAGTTCTAGTTCTGTTCAGTTCGAGTTCAGTTCTAGTTCAGTTCTAATTCAAGTTTAATTATAGTTCAGTTCTAGTTCAGTTCTTATTCAAGTTTAATTATAGTTCAGTTCTAGTCCAGTTCCTTTTTAGTTCAGCTTCGGTATGTTGTGTGTTGTTTGCAGTATGCTTTAATTTTTTGTCTTCCTGAACCTTTTTCTTATCGAGTGGAAATAATGTTAACATTTTTTAGGAGATTTTCTTATCTGAACATTTTTTTTGCAGGATCTAAACATTTTGGAATGTTTTATATCAATTGTGTTTTTGTTCAAACATAAAATAGTTCTGTAATTAGGAAAGTTTTAATATTTTTCCAAAAACTTATCGTAGCTTTAATTATAAGAAATATTTATTCATGTTTTTAATTATTTTAGAGACAATAATATTTTTAACAAATTTATCATTTTATTTATTTCCTTTTCAGGTAAGTCCCTCTTAATTTTAATGGCAAAACTTATTTTATGAAAACACAGTAAATTGAAAAGTCAAATTCCCAATATCCAACTTTGCGCCAAATACCGAGTTTTTGTATCTGCATCATATTTTTAATAATTCAATACCATATGACATTACATTAATTCCTATAAAATGGAGTTTATTTCTCTATTAACACTTAATTTTCATTAAATCTATATTTTCTAATGAAAACCATTTTTCACAAAATATTCGTTTTATTTAAAGAAAAAAAATCTTTCACGTTCTTAAATCTAAACACGCAGGTTTTCTTAATATAAATTTTCTTCTTCTTTCAACTCCCTTACAAGTTCACATAATTTAATAAGAAAAATAATTTGGAAAATTTCCTGTTTTTCATTTCTTTATTTTCACCAAAGAAAAACCTGACATGACTCTCGTTTTCTTATTTTTATTTTTTCTTCTAAAAAGTAAGAAAAATAAATTACGAAAAATCTAGTAAAAATCTTTTTGTGGTCACACTAATACAAAGTTTTGTTGAATGGTTTTAATGTGACTCGTTGTTGCAACAGTAAAAATAGGTAACTATTTGTAGCTGTTGTTAGTGTTACTGTATGGATGAAAAAGAGGCATGAAATTACTTCCACACTATTAAATATAATCAGTACGAAAACATCAATGGGAAAGTTTCGATTTAAAAAAAAATCTGCAAGTTTTTTTCTTGTTATTTTATTTGCAGTTAAAATAAAATACTATTTACGATATAAATGCGAGAAAAGAAGCAAAATTCAAGAAACTTTTAAGTCAAAAAGGAAACAATATTTAAGTTTCTTTTTTCTTTTCTTTTCAGGAAAAATTGCACAGTTAGTTTATGGGATACTTAATTCTTTTTAACCTTAAGTGAGTGGAAATATTTCTGCATGAATTTTTATTGAATTTGAAAAAATCGATTTCAAAATAAAAATAATTTCTACAGAATTGTAATCGATAATATTAATGTTCTATGGAAAAATTTTCGATAACTCCAATTTTCTAAAGAAAAACTTTTTTTGACGATTTTAATTTTTTATAGAAAAGTTATCGATAAGAACATTTTTACAGAAAATTTAACATTAACTAGAATTTTATATAGAAATTCATCGATAACTTGAATATTCTGTAGACAATTTATCGATAATATGAATTTTGCTTTAAAATTTATCAATAACATGAATTTTCTATAGAAAAATTTTCGTTGACTTACATTTTGATAAAAAAATATCGATATTTTAAACTTTCTATAAAATTTTTTTGATATCTCTAAATTTCTCGGTAACTTTTATTTAAATTCTGTAGAAAATTTATCGATAAATTGAATCATCTATTGAAAATGTTTCGATAACATTTTCTATTTGAAATTTTTCGTCAATATAATTTTTTACTTTAAAATATTAAATTCATTATTTCGTAAAAAATTCACTGTTTCAGTAAACTGTAATATGTCGTAAAAATTTCAAAATTCCTAAATCAGTACCAAATACAATTTTCTTCAAAATCCCCGTTTAAGGGTTAAACAATGACATGTTTTCGCTGCTCCATCAGGCAACAATAAAATGATGTCTTTAACCAAAAAAAATGGAAGGTGTGAAATTTTTGTGCTAAATTTATGAAGATTCATATTTTGTAAACACCTTTTTTTTTGGTCTTCCACTTCTACATCTTCTTCCTATAACGTTGTAGCTGTATTTTACAGTTTAAACGTTTAACCTTAAATATAGTAAATTTGATTTTAGCACATATTAAAAATACAAACTTGCGATAAGAAGAAAAAAGCCATATTTAACATCTACAAAATGATTGAGTTGAAGTTCTTTTCTTCTTTTTGTTGCTTGAAATTGGTGTTGTAAAGATAATCAAAAATTGTTGCAAACTGGTGATGTTGAAGTCACTCTTCAATCCCTCTCTTTGGTTTGTAAAGGCTAAAAGACATAAATTTCAAGATGATGTTGCGTACGTGTCATTGCAAAATGCTTAAGCAGCTGTAAAGAGAGAGAGAGAGGAAAAGAGAGACAAAGTATAAAAAGCAAAAAAAGTATAGAATTTTAAATTTGGGGTTTTTATTTAAAATGTATTTTATGGATTCTTTATTTTTAGCTATAAATTGTTAAACATAATTAAATTCAGAAATATTCTGAAATAAGTTTTTTGTTTGCTGTTTGGTTGTTGTTCAGTGACAATGTTGAAATTGTAGGTCAGCAATGTTTAGATTCTTTGTTTGTTTTTGTTTTTTCTCACAAAACACTAAATATTGTTTAACAACATCTTCATGTTTATGGTTTTTTTTTAGCCAGATTTATATTCATTTATCCAAAATAACAAAAAATAAAAAATAAGAATGTAACAAATATTTTGGTGTTAAATTTATTCAAATCATGACATGTTTAGCTTTATTATGCATAAATCTATTTCTTGTTTCTTTTAAGCGTTTTTTTTCGATTACAAACAATTCTTTAGAATCTTTTTTTAATGTCTTAAGTCAAAACATAAAAATAGCTAAAATAGCAAAAAATATTATAAATTAAGGTATGATGCTGCTACTACTTTCTTTCATAACTTGTTAATAAGGTTTAGTGGCAACCAAAACAACAAAAAAAGAGAAATAGAACTTGTGAAAAAATTTGAAGCGGGTCATTAGGTGAGAATCTTCACTTTGTTTCTATTTATTTTTTAACTGTTTTTTTTTTTTTTTTTTTTTGTAAAAACAAAATAGTTTCTGCAGGCCATTGGAGCTTGTCACCAATATCACACCAGCTTAATAGTATTTTTTCTCTTAAATTATAGACTTTTTAGCATATTCCAATTTTGAGTCTTTTTTGCACGTTTGTCATCTTTTTTGGCTTTATGAGTCTGTTTAAGGTGTCATGCTGTTTCATCTATTAAATTTTTTTTCAAACAAAACACTTTGACAATTTTATTTTTTCTCTTGCTGTTGCTGCTGCAGCTGCTAATGTGAAACCTTGTCATTTGCAACACGATTCGTTTTTAACAATTCATTTTAAGCAACAACATGTTGTATGGATTTTATTGTAAAATGAACTATAAGGAGATGACATTATTTGGAAAATTGCATACCTGTCACTATACTTTTTGACATTAACTTTAGTGATTTTGAAAGGTCGTTGATATTTTGTTAATGAGTGTGGAAATTGGAGTTTGAATTGTATATTGGATCTGGGAATATGAGCTAAATATTTCATTTTAAATTGTTCACTATTAAATCACTATTTATTTAAATTTTAAATACCTTTCAATATATCATTCAAAAATTTTCTCTGTTCAAAAGTTTCTATTTCACTTAAACATCAACATTTCACTGGTAACTTTAAAAATAATAATAATTATTTCACATATCGCGAAAAAAATCAAATTTCTCTAAAAGTTTTCTATTTCGCTTAAAATTTAACATTTCACTAAATATTTAATAACTCACTAAACGTCGATATTTAACAAAAATTCAATGTTTCACTAATTCAACATTTCACTATATATTAAATAATTCACTTTAAATTGTATATTTAATTTAAAGATGAATATTTCACAAAAATTTATTTTTATTAATATTCTGAAGGAAAGTTATTAGGTTAATGAATTTTGTAGAGAAAAGTTATATATTTTCAAAATTTTCTATATAATGTTATCTATAGGAAAGTAATCGATTTTATAAATTTTTTATGGAAATGTTGTCAATTGGAATAAATATTCCGTAGAAAAGTTATCGTTATGAAAAAAATTCTATAAAAAGTTAAATTTATAATAAATTTTCTATAGAAAAGATATCGATAACATAAATTTTTATAGAAATTATCGCTAATAAAAGTTTTCTAAAAAAGTTATCGATAATATAAATTTCATAAAAAAATGTCTTAGAAAATTTATCGATTAAAAATTTCTATGAATTGTGAATAATTTTCGATATGAGAAATTTTCTTTAGAAATGATTACGATAACATAAATTTTCTATAGAAAAGATATCGATAATTTAAATTTTCTTAAAAATGTTATAAATAATTTAAAGTTTTAAGCAAATAAAAAGAAAATATAAATTTTGTTTGGAAATTTTATAGAATTTTCTATGGAATAGTTATCGATAACTATAATTTTCTAAGAATTTTTATCGATAAATGATTTTCTATAGAAAATTTTTCGATAACTATAACATTCTTTAGAATGAGATTTATATTGTGTTATATTGTTATGATACCCTACACCATCATGAGTGATTGAGGTATTATGTGTTTGCGATAATGTTTGTAACATATAGAAATCCCCAGAATCACTTTCTGCATCGATTTATTGATATCCACAGTCGAGACATAATAAATTATAAATTTTCCACAGAAACATTCTAAACTATTCAACAACAATTCTAAGCATTTTCCATTTAGTTAATCAATATGTATTAGACACACTTTTCAACATTATTTAATAAGTTATAAAATTTATAGAATAATTAACTTTTGATGTCTTAATGCAATTTAATTGCAACATTTATTTTTTTTTCAATAGTTTTTTTAGTTTCTCTACTTAAAACTAGTACATATGTAAATACACGCTCACATTAACGCACTTGAACAGTTAGTTTGCTAGTTAGTTAGTTAGTCTAGCATAAATATAGATATGGATATTATAACATTTTAATTTTTTATTTCAAACTAATTTGCATATTAAAAACAAGTAAAAATGTTATAGTCGGTCATGCCCGACTATGTTATACTGAATGACCCTCGTAAAATTTGCTTTTCTTATTTATGATTAAGTGATTAATATTATTAATGACTTTTTCTGGAGGGTTAAATCATGATAAATCGATCCTCGTATATTTTCGAACATCAATTTTGGCTTGTACTTATATTTATTTGATCAGTTCTCATTACAATTCCAACTAATATCAGAGATTTTTCTCTTAAAAACTGATATTTTGATATGGGATCTTTTAGAACATTCATTGAATATCATTAAATCAACTCAAAAAGTGATTATGAATCGAACGGTATACTGAAAGGTGGGTGTTACACCATTTTTTCTGTATATTACAAACCAAAGCACAAATGCATAATAACCCAACCACCTACGTTGGTGTAGGGTAAAATTAGAATGCATCGAGGAAACAAATACCCATAAAATTAATAAACAAAAATAAATATTGAAAAATTGATAACTTGAAGAACTCAAGGCAGAATTTTGTTGCTCTCCGACATAAATAATAACTTCCAAGCAAAATTGTTTAAGTGAAAAAAAGTAAAAATTATATATATTTTTTGGGTGTGTTCTAAGGCACAAATAATATTCCAATATTCAAAGACCAGACAAGGAAAACAGGTGTTGAAATAAACAAAATGTTGTTGTTATTGTTTTGCATATAAATTCAAAAGAATTATTAATAATAATATTTTGTTGCTTTGCAACAACAACAAAATTAAAATCAAAATATATAAAAATTAAATAGACAGTTATTTATGTTAGAACTGATATACGCTTTTTACATGTTTACCGATTTATTAAGAATATATATTTCGTAAACTGTGTTACACATAAATTATAATTTACTGGCATCAAGTTCATACAAGACTCAGTTTTATGTTCGCAAATGATAAATTATTAATAATTTATTTTTATTTCATATTTGAATTTGTTAAATTAACACTTTGGTTTGAGAGCGACCTTAAATTACAGTTCAACAAGAAATAAATAAAAACAATTCATGAATACTCGAACAGGTGTGAAAAAATTTTAATGAATTTCTTCAAAATTATTATTGATATATTTCCTTACCTAAAAGAAAACAAAATATATAAATTATCTAGAGAAAATTAATCGACAACTTTAATTTTCTTAAAAAATTTACACAACGGTAATATGAATACCGTATAAAAAATTTTTGATTTCTATATTACTTAAATTTTCTCAAGAAAATTTATCGATAACTTAAATTTTCTGAAGAAAATTTATCGATAACTTAAATTTTCTCAAGAAAATTTATCGATAACTTAAATTTTCTCAAGAAAATTTATCGATGACCTTAATTTTCTCAAGAAAATTTATCGATAACTTAAATTTTCTCAAGAAAATTTATCGATAATTAAATTTTCTTAAATTTTCTGAAGAAAATTTATCGATAACTTAAATTTTCTAAGAAAATTTATCGATAACTTAAATTTTCTATAGAAAATTTATCGATAACTTAAATTTTCTATAGAAAATTTATCGATAACTTAAATTTTCTATAGAAAATTTATCGATAACTTAAATTTTCTATAGAAAATTTATCGATAACTTAAATTTTCTATAGAAAATTTATCGATAACTTAAATTTTCTATAGAAAATTTATCGATAACTTAAATTTTCTATAGAAAATTTATCGATAACTTTGATTTTCTATAGAAAATTTATCGATAACTTAAATTTTCTATAGAAAATTTATCGATAACTTAAATTTTCTATAGAAAATTTATCGATAACTTAAATTTTCTATAGAAAATTTATCGATAACTTAAATTTTCTATAGAAAATTTATCGATAACTTAAATTTTCTATAGAAAATTTATCGATAACTTAAATTTTCTATAGAAAATTTATCGATAACTTAAATTTTCTATAGAAAATTTATCGATAACTTAAATTTTCTATAGAAAATTTATCGATAACTTAAATTTTCTATAGAAAATTTATCGATAACTTAAATTTTCTATAGAAAATTTATCGATAACTTAAATTTTCTATAGAAAATTTATCGATAACTTAAATTTTCTATAGAAAATTTATCGATAACTTAAATTTTCTATAGAAAATTTATCGATAACTTAAATTTTCTATAGAAAATTTATCGATAACTTAAATTTTCTATAGAAAATTTATCGATAACTTTGATTTTCTATGGAAAATTTATCGATAACTTAAATTTTCTATAGAAAATTTATCGATAACTTAAATTTTCTATAGAAAATTTATCGCTAACTTAAATTTTCTATAGAAAATTTATCGATAACTTAAATTTTCTATAGAAAATTTATCGCTAACTTAAATTTTCTATAGAAAATTTATCGCTAACTTAAATTTTCTATAGAAAATTTATCGATAACTTAAATTTTCTATAGAAAATTTATCGATAACTTAAATTTTCTATAGAAAATTTATCGATAACTTAAATTTTCTATAGAAAATTTATCGATAACTTAAATTTTCTATAGAAAATTTATCGATAACTTAAATTTTCTATAGAAAATTTATCGATAACTTAAATTTTCTATAGAAAATTTATCGATAACTTAAATTTTCTATAGAAAATTTATCGATAACTTAAATTTTCTATAGAAAATTTATCGATAACTTAAATTTTCTATAGAAAATTTATCGATAACTTAAATTTTCTATAGAAAATTTATCGATAACTTAAATTTTCTATAGAAAATTTATCGATAACTTAAATTTTCTATAGAAAATTTATCGATAACTTAAATTTTCTATAGAAAATTTATCGATAACTTTAATTTTCTATAGAAAATTTATCGATAACTTAAATTTTCTATAGAAAATTTATCGATAACTTTAATTTTCTATAGAAAATTCATCGATAACTTTAATTTTCTTAAAAAATTTACGCAACGGTAACATGAATACCGTATAAAATATTTTTTATTTCTATATTACTTAAATTTTTTTCAAGAAAATTTATCGATAACTTAAATTTTCTATAGAAAATTTATCGATAACTTAAATTTTCTATAGAAAATTTATCGATAACTTTAATTTTCTATAGAAAATTTATCGATAACTTTGATTTTCTATAGAAAATTTATCGATAACTTTGATTTTCTATAGAAAATTTATCGATAACTTTGATTTTCTATAGAAAATTTATCGATAACTTTGATTTTCTATAGAAAATTTATCGATATCTTTGATTTTCTATAGAAAATTTATCGATAACTTTGATTTTCTATGGAAAATTTATCGATAACTTTGATTTTCTATGGAAAATTTATCGATAACTTTGATTTTCTATGGAAAATTTATCGATAACTTTGATTTTCTATGGAAAATTTATCGATAACTTTTATTTTCAATGGAAAATTTATCGATAACTTTGATTTTCTATGGAAAATTTATCGATAACTTTGATTTTCTATGGAAAATTTATCGATAACTTTGATTTTCTATAGAAAATAGAAAATTTATTGGTAACTTTGATTTTCTATTGAATATTTATCGACTGTATTAATTGTTATTCGATAACTTCGATAACAATAACATTTTTTCTAAAAAAGCATTATCGATATTATATTTTGCTATATTAAATCATGAATTTTTGAACTTCAAAAAAAATATAGAAACATATTTTTACTTGACCTGCTTTTAAATCACGCCTTTTGTGTTAAACTAACAGAACTTTATTTTTTTATTGTTCTGCAACAATTGAAAATCCCCATAAAATTTTTAGTGAGAAAAACAGTCATGCTATAGCATGACATAAAACACGCGTCTCCAACAAATCTCTATGGAATACAATACGAAAAACTACACCCAGAAAACAATAACAAAAAATCACGACATAATTGTGACAAAAAAATAAAACTAAAATAAAATTGATGAAAAATGCGTAAATTAAACAAAAAACGAAAACATGAAAAAATCAACAGGTTGTTTCATGTTACAGAGAATGTTGGCAGTAGTAATCAGTAATAATATGTGTGGTTGTAACAATATGCTAATTCTTAAAATGACAAGCTTTTTTATTTTGTTTTGATAATTTATTATTAAACAATATTTTTTTATAATTTTTATCGCCAAAAAGAAATAATAAAAATTTTAATCGTAATTTTTGAATGTTGAAGCAAGATTCTGTTAGCAACATTTCTTTGTTTCTTTTTATTTTATTTTACTGTACTTCGATTATAATTATTTATGAGAAATTATGTAATTTATACCATCCTCTAAATAGCCATTTAACAGAATGATATGCATCAAATGAAAGTTTCAAACTCTTTTTTTATTCTTCGTAAGATGGAATCTTTCAAAGAGTTTAATTTTAATTAAAAAGAAGATTTTATTTTGTTATCGCTCTTTGAAAAGAGTTTAATTCTAAAAAGTGATAAAAACAAAAAAAGATAAAAATAAAAAAAGAGCGAAATTTAAAAAAAGAGTTTAAAAATTAATAATTCGCACGAATTATTTCGAAGTCATTTGTTTTTTGTTAAGCCGAAAAATGTTTACAAAGTTTGTATGAAAACACAAACGTACTCACGTGTTAAGATGTATTTAAATTCGTTGTATGAGATTTTGTTATTGTTATTTTTGTTATTGCATTTTGTAGTATAAAAAAACAGGAAAGAAGTTTTTTTTTTAATTATTTGTTTGCTTGTGTATGTAAAGCACATATTATTTATTTATTTATTTATTTATTTATTTATTTATTTATTTATTAATTTTTGTTTTCTTCTCAACCATTTCGCATTTTTAGAGCGAGTTAGAAAATAATCCTCTTGTTTTATTCTTAATTGAAAGAAGGAAGAGAAAAAGAGTTTTATTTTTTAATCTTCGCAAAGAAAGTAAAAATTATGTTCATTAGAAAATTAAGATTTTGGCCCGTGTTTCTCCATACTCTGCTCCAAACACACACACACTCATTCATATTTATTTGAAATGACATTAATAAAACAGGCATAACGAATTGTTTATTATTCAAAAGACTTTAATTTTTATTTGTTGTTTTTGTACTTCTTATTTATGCATTTTTTAATTTATTATAATGTTCAAGTCATATTTTTTCATCTTATTTTGTCATTAAAACTTAAAATATTAAATTGCATTTTCAACCTAAACACAAACTCAAACAGCAAATAATAAAATAATGATCGAGAATTAAAGTAACAAATTTGTCTTTAAAGCATAAAATATTAATTTGCAACGAAATAGTTGAAAGTAATACGACTTTTAACTTGGGCATCATTTAAAGACCACGAAATGCTAGAGTTTTGCATAAAAAGCGAAATAGTATGAGGTGGAGAACTGTTATTGGGCAATTTGGTATTTATTGACTATTGGAGTTCTTTTGAGTTTTAAATAACTTTAAGTGATTATGGAATTGAATTTTAATTTTATAACATTTGCTGTAAAAATTAATCGATAACTGTCGTTTTCTTATAAAAATCTTTCGATGAGTGTATTTCATATTCTAGTAATTGATCTCCAATTTTCTACAGAAAAGTAATCGTTTGCAGAGAAGTCATCGATAACTATAAATTTCCGCAGAAAAGTTGGCGATAACTCTACTTCTAAAAATTAAACGATAACTTCAATTTTTCTATATAAAATTAAACGATAACTTTAATTTTTCTGTAGAAAATTAAACGATAACTTTAATTTTTCTGTAGAAAATTAAACGATAACTTTAATTTTTCTATAGAAAATTAAACGATAACTTTAATTTATAAAAAAATATTAAATATTCAAAATGAAAGAAATCGGTTTTATATTTCTATGGTTATTTTATAATTTTTATATAGAAAATTTATCGATTTCATAATTTTCATATAGAAAAGTAATCGATTAGATAATTTTATATACAAAGTTTCGATAACTTCTTGTCGAATTAATATATTTTTATGTTATCGATTTTATAACTTTTCTGTAGAAAAGTAGCGATTGCAAATGTTCTACTTGAGAGTTATCGATTTCATTATTTTTATATGGAAAAGTTATCGACATCAAAATTTTTGTATAAAAAATTGCTTGTAGAAAAAATTATAGATTTTATAATCCTTTTATAGAAAAGTTATCGATTTTAAAATCTTTCTATAGAAAAGTAATCGATTTAGTCTATAGAAAAAATATCGTTCTTATACCTTTTCAATAAAAAGTAATTGATTTTATAATTATTTTTATTAAAATTGGAATCGATTTTATATTTTTTCTGTAGAAAAGCTATCGATTTTTTTGTAATAAAAAAGTGATAAGTTATAATTTATTTTATAAAAACTTATATATCTTAAAATTTTTTACAGAAAATTAGTGATCTTACAATTGTTCTACTTGAAAGTTATCGATCTTTAAATTTTTCTACTGGAGAGTTATCGATTTTATGAATTTATAACTTTCTTATATAAAAGCTATCGATTTTGCAACTTTTAGCGATTTTATAACTTTTTTATCGAATGTTAGTTTTGTAGCATACATTTTCTATAAAAAGTTTTTAATTTAAATAAAGTTTATTTTGTAAATTTTTGAATTCGATATATATTTTTAGAGTGTTATCGAATTTATTTTAATATAGACAACTTATTTATAATCTGCTCTTTGTCAAAAAAAATATTTTAGGTTATGTTGCCTCTAGAACGGTGCAATATTTGTAAAAATGATCTTCGTATTCAACAAAAAAAAAAACATATTGACAAAAATTTTTGTTAACTTAATAATTTTTCAATATTATTTTTCGTTACTTATTTATTCTTACTTAAGTTTTGTTGTTGTTGTTTTCAAAATCCCAAAATAAAAGAAAAAACAATTTAAATAACTATTGACAATATGAACTGCACCTGTATGAAACGATTTTGCACTCAAAAACCACAGCAGCAAAAAAAAAAAAAAAAAGAGTTGCAAACAAAAGATGCAGGCTCTTTTACCTAGATTTTAGTCGTTTTTCTCTTTTTTATTTAATTTAACTTAAAATTGCTGTTGTAAATAATGTCTGGTGGCATTTAAAGATTTTGACATTACAATGGTTTTGTGTATTGAAGCGTTTTGTAAAAAAAAGTTTAGTGGTTGTTTTTCACTATTTTGTGCAGAAAATGATTTTTGAGTCGTCTTGAACTTTAACCTTTTTCGAAGCTGACAAAAGAAAAACAGTAATGAAATAAATAGCTATAGCAGCAGCAGCAGTAGTAGTGGTAGCAGTCGTCATTTTGGTGGAAGTAGTTTTATTGTAGTGAACAACGAACATGAATATTAAATGTTTTCTTTAATAAAACTAAATGAAAATAACATTTCAAATGATGAGTAAATTTTTTCTCTCTGATTTTGGGTTGGCAATTTTTATTTTGTGGGATTTTAAATCATTAATAAATTTTTATTTAAAGTTTAGAATTTCGAAAACAAATAAATTTATGCCACATACAAAATGTTAAGATTTTCATGGGAATTTAATGGTTTTATGTTTGCATTTTATGGTTGAAGGGTGTCAGCGTTAATGAATGGAAATTATGGATTTGTTATAATTCTTTTGTGAATTATTCAAAAAGGTTACCTAAAGTAAAGTGTTGTGAAGAGAATTGAATCTAAATTAAAGTTCTGTAATTTAAAATAGGTTATCTTAAAAAATGTGTACCAGTTGTTTGTCAATAAATATCAGTAACAACAGAAGGTACTGATCAATTTCGTCATAATCCAAGTCAAAACATAGTATTTTTCTATATGTTAAAGTTCAGTTCTCAATTCAGAACTAGTTCAGTTTTAGTTCATTCCTACTTCAGTTCAACTTCAGTTCTAATTCAAGACTAGTTACGTTCGAGTTCATTTCTAGATTTCACTAATAATTAATTTCCCTAATATAAAGACAAAATTTTAATTTATTACGTCCCGTTTAATTCGTTATTAACTTATCAGCGATTTTATAGAAATTTTTAAAAATTTCTTTATTACTTGCGATCCCAAAGTTATGAACCATTATTTTAAATATTAAATTTCTATAATGTAAATTGTTATCAGTTTGTGCAAAGGCCTTCAACATCTAATAATTTTTATTTATTCTTGTTATTTCTAATTTAGTTGTCTTGTTATTAAATTGCTTTTCATGTATTCTAAATTGTTGTTTTTCATATTTATTTCTTTTCCCTGCATGAAACAAGATTTTGATCTAGAAAACCTGTAAAAGAAAATTCTTTATACATATTAAGTTATCAAAATGAAGTTAACAAGACTTCTTACACTTTTGCTTTATATTTATATATATATTATATGTATATATTTTCTGGGTGATTAGTAAGATGCCAAGATTTTTTGCATCTCTCGGTAAATATATCTGAAATGAAATGTTTTAACTAATACAGATGGATGTTGTTTGGACACTAGTCATCCAGGCAGTCAGCCAGCGAAGTAAACATCTTTTGGACTTAGATTTCAAGATAAAGTCATAAACTACACAGCAGCAATAAAATATCTAAAATAAAGATTGTAAGCAACAAATAAAAAAACGAGGTGTTGTAAAATAAATTATTTGTAATTTAGCAAAACTCTTACGATTTGCTACTCTTATTACACTTAATTTTAAACTTAAAATACCAACACTTTTACACTGGGGAAATATTTTTCTGTTTAGCTGTTATGGCTGGTTCTACGATAAATTACTAAGTTTTGTTGTTGTTAATTTTGTTGTATTTCTTAAGAACAGCAGGCCCAGAAATCAATACTGGAAAAAAGTATTGATTAATTTTCTAGTTAAATAAAAATTCTATTGCTACGCTCGAATACCAACAACAGCAGCAACAACAAAAATTAACCACAAATATTATTGGAAAAAAATATCCGGAAAAACGAAACCAGTTCAGTTAAGAGAACTTATAAAAATATTACATCACATGGAATTTTATTGTTATTTTTATTGGATGATTAAATAAGTTGCTACCTGAGATTATAAATGAAAATGATTAATAATTTGAAAAATTTTCTATAAAGGATTTCACGATCGTTTTAATTGTCTATAGAGATTTTATTCAATCACTTTAACTTTCTATAGAAAATTTAACGATAATTTTAGTTTTTTATGAAAAATTTGACGATCGATAAAATACAATGATCAATTTAACTTTTAATACAAAATTAGATAATCACTAATTTGTTTATGAAAACTATTACAGTATGTTCTGTAGAAAATTTAATAATCACTAATTTTTCTTTTTTTTTAAATTTAACGATCACTGAAAATGTTTTACAAATTTTTTTTTTTTGAAAATTTCTATAGAAATTTAACGTTCAATTTTATTTTTTATAAAAAATCTGCCGATCATTTTCTACAGATCTACAGCGATGACTTTAATTTTCATAACATGATCGTTGTTATAATAAAAAAGTATCGATTTGTAACTTTATTATAGAAAAGTTATAAATTTTATGAGAAATTTTCCTTTAATTTGGTAAAGTTACGTTAAAACTATTTTTGTGGAAAAAATTATCGATTTCTGTGAACTTATTTCAGCACCTAATATAATTATTTCCTCTTTCTCTTTCCTTCAGTCAGAAAATCTGTAGAGCAATTTAGAACCTGTGAAAATAAAAATTGCACTTCATATTTTTAGCTTTAAAACGATTTTAAGCTGCAAAGAAAATACCGTAACAATTACTTTATAAAATCACTTTATTTTTTTCCCCATTTTCCCTCAAACATACACACAAACCACCACGTTTTTCTTCACCAATAATAATAATGTCCAACCTAATCAGTCGAAATTACAAGGAGACAACCTTTTTTTAATAAAAAAATGAGTAAAAATAAACGGTTTCTTAACCTGCTTGTAATGTCACACTTTTTCTCTTCAAAAGAACTTTTATATGAAATTTTCTTCTATTAACAAAATAATGCTGACAATTTTCTGTTTATCATCGTCATCATTATTATTATTTTTTCTTTTTGTTATAAGTTACCGGTTTTGCCTCTTCAACAATATCTAATGGAAATGATCAGCAGAATAAAGAAAAAAGCAAGTAAGAATTCTATATCCGGCCATGCCGAATCTTCAATACCCTCCACGACAAATGCGTGTGAGGTAGACTTCATAAATATACACTCACACATACTCTCACATGGAGTATACAATATATAAACGTTTTTCTTCAATACAACACAGAACACTTATTGAGTCATAAAATTATATATATTTTTGGCTATAGCCTTTTTTCCACTGAACCGATTTTGATAATTGACACTTTTACGAAAGATTTTTGTTAAAAAAAAGACGTTGATTCAGATATCGGTCTATATCTTTTAATATACTGAATCAATAGGATACTTCTTAGATCTATAACATATACTCAGGCTAAATTTCAGACAGACAGACGGACGGACCTGGCTAAATTTGATGTAGGAATATATATACGTTTTGGAGTCTGAGATGAATCATTTTTTGTGTTACACATGGAATGACCTGTGTTGGTGGAGGGTATCATAACAGAATTTTGAAGTAAAGAAGAAAAGGAAGTATCCAATCTTGCACATCATCGTTATTATCATTATCTTCATGATCTTCATTGCATTTTTAACTTTATAAAAGTTAACTACCTTTAAATAATATTATCCAGCATATTTTTCTTATTACATTTATGTGTTTTGTTGTTGTTTTTTATATAAATTATTTTTGTTGAACCTCAACTGCCGCTACATCATTAGTTAAAATAACAGTGGTTGGATCGATTTAGTTCTGTTCAGTTTAGTTAGGTTTTGAGGAAATTACTAACTGTTGGTTTATGTTTTTTCTTCTTCTTCTTCTCTTTAACTGAAAATAACTGCAGGTTAATATGTTTTGGAAACTTAAGAAAACACTTTACCTTTTAGTTGGTTTGTTAAACGAGAATGAAGAAAAATGTTTTTTTTTTTCATTTTTCTGAATTCTAAGATAACAAAAAATGCACCTGAATAAATATTATTGAAGACATGTTGGTATTTTGTTTAGGAAAACAATGTCAGATAGAAAATATATATCTTCGTTATTGGTTGTAGGTAGAAGTCAATGACTTTAATTTAATTAATAAGAGATTAACGATAATCAGTGATACAATTCGTAATTAAATTAAAAGGTTTTGATTTGATCTTATGCTCATTATCGATTTCTTTAACGGAATTAATTATGGATTAATATAGATCAATTTTTCATCTTAAGATTTCATGTTAAATAAACTTGTTTTGTAATAAAAATTGCATTTTCCTCCATAAAATTGATTTTGTCCATAATTTTTTCACAAAAAAACTTTCATTTCTTTACAAAAACCTGCATTTTTCAAAAAAAAAAAAAAATAAAATAATTTTTGTCAGAGAAAATTGAATTGCATTTTTACAACAATTTAATTTTTTTCTAAAAAATAACTATATTTTTTACCAAAAAGAATGAGTTTTTCAAAAAAAAAATAATAAATTTTTGAAATAAAAGTTTAATTTGTGACTAAAAATTATATTTTCACTAAAATTTAAATTTTTTAATAAAATTCGATTTTTTCAATATTTTTTAGATCAGCTTTTTGCTGGGGTTCTGGAACATATTTATACTTCCCAAAAGAGCTCCAACAAATTACTAGAAATCAGTCGTATTTCTTCTTTATAAATAACCCATTAGAGATATTTTATTGCACTCCACTGTAAAGTTTTGTGTTCTGGTATATTTTTTTATTATCTGTAAAAAATAAATTCAGTTTTTTTCATATAATTATTAAATAATAATTTTAGATGAAATAGTTAAATATTTTTATTTCGATATTTTCATTTTTTTCCAAAATATTCAGAATTGAGTAAATTGCAATTTTCTTTAAACTTTAATAACTTTACTTCTATAATTAATTTTTAGAAAAATTCAAATTTGTTATAAATTAATATCAATCATACGCTCCAATTTACAAAAATCTATATATTCCTAACATTTTTAAATGGGAATATGGAAACTCTACAAAAATTTCCCGAATTATAATTCTGAACATATATTTCGACTTTTTTGTATAAATTTGTTAAAATTCTTAGTTTCAAATATTTGAAAAAAGAATCCTGTTTAACTTGATTTAATTTTTTTACTTTTTTCTCTTTTTAGGTAAGTGCCTGTTATAGAAGATAAAAATCCTCCTTAATTGTATGATAGTTTTCAGAGTAAGTTTTTGTAATATAAAACAGCGATTAAAAATTTGTGTATGTTGACTTTTTAATGACTTAAGAAATTAAACAATATTTGTAGAAATTATTTTTGTCTTTGTACTCTGGACGATAGACTTCCGCTTTAGTTGTCCCAAATAACTGACATTTTTTATAAAAAAGTTAACCAAATACTTCCCTTAACAGAGCAGCATACTAGAAAATAAAAAACGCTTATTAAACTTATAAAAGCTATTAAAGTACTTAAATAACTAAATTTAAAATGTAGACTAAAATTATTTTAGGCTTATAAAAAAAAATATGCTTAATAAGACATGACCTAAAAAGCCCTCAAGAACTTATAATTCCGCAATTTATATATTTTTTTTAAATCATACGAAAAATATCATTAGCTAAACACATATTCAAAAAAATGCTAAAAACAGCAAAAGCGCACTTTAAACTCATAAAGAAGATCCAATTAAAAATTTGCTATAAATATTCATAATTTTTCAAAATTGAAAGCACTTCAGTCTCACAGTTCAATTAAAACTGTTAAAAATATTTTCTTTAATTAAAAAAGTCCCCAAAAACTTCAACATGAAAGTATTTATTTGTGTGGTCTTATTTGCTGCTCTTGCTGCTGCCGCATCTGTTAATCCCTCAGCCAGTAGCTCTACTTCTAATCTAAATTCTCAAGCTAAACAGGAATTGGAAACTGAATCACAACAACCTTTACAAACTCTTCAATTGAATAGTGATTACAATCGTTATCGTAAATCTGCTTATGGTGGTGGTTCGAGTATACCAGCTCCTCCTTGTCCCAAAAATTATCTCTTCAGTTGTCAACCTAATTTAGCTCCTGTACCATGTGCTGCTCCTGCAGCTGGTTTCGGTTCAGCTAGTTTTGGTTCAGCTGGTGCCTACACAGCTCCCATACCAACTTATGTAGCTCCTTTGGGTAATAATTATGGTTTGCCACAAAGTTATGGCGGTTTAGTGCCACAAACTTTGAATCAATTGTACGGTTATTAAATGGAGAAATTATTTTAAAGGAATATGGCAGCAGGATTATGAAAAGAACGTTTAATGCTGAAAATGTACTTGGTTAAATGGTATATAAATGTAATTTAGAATATGAATAAATACAAGGAATTGTAAATAACTTTAAATTTAAATAAAATGTTGATCTTTAAAAGAAGACTAAAATCTTCTTAAAATTTGTGATTCAAGAAGAAGTCCTTTGAAAATGTTGGCAATAAGTGTAAGAGACTTTATTCAAAGATAACCAAATATCACATTTAAATCAGGACCTTAAAACCAAAAATTCATGTATCATTTTTTTTAAGAATTTTTCTAAGTTTTTTTTATTTTTAAAGTTTTCCTTTTCGAAAATGATCGCTCAGAAGATTTAGCGTATGAACGCGTTTACATTTAAATATTTTTTTTTTACTTTTCCAACTTTTACTTAAGTTTTAAATTAAAAAGTTACTGAAATTAAAAGCCTGATATTTGAAAGTGTCACAGATCGAGCTTTTTTAAAGAAGTTTTAATTTCTGGTTTCAGTTGTGAAGCTTTTTGAAAAAAAAGCCAATTACAGAGGTTTTAAACTTCAAATTTTAATTTTTGAAAAAGTGATCAAAAAGAAAGCTTGTTTTAAAATAGAATTGTGGATTTTTTGAACAGTAAACGCATTTTAGCTAAACACAATATTCCCAAGTTTTTTTTTATTAAACATAAAATGTTAAAATTTTCGAAAAATTATCTCAAATAAGGGTTCCGTCGTTTTTAAATACACTATTTTCTGAATTAAAGATGTTTTAGCTTAACAACAAAAATTTTTTATTTATCAAAAGGTTATCACTGAATAAACTTATTTTCGCTGGAAACACGTGTTTTACTTAGCTATCGATTTGATATTAAATTTATCGAAAAATGTTCTTAAATTAGAATTATTTTAACAAAAATCTCAATATTTACAAAGTTATAGATGTCTTAAGTCCTAAATTTCATTTTACTATGATTTCATATTAAACCTATTTTGGCTGAATATTATTCACAGAAATATAGACATTTTTACTTAAAAACGCAAAATTTTGAATTATAGAAACTTGATTTTAAATTAAAGTTATTTTAGCAATAATCACAACATTTACCAAGTTATAGTTTTTGATTTTATATTTAATTTCATCTAAAGCTTTTCCAGAAAAATAAAAAGGTGTTTTCAAAAAAGCTATGGAAATAATTATTTAAACTTATTTTAAGTAACAAAACAAAAAAATGTAATGTAAAGCATTTTAGCTTTTAAAGATTTTAGATTTCCCACATTTTTCAAAAAGCTTTACAATAATATTTTTACACAAATCCATTTATATTTATTAAAAAAGTTATACAACAAATAGAAAAGTATGACTGTTTTTATAAATGTTGTGCTGAATATAAATTAAGCTTACTTTTACAAAGCTTGAGATTTACCAAGATTTAAAGGATTTTAACTTAAATTTCGATTCGATTTTATTGAAAGCAATTTTTTTAAGTTTAAAGCTTAATTAAGTTTTTAAAAAATTTCAAAAAGTTTTATATATTATTTACGAAACAAATAATAAAGCTTTAGAAGGTTGTAAACATAATCTTTGGAACTTCCAAAAATTTATTGTAAAAGCTTTACTTCTTTTTAAATCTTTTTAAGTGAAAGCTTTTAGCTTCGATAACTTCATAAAAAATAATAAAAATTATATAATTATGACGAAAAGATGTATATTTTTTTAAGAAAAAGTATAAAACATTTAAGTTTTAAAAACTTGTAGATTTGACTTTCAGAAAAAAACTTTGCTATAATATTTTTATATAAAACTTTTAAAGTTCACATTCATGTTTTTGGAAAAATTAAAAAAAAGTTATTTTTAGAAAAATGCTTGGCACTTACAGAGATTACAACTTTTTAACTTAAACAACTATTTTTAACATTTTATAAAATTGGTCCGAAATTAATTCAGAATTTAAAGAAAATTTAAGCAAACTTTGAAATCAAGACATATGTGAAAGCTTTTTTTCTTTTACTTTAAAAATCCTCCTTTTAAGAGTTAAAAGCAATTTTTATTAGATTTTATCTCTTTCCAAATTGTCTCATTTGCATTTACGTTTTGTTTAGAATAAAATCTGCATTTTCAACATCAACAACAACAACAATCTAATTATAGTTACAAAATGCGTTTGAATGTAGATTGCAACATGTGAAAGCTAAAAAGAAACATCACTACTTTATACTAAATACATACATGTAAAGTCACTAACATATATTTCCTTTTATATGTGTGTGTATGGTTATAGACATTTGTCTGTGTATCTTTTGAATTATAATATGGTGACTGTAAAATATTATAACATCAATAAACCAGGTGCTATTGCCGTTATAATCCTAAAAAGCTTTTGGTTGGTTTAGTTTTTAAACAAACAAAAAAATAACTTGAATGCCTTTTTCCTTCCCCTTCTACACATTTATATACTATTTCATGTGTATTAAAACCATTAGAATTATATAGAAGAGACGGATTTTTAAGACACAAAAAAAGCAGACAGCAGCAACAAAAAGAAGAAAAGAAATAGTTGGCAATGAATATAATAGAATTGAATTGGGTTGGGTTGTTGCACACTTTTGAACTGGTAGTAAAAAATCTTAAAACTAAACTTTACAAAAACTACTATAGATTTATGATCCGTTATGTTTATTATGGCATTCAGTGTTACTTTTTTTCTTTTCTTTTCTCTGGCTTTCAAAACAGGCTTGAGTTCTTTTAATCGTGTTCACTGAGTATAGAGAACTTTGGCCATTTTTTTCTTGCTAGAGATGCTGTATTAGCTTTTACTGAACCAACAGCACAAAAAAAAAACTGGGAAAAATTTTATGTTGTATAATCTTGTTACATTTTAGTATTTCATTGCATATTTTATATTTAATGCCATAAAACTAGTAATATGCTGATTGTTATGTTTGTTGGCTTCTTTTCTATTTCAATTCTTTTTCTGTTCTTTTTCTCTCCATCTTTTTATTGAAGAATTTCTTTTTCCATCTCTATTTAATAAACTAGACACTTTAAGAATAACGCTGGCGGTTGGTTGCAAAAACCTAAGTTAGAGTTATTTATTTAAGTAGCGCTTGATTGAGTTTAAAGATTTATTCTTCAACTTTAGTTGAAATATCAAGAAAAGAAGAAGAAGAAAACAGAAAATTGCACAACCCATTTCTTTTTAGATCATCATTATGATTTAAGTTCTCTTTTTTTCTTTTTCGCCTGCCTGTTTGCCACTTTTGACTCTTGAGTTAATGTTTAATAATTTTTGCATTCTGATGCAATATCTGGTATATTGTTTTTCCCAGGTTTGGTTAAGTGATTGCGTTTATTATGAATTATTAACCTGCTTTGAAATAGATTCAAAATTTATTAAAGATTTTTATTAAGGAATGAGATCAAGTGAACTATTTTTAAATAAAATTTTTAAGAAAGCTTTCGAATTGAAATAATATCATATTAGAAATACTTTTTAGAAAAGACGATAATTATTATTGCAACATTTAGTATTCGTTTGTAACTTCTTTTCCTTTGCGAAGGCTTTTTTGTATCGAAAGTTTCCCATAGTTGATTGTAAATGAGAAATAATAAAGTTGAAATCAGAAGTATTTCATAACATTAAAAGACACAAGTTTTAAATCAAAGGAGCTTTTCAGTTAAAAGGATTTTATGCATCAATAGAAATGATGTGAATAAATAGAAATGATTGTTAAATAATTCGGTAAAGAAAATAATTTCAAACTTTTAAACATCACACAGTTTTCCCAAAAAAAGTAATAGTTGTTTGCATCATACTTCACACATTTTTTATGGAAAATTTGTATGCAAAAGCTTTTATTAATTTCTAAAACTTTTGAAAAGAGTATGAAAAAAACAACGTTCTGTTTTGTCCAAAACTTTAGGAATAATTGATGGAAATACTGACAATTTGAGTTTTTAATTTATTTTTTTAGCTTTTTTGTCAAAATTTATAAATATATATTTTGAAAGGCTTTAGAAACATTTTAGATTATTGGAAGCTTTTGAAAAAACAGAACCTTTTATAACAATGACAAAAATCTAAACATTTTTCTAAAAACGAAAACCTTAAGCTTAAAGGCTTTTATCAAACAAGAAATACTTAAAAAAAAAGTTGTTGAAAGCTTTTTTGAAAATAAAAAAGAAGATAATATATCTTCACATCATTTTTTAAAAAATAAAATTTTAATTAATTTCTTAAAACTTTTAAAAAAAAAAAAATTGCAATTACCTTTCAAGATCAAAATTTTAAATATTTTTATTAAAATAGATCAAGTAATATTTTTAAATAAAATTTTTAAGAAAGCTTTCGAATTAAATAATATCATATTAGAAATACTTTTTAGAAAGACAATAATTATTACATTATGGTATTCGTTTGTAACTTCTTTTTTTGCGAAGGCTTTTTGTATCGAAAGTTTCCAAGTTGATTGTAAATAGAAATAATAAAGTTGAAATCAGAAGTATTTTTCATAACATTGAAACACACAAGTTTTAAATCAAAGCAGCTTTTCAGTTAAAAGGATTTTATGCATAAATAAAATGATGTGAATAAATAAAAGATTGGTAAATAATTCGGTAAAGAAAATAATTTAAAACTTTTAAACATCACACAGTTTCAAAAAAAAAAGAATAATAGTTGTTTGCATCATTCAAATAAAATATTTTGAAAAGCTTTAGAAACATTTTAAAGGCTTTAGTGTCCATATAATTGTTTCCATATATTTGACCTACTAGAAGCTTTAAAACTGAAAACTTTTTTTATTTCAGAAGCTAAAAAATTTTTCTAACAACTGTAACAATGACAAAAATCGAAGCAGTTGACATTTTTCTAAAAACGAAATTACTTTAGAACTTAAGCTTAAGAGGATTTTATGTTAAAAAAATAAACAAGAGTATATCGCTACTGTTAGAAATATTTCTTTGTTACAGGGAAAACGCCAAAGTTAGCTAGATTTCACCTTTCATTATTGAAATACAAGAAAGCTTAAAGTTCTTTAAAAAAAAGCTCTTATTTAGGAGCACTTTTTTAAAAAAGAAAAGATAGAAAGAAGATAATATATAAAAAAGATAATAAATAACTTCACTAAAATCATTTCACTCATTTTAGTTAAAAAACTTTTCAAACAATAATACTTTCTTACTCTTAGAAAGCTTTTGAAAATATAAAAAAATGTTGAAGTTACCTTTTCAAAGTCTTAAAAATCTTTAGTTTTGGAAAGTTTTATTGCTTAAAAATTATATTTATCAGTTATATATTTGCTTGTTAATTACAAAGCTTTAAAAAAAAGCTTCTTTTACAACTTTGAACAATTTTAAAGCAAAAAATCTTTAAATTTGAAAACTTTGAAAGAAATTTTTGAAAAACTATCATATATTTTAGATCTTAAATTTAAAAACTAAATATATGAAAAAGCTTTCTTGAGCGTTTACTTTTTTTGAGATATATGAAATAAAGAACTTATTGATCTCCAAAAGTTTTTGATATAAAAAACAGCTGAAACTATTTTTATTAAACAGATTTTATAAAACTCAAAGCTTTCAATATTTTTCATATCTTTAATTTAAACTTAAAAAAAAACTTAGTCTATAACTTTCAAATAAAAAAAACTATAAAAAAGCTTTCTTGGGTTTACTTTCTTGGTTTTTGAAAAGTTTAAAATAAATAATTTAATATGTTGTTAAATAATTCAAAACAACTTAAACAAGATTTTTTAAATAATAAGATTTTTTAAATTAATTACAAACAAAATATTTTGGTAATTTTCTACAAAAAGCTTTATTATTATATATAAAACTTGTTATGAACTTCAATTTATAGAATTTTTACTATATTGTTTTTCTTGTAAAGTCTACATTATTTCCATTTTAACTTATTTCACTCCTTTTTTATAAAAATGTTATTTCAGCTGAGGTTTCTATTAAAATTTACAACTTACAGTCTTTTCGCAAACATTTTCTGCCTTTATGGTTGATTACTGTTATAAAGTGTTAGATATTAGTTTAGAGAGAAACAGCAATAACAACAACAACTAAAATTATAACAATAGTATAGAAAATTGCACATATTGTATTTATTTCACATATATATCTCATATTTTTGTTGCCAACATCTTTGAAAGTGTATATTACCTGTAATTAAATAATATTATCTTTTGACACCTTTATATGGCAATTCATACTACTACATGCAACTATTTGAGGAAAAAAATTGTGGAAAAATAAATGCAAGCAAAAAATCTTAATAAAGTTTTCGATTATATAAGATTTCTAAGAATATGTTATTTATACTTTTCTGAGATGTGATGAGAATTTTTTTCTTTCTTTTCATGTAATTCAATTATTGGCTTTTGAACGGAATGAATAGTTTATTTGGTAATTACATACATTTAGAATATTTTCCAAGAACATGTTTCATAAAATCAATCAAGATTAAATTAGATGTAATTAACACTTTAGGAAAGACAAGAGGAATATAGTTGGTATAGATTTTAATTGATATGACATGCAGACAAACAAAAACTTAAGCAACAAACTTGTTTTAGGTGTTTTTGAAATGCTAATGAGATTATTGACATTTTGGGGTTTTAATTGCCGATGTCTAAGTTCAAATAAACTCTATTCTTTCCTTAGTTTTTAATTTCTAACCAATTAAATTTTCTAATATTTATGGCAGTTTTTAAGCATGTCTTTTATTAAGGAAATTTGAATTATGTTTGCCACCAATGACCGTCTATTTTAACAAGTGGGTTAAATGTGATATTTAAAATATTTTGAAAAACATTTCAAATAATTGCAATTTTTCTTATTTAAACTTGTATTACACCCACTTCTCACAAAAAGCCATAAAAAACAAGTTAACTCTTCAAATCCGTAATAATAGACAAAAACAGTATTCCAAAGTTCAAGTCTTTCATTCTTTAAATAGAAAACACAAAAATTGCAGGCCACAAAATTAAAATCATAATTTATAGTAAAATTCTTTGTAGAGGAAAAGAAAAAAGAAATGTTAAACCAACAAAAGGAGAAAAGTAGTTAAAGTGGCTGTCATTTTCTAAATTCCCTGTAGACTTTAAATGGCTTTTACTTGAAACCGCCATCAAATAACCGCTAAACAACAACAGAAATAAACAACAACTCTGACACGACAAACAGATCAGGTGTACTGAACATTTTTTTTCTTAAAAAAAAAAAAGCTTTTGTATATGAAAAACGTCTTAGATAGTTAAAAGTAATAAATAGTGGCAGAGCTAAACTAAAGCACTTGTTTAACTTAGCAAAACAGTTATTCACAGTTTTTTTCTCTTTTTCGTTAATGTTAAGGCACCGTCTAACCAACCAATCGACCGACTTAGTTTAACTTTAACTTTACAAAATGTTATAACAAAAGTAAACTAGTGTTTGGCTACTTGAATAATTCTAGTTTTTTTCTCTTTTCTCTCTTTATTTCTCTAGTCATTTGTAAGCCTTCATTAGTTATTTGTTTAACTTTAGTTTGGTTTTTGTTTTTATTTCAATTTTTTCAGTTGGTTGGTAATTTTTGTGGCATCAGGATGTTTATATTTAAAGACATGTTAAAGCATGATTGCCCTTCATGCATTTCATGAAAGATAGAAAAAGTAAATAAACGGTTGTTTATTGTTTTTCTGTTTCTTTGTCTGTATTTGTTAAAATGTTCTTATTACAGTTGTTATTCATAAATACGTATCTATGAAGAACTTTTCGAATATCCGTATTCATGAGACTGTTCAACTTTTGATGATATAAATATGACTTTAAGAAATCTTTCAGAAATGATTACAATTATTTTTGATACACTTCAATACTTATATGATAGAGGCATTTCTAGTAATGTTTGTAACACTAAATATTTAAATAGTTTTAAGTTGATTTTACGAGCCATTTCATGAATTTCTAAATATTACTTTTAATTTCAAAAAAAAACCTCTAAAATCCCAAACCTCCAAAGATCTATTCATTTTATATCTCTCACTTAAGAGCCCGAACATTAAAAAAACTACTTACATTAAAGAATTAAAAATTTGTAAGAGCATTTTAAAGATTTTTCAACAAAAATATGAAAAGACTCGATTTTTATTAAAAATACTTTAATTAATATAAATCATACGCCACAATGGCTGAATAGACTATATAATGATTTGTTGTGATGTTAATATATTTTAACGTGAGTATATTAATATTTTCACTATAGCACTTACTCAGGTTATGTGAAATTTTATGAAAAAATCGCCAACGTTTAAAGAGTTATGAAATTATTTTTTTTATTCGATCATACAGCAAAAATTATTATCTATTGGAAGATATTAATATAACGCTTTATAAATTCATTAACATTTATGGATTTTAATATATAATAAAAAAAACATTATTATTTTAATTTAAAATTTTGAGTATGGTGACGTATGATTGATATTAATTATAAGAATTTTTATTAAAAACTTTTCATATTTTTTATATATTAAAAAACTTTTCTTAATATCATAATTTTTGGTTTACTCAGTACAAAATACTTTTTGAGTTTAAGATAAATTTAAGTAATTTTTTTTTATTTGCGAATACTTTACATATCAGAACATTAAAGATATTTCCATGAGAACTAACATGCCAATGAATATAAAAAGTGTTAATAGATTCTTATTAAAAGTACTTTAATTAATATTAATCATATATCACCATTTAGATTAAAGTCCGTTATGTTAGTAATAAATTTATAAAAGAGAAGATATCATTCTTTAAGAGAGATCACCAGAAGTCAAAAATTCTATTAACATCAACTAAAAAAATATTTCAATCAGGAATATTTATATACAAATTAATAATTTCAAATAATTAAAATAATAGTTATAATAAGAATATTAAAAAATCCTTATAAACAGTTGTTATAATTATTTTAATTATTTCGGTCAAAATAATTACGCAATAATATTTTCAAACATTGAGTTTTGCTTCATACAATTAATAATATTTTGTTTTCATTTAACTACGTCATTTATAATATTTAACCTAAAAACAGCTCTTATATTATTGACATCAAATGGTATTGTTTCGAATACAATTTACTCTATGTGTCCCTAATAATATACATTTTTTAAATCACACCTTTATAAATAAACACACACACTTTTAAAATCTATAAATTTTCTATAATAATTTTCAATAATATTCAATAAAATTTTAAACCATAAAAATAAAACATAAAATTAAACTAAATTGCTGCTAATAAAAATAATAAAATTTAAAAGAATTTGAATTAAAAAAATAGTTCAATTCCAAAAAAGCTCAAAAGTTAACCAGACACAAACATCCATACACCATTTAGCGAAACATTAAAAATATATAAAAATTAATATTCTTTTGTTTAAATAACAAAATACAGCAGCTACAAAATAGAAAAAAATAATTTAAATAAAAATTGCTATTGAAAAATACAAAAAATTGAACAAATAAACGTTTCTTTGGGAAGGGGGAAAAATGGCCAAAGAAACATGCTAAAATATGCCCATAATATTAGCACATTTATGAAAATTGCATATTACCATATATGACAACACTTCAATAGACAACTGATACAAACCAACAAAGAAGAAAAAACAGTTACTTGTCGCATTTAGCGGTTGGTTCCATAGTTTGCTTACCATTTTCTTTTTAACAAAAAACAGCTCTAAATTTTAGCATTTCTATTGTGTTTTTTTTGTTTTGTTTTCAACAAAACAACAAATGAACCAGGCCAATACAAATCGTTTCTGGGGAGAGAATTTTTGAGCTGAAACTAAAGCAAAAAATTCAAAACAATTCTAAAGCAATGAAACTGTATGACATTTCCATATAAGGTCAAAATTGTAGTAAGAAAAAAAGTTTTAGAGCCTTTAAAACAATTGCAGAAAAAGAAACGAAAATTACAATTTGGCAATGAATTTTTGTTTAAGGTAAAGTTTATTATGCAAACGTTTTAATATACAAAAATTCAATTCCATATACATACAAACTTATATTTGTATTAAGCAACATATATATAATACTGAAGTCTGTTATATAAAAAAAACCTTTAGCTATTGTTACTTAATGGAATTTAGTTTTAAAGGGAATTTTAAAATTTCGTTTAGAAAGTAAAGAATTGTTAAGTTTTCTAAAATTAGTTTTATATTAAGAACTAGTTTTTCTTATAGGAAAAAATTTCATAAATATTTTTTGAATTTATAAAAAAATATTAAAAATTGCAAACAAATTTCTCTTATTCAGTGCAATTTTTAGTTGTTAAACTATTTAAAACTCATAACCAAAATACAATTTTCAAAAATTGTGGATCATCACGATAAAAAATTAAGCACAGTGAACCAAACAAAACACTGCGTGCTTGTTTCTTAAGTCTTTCGTTTTGCTCATCTTTTTTCATCTCAAATGAAAACAGGGAAATAATTTTATTTTAGCATTTTTTTTTTTAATTTTATTTTATCATTTGTTTTAGAGAAAAAATGTTTTACAAAAACATGTTACACATTTTACCTTTAAATTCAACAATTTTATTAAAAAACACAATACGTAAAACAATTTATAAAAGCAACAAAGAGAAAGGAAGACAGAAACAGACAAGAAAAAAAGTAAAAGGAAAATAATTTTTTTTTAATATTTTGTGTAAAGTGACGATAGAACGAAATATTTCGGGGCATAACGAATAATATATTATGAATTTGTGCAGATACAAGTTATAAAGATCGACTCAGAACCAAATTCTGAGTTGATTTAACAATATCTGTTCACTGTGTATACTTTACATATCAGAATTTTAAAAAAATTTCATTACATTTAGCTGAAATTTTTTCCAAAGCTGATTACACTTGCAATATTTGTTAAGCTTGGAGTTTTTACTTTTCATATATATTAAAACCATTATTTTTCTTAATTAAATAAAAAAATTCAATGAATTTTATGAAAAATTTAATAATTAATATTAATCATACGCCACCCGTGACAAAATTAGTAAAAGTGTTTAATAAGATTCTTGACTTTTTTAAAAAAGTCATCAGATATAGAAATCAGAAGTATGTACTTTCAACTGTTGCAAAGAGAAAACATATTCAGAAATCTAAACTTATAATTTAAATTTAAGTTTATTTTGTGATACATTGTTTTTTTTATTACAAGATATTTAATATTGAAAAAATAAATGATCTTAAAAAAATCAAAAGAATTTCGATTTCCTTAATATACATTTTCCTTGATATACATTTTTTCATGAATAGTTTTTAGTTGATAAAATTTATTTGTTTGAATTTCGATATTGTCTATAATTTCTTTGTTTGACAAGCAATTATTATTAATCATACGTCATCATTTTTAAAAATATAAAAATAATAATTTTAAAAATAAATACACTTCTGAATTAATATTCCCAATATTTTTAAGAAATTTACGATCATTATTTAGGAATTAAGGAAAATAATTTCAATGTTATTATATGGAGTTAAAACAACTTGGAATTTTTTATTATCGTTATTTTTTAAATCTTGTTTTTATGTATTTCTGTTTTTTAATTTATTTTTTATTAATTTTCATTTTATTATTTCCGTTTTTATATTTTTAGTTGCATTCTTTTTAAAGTCATCATGTCAGCCACTACAACCACAACCTCACATACCTGCCATCAACGTATAACATATTTATCAGCTTTATATTTGGTATTTGTTATTCTATTAAAATGTCACAAAGTTGCCGGTATTTTGGGTAAATCACAAATGTGTGAAGTGGAAACAGGACAAACGAATATAATATTGGATATTGAAGAAAGTAGGGGTGATTGTAAGTATTTGAAATTAAAATTATTTAAATTTAATTAATTACTATAAAAATATTTAAGTAATTAAAAGTATACTCTTTATGATCGTTCAGGAAAATAAAACATTTTTTTATTTAAGTGGAAATTTAAAAAAACACTTAGAAAACAATTTTAAGCAATTATGGCATTTTTCAAGAAGTTGACATTGTAGTCCCTTGTGTAAATTATATTGAAGCGAATTCGAAAAGGCATTTTGGAGATATCGCACATTAGCTGAGCAGTTGTCATCATTCAAAAGATATTCGCTTAGGAAGGTAAAAATTAACCTCATTCAAGGTTTCATTCATTTAAAAAATAACTTTCCATCAAAAAATTAAAAATACGTTTCCTGAAGAAATTGATTTTGATTATGACTATTTTGCATAATAAATACCTTCTGGTTCTTCTAATAAATATTAAATAAATTATTTAATGAGAAAACGTCCCTAAATAAATCAAGTGTCAATGATTATAATGCTGAAAATATCTAGACACTTTTAAATCATTTATAAACACGATTTCTTACTGCTCCCAAATATTAAAATTTTTAATTTTTGTTCTCTTTCATGGAAATTCTTTTATAACAAATTTAATAAATTTCTTAAGAAAACATAATTTTAGTTCATCCCTCTTTCATTCCCTTTTTAAATTAACCATTAATTTTACGAAAAATCTCATTGTGTACGTGTCTTAAGTCTTTCGATTTCTTTCAACATCATTTTCATTACACCTATTTTTTATAGTTAGTTTTTTATCTATCTTTATTTATAACTTAAATAAATTCTTGCACTTGTTAGTAAAAAAAAGCTGCTTCTTCTTCTTCCTCTTAACACAGAAAATTAATTACATTTTTAATTAAAGCAAATGGCAGCAATAGAACTTCTTCGTTTGCTACTACAACTACAAAACTAGATTTTATCTAACTATCGCATGCTGCTCGATAGGGAAGAGTTGTGTATTTAAGCAACAAATTACAATTTGTGTTTGAACATAAAATTAAATGTCGTTTTGATTAGTTACGGCAAAAAAAAAAAGAAATAACTGATTAAACGAGAAAAATTATCTAGAAAATTAGATAAATTATTTTTAAATGGGAAATGAGAATAAGAAAAAAGAGAATTATAATTTTTAATTAAAAACAACAAATAAGAAATTATCATTTAGTTTTTGACTTCTTTTGGAAAGATATATAATTTTAAGCATTTACTTTATCAATATTTAACAAAAAGCTTTTAGCTATTTGAACATGTTATGTCCCGTTTGTTTATAAATGTTTGCAAAAATTTTCTTTTAACAAGTAAGAATGATATATTCGACTATGCCGAATCTTCAATACCCTTCATCACAAATGCATTTGAAGTACATACATTATGTTTCGTACATATACACTCACATATACAGAAACGTATACAACGTATACATTTTTTTTAAATATAACTTAAGAGCAATTAATGAGTCTTAAAATGAGTCTTAAAATAAGTTATATATATATATATATAGTTATTATTTTTTTCTTCTGAACCGATTTTGTTAATTTTTGGAACAGTAGTGAGGTGCATTTGGCATAATATAATGAAAAATTTCATTCTAATTTGTCGATTTAAAATTGAGAATTTTAGCAAAATTCTTCGCTTGAACCTAAAGGTTGCCTCAGATATACGTTTATATATTTTAATATACATAACCGATTTTAATAATTTTCAATCGAAAACTTCTCAGCGCAATAACAAATACTCAGCTGTCACCGAACTATATAAATAACTGTCGATGTGAGCGTATCAACAACAGAGATACAGATTTTAATTTGATGTAAAAATATATATCAGAGATGATTTCTTATTAGCGTTACATACGGATTGACAAAGTTAATATTCCCTCATCACCACTTTTGGTGTTGGAGAGTAAAAAATAAAATATTCTTAAGTTAAATAAACTAATCATAGTTCTAAAGGCAAAACAATAAAATAATCTAATAAAAAAACTGCATGTAAAAGACAAGAGGCACATGTCTTGTGTAAGCAATTTTTAAGTAAAAGTTTCTCTTAACTTTCCAACAGGAAGATTCCGTTTTTGTTGTCTTACAAATGAAAAATTCTCTAGACAATTGTTTTTAAAAGTCAAAATTTATGCTTTAGGCTGCAACAAAAATTCAAACTTTAATACCAACATACATTTATGTTTTGAGAACTAATTTGTTATTTGCCTTTAAACACACTTGTGTGCAAAAAAAACTACAGTAAAACTAACTGTTTATTGTTTAAATTTAACAAATAAGTTTATTTAATTTGTTATTTATTTTTTTTCTTGTCCATTTATTGCGTTTTTGTAAGAGGCTGTCTTTTTATATTGGGAGGCAAAAATGCATATTTAAATTATGGACATGTTAGGATTTACAGTTGTTTTGATTTTTAACGAGGGTGGTTAGGAAAAGTTTTACATATATTTTACATTCCAATTTTAGCTTAAATATGTATTTAACGTTAATTTTTCTTTCGTTACCTGATTAAGAATTTCTATTATTAAAACAAAGTTTTAGATCTTCCTGATTAATCGGAAATCCCAACTTAAATCAATTAGAATTTTCCTGTTGCAAACTTAGTTTTCTAAATAGAACTAAGAATCATCCTCGTTTATTTAAATTAATTTAGTACAACAAAAAAACTTTCAAAATGCCAAGTTAAATCTTTTAAATATTTGGCATTTTCCACATGGCATCAGTGGCGTCATCTTGGAAGAATTTTTTGAAATATATTTTGTACTTTTGTTATTTTAGATTAGTTCATTCATAACTCAATTTGCAAATTAATTTTAAATAACTTAAAGGACGTGAAGATGGAAAACTCTTAACATGCATACGCGGCTTTTTGGCTATAATTTAAACGTTCTTCAAAACCACATTATTAATTATTACAGTGTTTTTGCCGTATGTGTAGAAATTTAAATCATGACCAGACTCTGTTTAGAAATCTTTATTAAAAATGTTTACATATTTTTCATTTTAGATATTAAAATATATTATTTTTATTTTAGACCTATAATTATTTTATAGGAATTTCCGATTTCTTTCTTAGTTTTAGGTTTAGAAACTGGTCAAATTCTATGTTTAATTGTATAAATTTTTCAATTTTTTTCCCAATACAATTCCTTTTTGTCCCACTATGCACTTGTGTTGCCTTCTTTACCACAATTAAACTCATCCATTTGTCTTACATGAAAATTTGTTTAGACATGCGTTTTGTTAAAACCAAAAATTTAAATGGCAGAAATCTGAAATTGATTTTTAACATTCAGGCTGATATTTTTCTTAAGAAAAAACTAAGAAAAATACAAGTAAACAATTGTTTTCTTTAAGGCCTAAAAAATAATTTTTTTTTTGAAAGAAATTCAAATTGCCATACACAACAAATATTATATTTGTTGCATGCAACATGTTTTACAATATATATTTTGTATATGTTTATGTAGATATTTAACATACTTGACTACAAATAATTGTAAGGTTTCACGTGCTTCTTACATTCATTTCATTTTATGCAACTTGGAACTCAACTCAAATAATCAAAACATAGTTAAATAATAATTTTTCTTTGTTAAAGAAAAAAATAGAATACCGCAGGATATAAAAAATTAACAAAAAAAAAGAAGAAGAATTCTGGTAAGAAAAACCAAAATGTAATCTGTAAAAACGACAACAGCAACAAACTGATAGTAACACACGGGAATCCAAATAACACACCCTAAAACCGCACATAGTAAATGTATTTAAACCAGGAAAAAAAGACAAGAATTAAAGTTAAACTTTTATTAAACAAAAATTACAATGGCAACGACAAACCACAAATGTCTATAAGGTTTATTTGTGATATGTGCTTTGCACAACACAAAACTTTGGTCAGTCTCATAATAAAAACTAAACTGTTGCTTTGTCGCCTTAACGCTTTAATTGTATTCGAAAGGGTTTTTTATTATTACAGTGCGGTTTTGTATGTTGCTGCATTTTGCAAATGTTACCAAAGTAAATGCTAATAATAATAGCTTTTTCTTCTTCTCTTCTACATTTTATACTTGTCTTTTTTTTTGCTTTAGAAAAAAATAAATTTAATACACGCATCATCAGCAATATGTTTTTCTTCTTCTTACTTATTTCTGTTGTTTTATTCTAGTCTATGATATACAACTTTTATATTGTATGCATATATCAACATGTTTTTTTTGTACCTAAAGCTTCTTAGTCTTCCCTAAATGGCGTCACGTTTTCAGCTTCTTGTATACCCCCAATATCTGCTTTTATCACATTAGAGAAGAAGACCAATAACAACTTTTCTGAAAAAGAGGAAATATTGTGAAATTAAGGAAATAGAAATTTTGTAATGATTTTAATTTTTAATATACATCCTATATATATCATCAGAAAGAGCACAATATTGTGTCAATTAAAATATAAGACACTTAAAATATTCAGAATAATAGAAGTAAATCATGATTTCAATATTTTTAACAAAGTTAATAACGGTCATATTATAGTCGATGCTGATAGTGAGAGACTACGGAATTTTCTGTATTAATAAGGTATCACTATTAATTTGATTCTAATTCTGTTTCCACGAAAGCCTGACTTAATTACTTTTAATAGGGAAACCTTCCTTGGAGTTTGTTTAATCCTTCGAGTACTTAAAACTAAAACAAAAATTTTAAATTATATTTTTCTTTATCCCACAAACATATGTAACTCTTTAAGATTTGTGCTTTATTTCTTTTTGTTTTTTTTTTTCATTTTAATTTAAACTGATGCATCAACGATGATATCAAAACTATAAAACTACAGGAAAAACCTACGGAAAAATACACTAAGAGAAACAATATTTTGCAAAGATTCCAGAAATCGTATAAACCTAATTTTATTAACTCATTAAAGTGTAATTAAACTGTTACTAGGGATTTGAATGAATTAGTTCAAATACTGAAATCAAAGTGAACTTTCCAGTGGGTCCAAAAGTTATATCATTTATTACGAAATAAATTCAAAAATATCCTTTTATCGAATTATAATAACTGATTTAATAGTAGATTCTGCTAGATAGATTCTTTTACGTATGTACAGGCTATAACTTTTATTTTAGCCCTTGATCTCTAGTCAGAAAATCTGGAACAAATTCAAATCTAATCGCGAATATATTACATAACATTTTTAGGGTTAAAAATAATATGACAATTTAAAGTTTTTATATGATTGTCTATAAAGTAAACTCATCACCACTATTTTTATGATATAGAGTTTTATATTATTATGATAACTCGCCACAATTGTGTGATCGTCATGACCTTATTATGGTTATACAAATGAACTCATTAAAAACAGAAAATTTTATGTTTAAAATTTTTATCTGGTTGGCAAAATTTACGGTTACGATTTACTCATTGAAACTTACTCTACTGGCATGTTCACCACCATATTAATTTGATTAATATTTTAACAAATCAATAAGATTTTTATCATTTTATTTTTTAAAAGAAAAAAATGAAATGTGAGAAAACTTTAATCAAAATTAGTTTTTTTGATTATTTTTCATTTATAATATTCCCCACCATACTATGGTTATATTAATTTTACTCACATATCAGAAAATTTAATTAAAGTGTAATATTTTCATTTGAATGGCTTTAATTTATAGTAACGATAACTTAATATTGCATTCTTTCGTTTGCAAAATTGCCACCATAATATGGTTATAATATAATCATTTATATTTCTACAAACAGATTTTTTTCTCATTAAAGTTTCAATTCAGGTGGAATAATACCTTAATGATTGCACTATATTATGATTATAATAAATTAATTTTATTATTAAACTTCCTTATTCGCTTACAGATTTTTTATTTTATTTTATTGTTTTCTAATTACAATCTTCCATTTTCATGGTCCCAACCATATTATGTTAAAAAAAATTGTAAAAAGCCAGCAGTCTTCCTATTCTATACAACCAAATCTAATTTTAATATTTTCTCAATATATACTAATTATTTCACTAAAATTTCAAACTTCTTTGATCACCTATGATCACCAGTAAAAACATATTATGGTTGCAGCAACGGTTGTTGTAACTATCATACATATCTTTTCACTCAAACTCTATATTTTCTCTCCGTGTTCAAAGTACATCTGTTGGGTTGTTTTCTTATAATAAATTTTCCTCTTCATTTTCAGGCAAATGTACAAGAAAGGCGTACATTTTTTCTTTGCGTATTTAGTCGTTTTCATTAAAAACTAAAGAATGGATTTTTTCTTTCTCTTCCTCTTCTTTACTTTATACTATATTTGATTCCAATCTATGATTAATGAAACAGTTCATGTTAAGTGTTTTTATTTTGTTTTTATTTTGGTTAAGGTGACTATATATATAAATAACTATTTGTGTATTAAAAAAAAATAGTAAATGTGTGTTAGTTAAAGAATGGGAGGTTAGTTGGATGATGGAAAAAATGTTAGTTTACAAGAGAAACAATGAGAGTTAAGTTTTTTCGTAATGGTGGGAGTTACTTTAAATTTGATTTAGGTATTAAAATAAGAGCATTTATCTAAAATTTATAATGAAACTTGAAAGATTTAGATTAATTTTATTGTTTATGGATTTTCATTTTTTGTATATAATAAATATTTAATGCTTAATTTAGAAGAGACTGAAAAATGTTGAATTTTCGTTAATAAAAAAGAGCAAAAAAAAAAAAAAAAAAACAAAAGACTTAAAACACATACCTTTATTTTAAAACGAATAAGGAAATGAGACATAATTTATATCAAGAGGAACACACTTTCAGTGAATTGGAATGTAGGGGGTAATAACGGTTATTGGTTCTTTAAAAACAAAAGATTTAAGACACATACACTTTTTTAAGGCAATTAAAATAGTTGTAGTTGGTCCATTATTTTTGTTTTTACGTGGTAGCTACCAAAAATTCATGAACAACCCTTGTATAACTTGGTTTTCTCCCATTGTTAAAGAATCCAGTGTATTATATACATCATATACATTATATTACTAATATTAATAATATTCTGGGAAGTGAGGCTATAGGGGATAAAATGTGTTCCGACCCTCGTAAAATTTTGAAAATCGATTTCCGATTAATTTATTTTAATTAACCCATAAACTATCGATATATGTATAAGATTTATGCACTTCAAATTGATATATCAGAAATGATATTGTATGACAGCAATGAAATATATTAAACCAGCCCTCGTGTAAATTGACTCATTCTATTAAAATATTATAGTACTCAGTTTTGCAAAATTTCGTTATAATATATTTTTTAACATTTAAATAAACTCCAGTCTGGCGGAAACATTTGTATAGGATCAAAGTAAAATTATGGACCTGTAAATATACCTCGTTCTTGGATCAATACAATGACATGTACTAAATTTCATTAAGATCTTTAAAACTGCAACCTATATTTTCTTCACTGAGTTGAACGATAAACTGAGGGGAAGTACATTTTGGTACACAACCAACATTAACACAAATGCACCAAAAAGTTTTTTTACTTAGAGTTGAAGGTGATTTCCAAATTGTCTCAAAACTTTTGTATCTTAAAAAATTGAAATTTTTGCTTCTAATTTTATTTTTCTTTTTAATAAAGACAAAAAGTTCGCAAAAATTTATTAAACAATTTTAACAATTTACTAAATTCAAATAATTAAGCTACAAATTCTCCTCGCAAAACAAACAATTTACTTACATAAAACTCTATTTAATTGTCATAAAAATTTCACTAAATTCACTTAATTGTATGTTTTCCTCTAAATCTTCCTCACAACAGAAGACAAATATCAACACAACTTCCCGAAAACAATTTTCATTTCTTTTACCATAAAAATCTAAATGTAAACTTCTCACGCAAATTATGATCCAAAAAAAGAAGAACTCAGCTTCCATTCCATACAACAATTACAAAGCTTTTATTCCTTTAATTTTCCTAAGAAATCTTAATGAATTTAAATGTGACTGACTCATCACATTATATACATTTATAGTAGATTTTTTATCTAATTCACTCATATACATTTTATTTGTCTTGTAATGAAGTTAATTTGAAACTTTTATAACTTTTTACTCTTAATTTTCTTTAAACATGCTACACTCATACACTCAAACAAAAAAACACATAGAATATTTTTAAGCAAACACACAAGAAAACTTGTAGTTTATATACGTATCTAATATAAAGTATCTATTAGTTTAGCTACCTACACATTTCTATGTTTGTTGCCAAGTTCTTAAATAACATCTTCTTTAATAATCTTTTTGCAGAAGTTCTAAAATTGATTGTGTATGTATTTGTCAGTTTAAAACTTTAAGTACTAATAATTTGACTTAAGGCAATTTTTTCACTAGAGCTTTAGTAAAGGAAATTTTTTTTTGTCTTAAACTCATCACTTTTGGTCTACGTCGTCGTCGTCTTCGTCATCAGCCTCATCACCATCATTTGTTTCATGTTTTTTTCTTTCTTCACATCAGCAGCACCATCTCTATTATTATGATTCTTCTATTACACTTTTACTAGTTAAATAAAATTATTGCTGATGTTGCTTTTACTGCTGCTGGTTGATGGTGCTGAGATGTTATTTTAGTTTATTTTTTCGCTTGAGAGTTTGTTATTAGACTTTCATTAAAATCATAAATTCAAGTTCAAATTTAAGCTTGTTTGAAATGAAAATAAAAATTACTTACTTGTATACTTTTTTGACACTGAGAGAAATTAAAAAAAGCTGTCATTCGAGTCTAATTTATTTACAAGTTGTTGGCCGCGGTTATAAAATTTTTCCAATTGTTCCTACAAATACTATAGAGCCTCATCAAAGTTTACTATTTGGCGTTTATTGCTCAGCTTTGATTCAGAGCATTTTAATGTGGCTTCGTATCTAGCATTGCCTAGAACAACGCCCTCTGTGTGTATATTTAATTTCTCTGAAAGAAAAAGCGGCGACACTAATTGACTAATCAATTGATTTATCTTTTTCTTTTTTAATTCGGATCGGGAACGTTTATATTTTTTCCCGTGTACTTTTCAATTCTTTTAAAATTCCATTTGATTTTTTCTCTCTATTACTTATAACAAAAAATTTTTCCCTAAAGCTTTTTCATTTTCAAAGCACATACATGCAGTACTTGTATTACGTGGTAATTTCACAGTAAAACTATTATAAAATGTTCAAAGTAATTTTCAGACATTTCCTAAGTTATAGTTTGAATTGCTTCCTTTTTTTTTTATTTTCCTATACCAAATTGAGTTAAAATATTTTTATAATCATATGAATATTTATGGGTTCTGATTGTTAAGTAGTAAGAATCATGATACTTTTTCGCAACATTGTTTATAATCATCTTTTTAGTTGAAACATACTAAAGGGATTTTTATTATAAGTTATGGCAGGATATTAAATATACACGAAAAGGAAAATTAGAAAATTAAAATAAAAGATTAAGATTTTTTACAAAGGAAAAATAATATTTTATGAAATTGACAACAAATGTTATCAAATCTTAAACTAAACTGTGTCTTTCTTTAACCGCTTTAAATTTGTGAGTCATATACCAAAATTGATGATTATAAGATATTGAAAATGTTATCATATTTCCATTTCAAATCGGTTCATCCATATAAATATTGTGAACTCCAAATAAACCACAATTTTAAAAATATCTCTATTAAATTTGATACGTATGAAATTTGTGATGAAAGATTCAATATTTTGAATAAATTCCATAAACTATCCCGGGTTCGGGTTTTTAAGTTTATAAAAGTCTTTAATATAGAAATGTTTTACTAAAATTTGGTACAAACAAATCTCGATATATCAAATTTAAAGAATTTCATGATCGGACCTCAAATGATTGAAGATCCCATACACAAAATTTATATGAACAAAAAAATTGTTCCACATTTTACGACAATCGGTTCATATTATTTTGTCATCCGAACTTCTAAAAAACAACACTTGTACAATCAAAGAATCCAATTCTACGAAGTTCATAATACAATTTTTATGTCTCTGAAATTCTATAGCATATTATATAGTTAGTCTGCATTACCATTACATTCATATTCGTTTTTGTCACAGTTTATAAGGAATCTGAAACTTTGTCATTCTGCCTGACATATGAAATCGGCGATGTGCTCCCCATATCCTAATTTATAGCTAGAGCTGCAAAAAAAATTTGGACAGAACATTTTTTATTATCCTCAAAATCTTTCTAATAAAAAAAGCAAAATCCAAGTAGTAAAAAGATACAGACCGATAACTGAGTTCTTTTTCGGTAGGAAGTTTGTTTCAAAAATCACCGAAGTTGGTTTTATGTTCGTCTATAAAATATCTTGGGGAAAATTTCGGAAAATGAAGATCCTGTTTTTTCATGCTTCCATGTTCGAAAAGTTTAGGATTTGAAAAACGAAAATGAAAATTTTCTTTGTGAGGAATTGGATGGATTGTGGTCTACAGAGTCCATACTTATTGAATGTCTAAAAAAACATTGCCATGTGGTTGGGGGTTGCAATAGGATTCAGGCTTGAGATTTTAAATCTTCCTGGTCGAAGTAAAAATTTTGATCAATAAATGGTAAATTTCGAGAAGGTCTAGAGTTAGGCCTATTGGGCTTTCGAAACAAACTTTAAACCAACATTATATCAAAATGAAAAAAAAAACGTGAACAAGATCGGAACAATTTACGGAACTGACTCGTAAACTTTAACTGATAAATAGTATATGTAACGTTCTTTGATGAACTCATGGGCGCTTTCAGTGATATATATTTTTTAATTTAGCAGGTGAGTAAAATTAGGTAAAAGTTTTCAAAATTTAATGTTTAAAAAATAAATTCCATCGTTAAAATACTCCATGTTTCCATTTCAAATTTTATAGAATAGAATTTATTTTTTAATAAATTTATTATTATTATTATTATTATTATTATTATTATTATTATTATTATTATTATTATTATTATTATTATTATTATTATTATTATTATTATTATCATTATTATTATTATATTTTATAATTAAGGTATTTAATTAAAATTTGTTAGTTCATTTAAATTATTATTTAATAACAGAGCTAAGTTTAGGTCTATGGGAATAATAATTACAATGTATAATAAATTAGCTATTGTATATCATATTTATGGCTTTAATCAAAAAGCACTGTAATTATTAAGGAATTTTTCATTTAAAACCTCCATTATCTCTTGGACTTACAACCAATGAAAAGCTTAACACACAAACCGAAATATATTTAATTATAAAATATTTTCAAATCATTATGATTACAACCATTTTCTTTTCTTTACCATATAAAGAAAATAAAATTCCTAAAAAATATTTTTATGAAAGGAGAAAAAGCATAGAATGCACAAATAACATTAAAAAACAATTAAGTGTAACACTTAATGTTTGTATTAAAGTCATTAATATTTTTTTCACAAAAAAAAACCAACTCAAGAATTAAACCCTTTAAAAAATCTTCTCCTTAACTTTGTTGTTGTCATCCCATAAATCCCTTTTAATAAAGTTAATCAAGTATATTTTTAAGATATCAGACAGTTTGTCGGATTGTGCTCATAATAATATAGAAAATAAAACTCATCAAACTAAATAATGTTGTAAATCTAAAGATTTTTGTCTCTTATAACATTTTTACCCTTTAAAGACAAGACATTAAGTTTACAGAGGAAGATACAAACAAAAGAACAAAACAAAGAAAAGGAAAAAAATCAAAAACCCTTGATGAAAAGAATTCAACACAATTAAGGTGTTAAAACTCTTGAATTTCAACTTGATTATAAAGAAACACATACATTTAAATACAAATTCGAAAGAGAGAGAGAGAGGGAAAAAAGGAAGTTCTGAAATGTTATAAAAGGTTCTTTAAGAGTGACTGTCTTTTAACATTTTTTTGTTATACAATCAATGTTTAAAGTATCAGTTGCCAGCTACTGACTTCTAGTATCCTGGTCATCATGTGAAAATTATTTAAAAGACAAATCAACTTTCTTGATTACTTACTGATTCACTTTTATGGCCACAAATACTGTGGTAATTTTCTTTATGATACCCTACATCACCAAAGATGATTGGGGTATAATGCGTTTGCACAAAAATTGTAGCTTTGACTCAGGATCACTTTTCGAATCGATTAAACGCTGTCAGTCTGGTCGGCTGGCTGACTGGCTGACTGGCTGTCCATTTAAAGGATAATGGCTATTGAAAGTGGTGGCAATGGGTCCATTAATACATCTAAACGCCATACATTCCTCCCGAAATGGGAATTTAAAGATAATGAAATCCTTATGATTAGAACCAATTCCAAATATCACTTTAAAGGGCTTAAATCTCACAGTACGTTAATATTGTAAAAAGAATAGATCAAATCAAGACAATTATAAAAAAGCGATGTACGAAATTTTACGAGGATCGGTTTATAGTTTCTTCTAGCTCCCATATAACACTTACAGAAAAATTATTTAAGATCATGCTTATTCCACATGAATGTTAGCACTCTTATTACATATTACACATTTAAGCATAAATTGAAAAATACCTTTATACGAGGGTGGTTCATTGATTTTTGGTAGCTGCTCCTTATAGCCAACAATAAGGTTTAGTATATTAAATAGTCGAGTTTGACCGACTATAGCTTCTTACCCGTTTTCTTTTATATGTTTTATTTCATCAGAGTTTATCTCTTAACACTTGTTTTTATGTAAAAAGATTTTTATGTTTTTATGCTGCCGTTGTTGCTGCTTCAGTTGCCATAATAAATCAATGTAAAACATTGATGTTTATTTATTTATCCATTCGTTCATTTTTTATTATTATAATTTCTTTTTGGAATAAAAAATCCTTTAAGTTGTAAATCTTGGAATTTTTATTTGTTATTTAATAAATATAAAGAGTTAAGTTTGAACTTATATGGTATCTGCTATAAATATAGGATTAAATTGTGTTATGCCATAAAATGTAGGTTTATTATTGCAATAAAGTATATTTAAATTAACAAATTAGAACCAAAATTTTAAATTTTTTAATATAAAACTAATTAACCTGAATCTAAAAATTTTTATTTTTAAAGCTTTATAACTCTATAAATGTCTAATTTTATTTTGAAAGTTGTAAAGTCATAAAAAGCTTTTTAAGATCTACAATTATTAAAGAAATTCTAGAATTAATTGATCGTAAATTTAAAAATTCTGCAACATTCAAATATACTGTAATTCAACACTAATTCAGGGTAAGAAGCATCATATTTTTTGATTTTTTTCTGGGTTCTAAATTATATTTAGAATACAAAAAATAATAGAATTTAAATTGACTTAGTTTGAGATTTTTTCTATACAAAATGTTTGAAGTCAAAAACAATTGACAATAAAAAAAGTTTTCTTTTTCATATTTATATTGTTTAATATTAAAATCTTTAAATCTTTAAATTGGATTCAATTAATCATATAATTTAATACAACTTGTAAATATATTTTTTATATTTAATGAGGGTAAGAATTCAGCTACTTTATTAAAATTCTGCCACGATTGCATTATATTTTGAATAATAATATTTGGAATTGAAAACTAATTTAAAGATAAAAAACTTCCAAATTACATGGATTAAACTTTTGTTTATTGGCTGATCAGAAAATTTGAATTTATTCACCAGTTTTACAACTTTAAAAATAAGCATTCAGGCTTTCTGAAATTTTTTTTTTTTTTTTTTTTTGAAATATCAAACTATTCTGAAAAATAAAATTCAAAATTTTATTTTTTTAATTATATTGGTGAGTTTTATGTTAACAATTTTGAAAAGCCCTGCTGAAGTAGATTGTGTAGATTTTTCAGCTTTGTTTCGGTTTCCTTGATCATTTTTGCATTACTAGTTACAGAAATATTACTCTACTGTTGCTGAGTTATATGATAATACGTTTCCTAGAACAACGCCCTCTATAGATAATGTAGTGGTAAGAAACTTTGATAACTTTTCATTCCGCCTATTTCTTCCCCATGCATCGGTTGCATGCACTATCGAACCATTTTCTGGAGTTTCTTAATTGATGTCTCCATAACGTAAGTTGTGTGGATTAGGATATTTTTAATTTTAAAGCAGGGATGAAGCGAGCTACATTCTTTTCAAAGAATCAGTAAAAATTCATTTTCTTACTAACAAATTCAATTTTACATATAAATTTCAGTAATAATTTACTTTTTTACTAAAATTCAATTTTTAACTAGAAGTTCAAATTTTCACTAAAAATTAAATTTATTAATAAAAATTTATTATGCAAAAAAATTATTTAAATTCTATTTTTCACTAAAAATTCACTAAAATTAAATTAATTACTAAAAACTTATTTTTTCACTAAAAATTTTAATTTTTCATTAAAAATTTAATTTTCATTAAAATTTAATTTTCAGAAAAAATTAAACCTTAAAAAAATTTAATTTTTTAAAAATTTTAAAAATATATCTTTGTAATAAAATATATTTTTTTTACCTAAACGTTTTAAATATAGTTTGATTACATTGGACTAAAAGGATTGTAAGTCCTTTTCTTTCTGTGTAATGATATCTCTCTTTATATCTGTATATATCTCTCTCACAAAAGGTCCAATAAATCCAATTATAGTTTCAATATTAAAGTAATAAATTATTGTGTTTAGAAATAAAGTTAAAAAGAAAACTCTAAACGCAAAAAATGCCATACTTAGAATAGTTCTAGCAATAAATGAAATAAATTCATTTTAACTGCGAAGACAAGACAAACGATTTTATTAAAGGAAACAACTAATACAACAAATGCCAGACACAACAACATGATCGAGGACTTTACAAAACAATAATAACATAAAGAATAAAGAAACCCAACAAAAGCAATAATAAATACAAAATATACTTTGTTGAATGCAACAAATAAAAAAACCATTCGCTTTTGCATTACAATAATTGTAATAAACGCCTTAAGGCTTTCTTTCTTCAGTTCTTCAATGCCACACTTGTGTTTGTGTAACATACAATTTGAAATTGAAGTATGTTTGAATGTATGGATGTAAGTATGATGTTAAACATACAACCAATCTTCACTTATTTACTTCTTAGTATGAGTTCAATTAAAATTTATGTTGTTGTTACACTTAGGGAGACTGAGAGATGGAGATGGAATATGATGCAACTGAACATAACTAAAATACACACATTTTTGCAAGTTCGAAATGAAACTATAATTTATAAAGTAGATTTAACATGGAAATTGATACTCCAATGAAGTGAAAAAAGAATGGTATGTAAATCATATAAATATTCAACACTTCATCAGGGTCTTTCTTCTTCATCTTGTGTTTCTATACAAATTCATGTCTATCGGTCAGTTGTGTAACATTAAAGTTTTCATTTGAAAATAAATTATAGAAAGAAAGAAAAATAAAAAAATTCTTAATGAAGGTTTTGCTGTTGCAGTTGCAGCTGATATTGTGCGCATCATCATCATCATCATTTTAATGTTGTTGATGAAAATATTGCTGATCTTACTGTTTTATGGTAGAATTATTTATTTTATAACATTAAAACTTACACACCGGAAATTAAAACCTCGACTAAGAATATATGAAAACCGCACATACTCATACTTACACACTCAATCGCTAGTTAGTTCTAGAGTAATAATTTTGTAATTAGATTAAGAGTGTGTGGGAAAAACACTCGTAGGAAAAAATTAGTAAGAAATCGTGTATTATTAACAAACGTAGTTTCAAGATAACCGGTAATCTGGGAGCAATAAATGGCTTCGAAAATATTGGAGAAGAAATAAGGTCAAAGGTAATTATGTCATGTTGTATCGATAATAACACTTAAGGTTCATTAAATTTTTTTTCAGATTTTCCCTCGACTAGTTCGCAAGATAAAAACAATACCGATTGTAGTACTTTATTTTAAAAGGAACTTTAAAAAAGTATTACAACATTCCAAAAAACATTTTAAGTTATTTTTATGCAAGAAAGCTGATTAGATTCTTTTACTATTGATTCAATTCTAATGCAGTACAATCAAGTTCTTAGCTCAGTTTTACTGGAGTTCTAGTTAAGATTTAATTCATCTATTGTTCACATGTTGTTCAGTTCTAGATCAGTTCTAGTTCAGTTCTAGTTCTGGTTCAGTTCTAGTTCTGTAATATTGGTGATAGTATTTTATAAATTGTGTTTTGGATCCCTAAAAGTTAACAAACAATTAATTATTGAAATTTTTTACTAGATTTTTTTTACAAAAAAATTAAAATTGTTTACTAAGAATTTAATATAAATACATTTTTACTAAGACATTGCAATCATCTCCAAAGGTCATTTGTTTATCAGCAAAACTAAGAAATTATTTTTCTTTATAAACTGTCATTTAAATATTTTATTTAAATCTATTTTTTTTTTTCTATTATAAAATATGCATATTTACCAAGATTTTTTGTTGAGTGTAATAAGAGTTGATATTGAATGTTTTGGAATTTTATGGACTGAAATTTAAATGCTAATTTAAAATAATTACCATTAATTGGTAGTGCAATTCATACACATAAACAATTTCTGCTTTTTGCTTTTTAAAAAACCTAAATGAGGGGAACGTGCGCCAATAGAATATTATGATAAAATAACACAAATAAAATAATGAATTCATATTTTCACCACAATTCATTTCATGTTCTATATTTATCCTTAAAAAAGTAAGTATTAAAAAATTTCCCCGAATACCTTCCCTTTTTCATAAACGAATTCAAATCTTTTTTAAACAGTGACCGTCATTTTCTAGTGGTTACGAAAATGTTAAACAGTCTTGATTAGTTAAGGAAAATGACCAATAAATAAATATTCACACACATACATGCACCAAAAACCTAAAAAATTAGCTCTTAACTATTTTTGTATGGATCCCAGTATAAACATTTATTTATGTTTATAACTTTAGACACCCGATTTTGTTTAGGCTTTAGAAGAAAAAATGACTTTAAAGCTAAAAAAGACAATGCGTCCAGTCATCTTACAACAAAACTTACCACCGTTTGCTTAACAAACAACTTTAAAGTTAAAATATGATTTTGTTTTAATCGCAAAAACTTCTACTCATGTAAGAAAAACAACCGATATTATAAAATCTTTTAATAGACGCATAATTTGCTTTAGAACTTTTTAGGTAGTGTTCTTTAGATTACTAATACACACATACAAAATTGTTAAACATTAAATATCCTTCTTATGCAAATAAAGTGTAAAAAAAGCGAATTATTTCATATGATCGCGTTGTAAATTTTCATTACCTGAAGGAGAAAATCCAACAACAACAACTTTCAAGTTCTAGAGAAGCTTTTTATATACCAGAATAAAGTATCTTGTAGTTTTCGAATCAATGTCAAGTATTAAACTTTAAAATACACACACGTGTATAAAAGTGTTTAATGTGTGATATGAGTTTTTTTGTGTCTTTTTTCTTAGGACGCTTGATTAAATATAGATTGTGGGTTTTGTGTTCCTAAGGAGTTTTTTTTTGCTCATGAAGTTTAAATAATGTTAAATGTAATTTTGTTTACAGTTCAATGGGTTTTTTGTAGTACAAAAAATTGTCTGTCTAAGTTTATTACAATTTTAAAATTTTATTTTTCTTTAGTTTTAATTTTTATCATTTTTCTTTTTTTTTCATGTCTTATTTGTTTCATTGTCAGTTGGTGGACAACTTTCAGTTTAATGTTGAAATTTTATACTTGAGTTTTTGTTTTTGTACTTTTACATTTAAATGATTGACATTGTGGATGTGTGTCTGCACGTGTAAAGGATTTTATTTTATGCAGCAAGAAAAAAGAGTTGTTGTGGTTGAACTTTTGAAGTTTTTGTGACCAATAAGGAAGAAATGTATTAAATTACATTTTAGTTTAGTAGAGTTATGAAAATTATTAAGAATAAAATAGAAAAAAAATTATTATTTATAACTTTCGTCTTATCAACGAATTGTTTATTCAACTCAAAATTTTTTAATAAAAAAATTTACTCTCTGAACATTTTAGGCACCATAAAGTAAGAATAAAAATAAATAAATAAATAAATAAATAATAAATAAATAAATAAAATTCTATTTTATAGAATTTTACATAGATAAATCTGAAATTTACAGTTTGGAAAAGGATCCCACATTCGATATACATTTTATAACTCTCAGCCAACTTCATAAAAAGTTAGTAAATTTATAAAAAACTTGAGTTCACTTAATTTTTAACTTGTTCAATTTAGATTTTTTAATTTTTATATGAAAATGATCACCCGATCTTTTTTCTAAAAAATTTGTCAAAATAATTTAAAATTTTAATTCTACAGACCCAAAATCCGACTTCAAAAACTTAATAATGGTTCAATATTATTTTTATCGAAATTATCTCTTAAAATTTAAATTTTCACTAAAATTTCAAATTTTCTCTAAAAAATTTAAATTTCACTAAGAATTAATAATAGCAAAGCGCGACTATTTTATACCCTACACATTTATAAATGGTGGGTATGAAAATTTAATAAACAACCCTCGTATAAATTTATTTTGTAATTAATGCTTGAGAGTGCAGGTTGTTATGGCCTTAACAGTGAGATTTGTGCTGGAATTTATGTGCCGACCTTCATAAAATTTTAAACATCGATTTCTGTTTATGTTTATCTTAAATTGTCTAAATCTTAAAATAATTCTAATGTATATGTGAGATTTAAGCCCTTCAAAGTGATATATGGGAGAGTTGTATGCGATCTATAAAACTTCTCGTGTAATATGGCATATAAGAAAACGATTACTTTAGGAACTAGTTGTGCCCAATCGCTTTATATTTTAAACTCTTATATCTTTATAACCCAGTTCCAACCACCTATGATAGTATGGGGTATAAAAATTTCGGACAAATCTTCTACTTCAGTTCTAGTTGAGCTCCAGTTTAGTTCTAGTTTAGTTCTATTTCAGCTCTAATTCATCAGTTCTATTTTAGTAATAGTCAAGTTCTAATTCACTTGTAATTCAGTTCCAGTTCTGGTGAAAATTCCTTGTTCAGGTAAAATCTTGTGAAAGATCGGTTTTATGCCATAAAACATTTATAAAGCTTTTTAAAAAGAAAATTTGAAAATAACACACTGTTTTTTACCTGTTTTATGATAATTTTCTTAAGATACCAAATAAAAAACCGGCAAATATAACCGGCTTAAAATTCTAATGCAACAAACAACAATTTACTTTGTATGTGTATATGTGTGTCTTAAAGTAGTTAATAATCTAATGGTTTAAAAATTGGCAGAATTTTATTATGCAAGAGACTATAAAAAGCATTAAAATGTAAATATTTGTTAAGAGTTTAAAAGAAGTTGTAGACCAATTGGTATTCTTAAAGCTATTAAAAGCAATTGTAAAACGATAACATCCTTATTTTAAAGTTTTTTCTTTTTTTTTTGCCATTAAACGACAATTGTTGATTTTTGTTTGCATTAAGACTTTAATGCTTGTTTTTTTGGTTCTTGGGTTAGATTATTAACTGAGTTATGCTAAAGACCGTTAAAGTGAAAGGCTGTTAACGGCTTTTGTTGCTAGAAAATAATATAGCAAATTTGTAAAAATGCTAATAATTATATTTTGTTTTATTTTTATTTTTAGATATTGGCCAACAAACAAATCCGCCTGAGTTACCCATATTTGGTGATCCCTTTACGGAAATTGCCTTAGATCTAGTCTTTCCTAAGGGTAATCCTATATTTCTACTAAATGGTAAAAAATTACAGCTGCTACAGCCACTGGATAGAGATGAAGAGAATTTAAGTCATATTGTGTTTCAAGTGAGTATTTAAACTGCCTAAATAGTTTCATAAAAGCTTAAATGGTTTAATTGTTTAGAATTTTTTAACATGAAATTTATTTCAAATAGTTTTTTTTTGCAAAACGCTTTAATTTCTAATAAATTATGTTATTTTCTCATCGATAAAATCCGTTATAAGAAATTGTCTATTATTTTCTTTCCTGAGAATATTTTTCCTAATGAATTTATTTTAATTATAATTTTTTGTTTAAATATCTTTAAATTATTTAATTTCTTTTTTGTTGTCTGTAATAATCATTAAAATCACCTTAAGATGCCTTTATTTATCTACAGTTAACTTCCTCTTTATTGCCTCTCATCATCATTATAATCATCATCTTCATAATAAATACTAAAGATGTTGCTTTTAACTATCAATAGTTGCAATTACTAAATAAAGACAGTTTCCTTTGCCCATCACCATTTAAAGTTACTTCTGCAGAAAATAAACTGCAGCAAAAAGAAAAGAGGTGTCCATAAATTATTTAAGTCATATTTAATTCTATAAAACTCAAAGAAAAATAAATATTAAGAAAATTGTCTAATAAGCTAAAAAAGGAAGTGTTAAACCATAAAATAACCTTTAATCGTTTGTAATGACATCTATATTAAGTTATTTAAAAAAAAGTGTCATACCTCCTTCTTTTCTTCTTCTGTCTTAAGAGATCAATAAATTTAAAATATATTTCTCTCTATAATTTCTTTTAAAGGTTTCCTGTACAATACGTGCAACGGATAAACGTCGTAGTATACCGATTATAGTGCGCGTGTCTGATGTTAATGATAATGCACCACGTTTTATGAACACACCTTATGAGGTTACAGTGCCTGAGGTAAGTTTATATTTTTTTTCTTATAATTTCTAACTTTAATTCAAATTTAATCTAGTGAAAGAAAAACATTTGTTTACATTGTTTTTTTGAACTAAAACAATACGAATATGTTATATAACAATTAAAATATTTTTTCTTATTTTAATATTTTCATTCTTGTGGAATTGTTCTTATTGTTTGTATTACGAACGTTGTGGTAAAAATTTTTTTATAGGTGGGTGGGTTTCCTATATATTTTTCTTGTCTCTAAAATAGTTGGATTTGCAACGACTTTGTTTTCATCTTCTTTACAAATACAACTTGATGCATTTTTATTAGATAGATTAGCATATTAAAAAAAATTTTGGTTATATCGAAAATATTCGGTTCCATCCAATCTGTCTTGATTTATTTTATAATAACAAAACGTTTTGGTTTACATAAAAAATGTCAAAGTAATTAAAACAAATACGAAATATATTACTAAAAATATAGTTCTTGGTCAGTTGAAATTTTAATCTTAAAACGAGTAACTCCCTCTCTCAAAAGTAGTCTTCCCACTCTTTTAAAATGTTAACCATTTTTTACATATCTAAAGATATAGTCCTTTATATATTGAAGATCAAATTCGTATTTAATTTTAAACAAGGTAATTTTTCTTGGTCCATGAAAATCTACTAGTTCAATTTTGCACTCAAAAAATCTGTATGGATCCATTAACTTGACATTAAATTGTACATCCCAGAGATATAGTTCTTGGCGGTTTATAAAGTGATTAGTGACAGTTTTCATTCTTTACCTTAATCAGTTGAAGATCTGGTACAAAATTGTTTCTTCTCGCCAAGTAAACTTCCTTGTTCAGTTCTCCATTCATAAAATTTTTAACGAAATCTCCATTTGACTTGTAACGTTACAAAATATCGGTCATTGACCGTTTTTAAGCGAGTTGCCTCACTTAAAAATGAAATCTGAGTTTTTATCTGATCTGATGTGCTTTTTTAATATCTCTCTGCTCCCTTAAAGTATTGAAATCTTTCAAAAAAGTTCTCATATCAGTAGAAGTTCGAGTACCATTTTAACGTAGTTTTGTTGTATTATGAAGAATTCTTGGACTTATAGATTCATTTTTAAATTTCCTTCAATCTAACGTACCTCAGTTTTTTTAATCTTTGATTTCTTCAAAAAATCTCAGTACATTTTTTTCAATGGTGGGAACTGTTATATTCCTACAATACGATGAGCAAAATTTTGCATATCATTAAGAACGTAAGTGATCTTGATTACAGACGAAATATTCCATAGCTTTATTCAAAAGATCATTTTAAGAAGTAAATATTGGGATCCGCAATGATTATTTCATCAAACATATTTCCTTGAACTTTTAAGTCATTTTTATAGGATTCCTAGCTTAAGACATTGACTTTTTTCTAAATTATAATATTACCATCATTACTGAGTGATCACTGAACATAATATTGGCTTCGGTTTCGATTTTGGTCAATCAGATTTGTTTTTTATATAAATTTGGAGTTTCAAGGGATGAAGTAATGAGATGTCTTTAACAAAATTATGTTCTCCAAAACACTTTTCAAACAAGCGATCTTTCAGTCAAATATACTATGGCGATCATTTTTACTTTTCTGCGAATTTAATCACGCAGAGGGTTTAATAATTAATTTTTATGAAGTTCAAAATTCGTACAAAGTGTTTTGAAATCGTGTGCAGAATTAAAAAGAAAAGAATTTGGTTGCAATATTTGTGAAGATTTACAAATGTTTAATTTTTTACTTTTTTCTTAATTAGGAGTATAATTTAACAACGATTTTAAAAAATAATATAAACCGATAATAGTGATTTGATATATAGAAAACAACAGCATCTTGTGATAAAATTGTAAAGAATTCATTATAATATAATTCGAATAATATTAGATACAATTAATTTCTTTTGGCTCTATAAACGGTACGGTGATGAGTGGTGAACATTTAAACTCCTTCGACTAATCTTTCTTATAAAACACAAAAAATAACTATATGATTATTGTAAAAAGCCAGTAACTTAAAAAATTCTCCATATCAATGTTTTTTTGTAATGATAATAATTTTACTTAAAGATTTTAAAACAATAATTTATACTACGATTTGATTTCATTTAAACTAAAATGAAGTAAATTATGTTTACTACCACTATTACGTCCATTATGACTATCTTCACTATGACTTCTATCATTAAATAATCTAACTAATGTAAATATTTATTACTTCTAAGAGATTCCGTATGATAATCCAAATATACTTTTAATCTTTGCTGTAGCATAATAAATAGTTTTATAGCATTATTATTATCTTATCTCACCCACGCTATTCATTCATTTATTTTATAACTATTTTATTGTATGTTAACGTATTTTGTATTTGTATTAGCATTTGTGTACTTAAGACATTTTACAATGTTCATTCTGGTCTTTTAATGCATTTTTTATCTTTATGGTATAATTTAAAGAGAGAAGGAAAAAAAGGTGCATTCAACTTCCAACTAAAACAATTACTCCTCAAATGTTCAAATGTAAACTATTTAAATAAACAAATACAAATTCTTAACATTCTTAATGTTTGCAGTACAATGTAAACTTGAAATAATAAAAACAAATAAACCCAGCAAACATTTTAATATAAAATAAGAAATTTTATGTATTAAATTGAAATATTTTTCATTATTATTATCATTATTTTCCTAAATGTTCGCTGGGCTTTTTTTAAATGCCGTTAAAAATCTCTTTTTGAAATTATCGTAAACCTTTTTTTAATCGCGATAATTTTATTTTAACTGTTATTTTGTATTTTTTATTTTACTTAAGAACAAAGAAATATTTGAAATATTTGTTTTTACATTTATTTTTATAGAAAAAGTTTTAATAAAAAATTGTGTTTAATTTTAAAAGAGTGTGTGTGTTCAAAAACAGGGAGAAGTTAAATACAAGTAATTACAATTAAATGCATTAACTTTAAGATAAAAATCGGAATATATTATACAAATATTGTAAATTAACTTTTATTAAAAAGTAAAAACAAATAAGCAAGTGTATGGGGAAATATCTGTCTAAAGTTCTCTTCAGAATATGTAGAGACTTCGAGAACTTCAATAAAAATGTAGTCTTAAATACCACATATCAAAACAAGAGATCATTCGTTAAGTACAGATTAATATCACTTTGAAACAAGCAATTTTTGTAGAATAAAAATCCAAGTTCAGATATTAAGAGTTCTCTAATATTTCTAATAGTTTTCTATTAATTTGAACATTTTGTATAAACCCCTTTGATTTTACGTACATCCAATAACATTTTATGGTCGAATCCCAAGTCCAAAGTACCCTAATTTTCTTAAATGATACCAAATAATCTTATAAATACCGTGGACTCAAGGTATCCTGATAATTCTCTATTCAAGTTTGATTTCACTGATATCTCCTTACAGACTTCAGAGTATCCTTCTTGAATGATTTCAAAGTATAATGCAGTTAAAATTTTATGACTTTGCTTTCATTTGATGAACCTATAAGATTTAAAACGACTCTGCATGTAACCCACTAAATTTGGAGGATCATGAACCCTTTAAATGATTAGAAAATATTATCTAATTTATCTTAATTCCACCGTTAAAATTAAATTATTGCCTAATGAATTCACTAACTCTTTAAATATTTCGGAATACAACAATCCCTTCAATTGATTCCACACTATCACTAATTAATTTTTAATAACTTCTAACGTATTTCGAAGAAAATTGAACCCTAAAAGTAATCCCAAAATATTATATTTTTAATGACTGCGCTATTTTTATCAAAAAGTAATAAGAAATTTAATTTCCGATTAGCCAGCCTCTTTAAAGTGATTTTAAACAGCCTCCACTGTCTCCTATCAGATTTCGTTCCGATTTGGTGCCATTGGTTGTACAGTTTTGTTCCGATTTTCTCCTGGTGTATGTAACTTTTTTATAATTGTAACTTTTAATTCGTAGTATTATTATTCACCGATAAAATCATTTTTTGGTTCTAAACTTTGTATATTTATTGTATAATGAAATCGAAGCTAAAATTGGAATCACTTTTAAATTTTCCTTCCACTTACACAAAGCTACATATATAAAATAAACATCCGAAAAATGGCGATCATTTTAGTGAAAATTTAAAATTTTTGAACTTGATTGAGGATTGAGATTTTAGGCATTTGTGAAATTCAAAGCTGGAATCTAAATCTCTGATGCATGAACAAGTTTTCATGCATCATAAATACAAATTCCAGGAAGAAATCTTTGTATATTCATTTAATGGTTATAGGCTAATTAAGAATTATTATTATGTAACTAAAATAGTTTATCTCACCTGTTAAATTGTATCTAAAGCTTGTTTTTACAAATTCCCGCTTTTTGCTTCTTCTTAATTTTTTGCTTAAATTCTAAATTCTTGATCAACATCTTCATTTATTATTCTCCACTTGTTTTATTAGACATTTGTCATTTTATTTTCAGCCTGCTGGGTTTTTTGATTTCATTATATCACTACTTTAGTAGTTATTCTCTCTATTCATATCTTTAAATTTATTTCATTATTATTTCATTCGATTTGATTGATGACCACCATTATTTTCGATGTTAGATGACCAAACATGCACAGACATACACAATTTGATTTGATATAAAAATAATCCCGTTTATTGTTACAATTTTATGTTCGCTTTTTTATCCTTCCCTCTCTCTCTTTTATGAATTTCAAATATCCTCTTTTTTTACTTAATGCATTCGGTTCTATAAAGAAAGAAGCATAAGAAGAAGAAAAAAACTATTGTTAGCAAACAACAAGTTTGATCCACTAGAAAGAGAGTTATAGAAAAATTGTATTATTTTATTAAACATTCATCAAAAACTAGTTCAATGTGGTCCATCAGTCTGTCTGTCTATCCATCCGTCCGCCTGTCTATCTTTTTATATGATTACAAAAAGAAATTTTGCTGTTACTTCAGTTTTGATACATTTCTGTTTTTGTTTTTTTTTTTTCTTTTCAATCTAATTACCCCTTTTAATGTTGAGAATATCAGGTAAACCCCTGTATTGTTTCCAGTCTATATTCTATTGATCCAATATTGTTTTAGAAATTATGTTTGGAAAAAAGATAAAAAGCCAATGAAGAGTGAAGAATATATTTCTAATATAAAACAAAATGCGGAAGCAATAAGTCTGTAATTAAATGCAGATTGATTTTATGTTTTATGAAATGATGAAGTGGAGTATAATGTTATTAAAGACACCATCTTTCATTTAATCTTTGAAATATTTTTCTTCTTCGCTTTACCTCCTTTTTTATAATTTTTGAAATTTTCTTCTTGCAGTATTTGTATTTTTAAAGGAATTTATTGTTTTTAATAGTTATTTTATTATTAATGGATTTATAATTAATCTTTATTTATTTTAAATTAATTAATTCTTAAAAAGAAATTGTTTTAATTATTTTTCCGATATCATTAAAATTTTTAGCAATTTTTCTAAATAATAAATAGGAGTTTCAATCATTTTTGAAATATTAGGTTAATTTAAACAGAGAATGTAAAATTAATTATTAAAAGAAAAATTGCAAAGAAATTCTAATTGAATTCCAAATCATATTATTTCTTCTTAAATTTCAGGTCAAAAAAGTAATAAATTTAAAAAAGAATATCAATAATTTTTCATATATCTGAGATCAAATGTGTCTAGGAACATGAAATGTTAGAAAAATAGAATGAGTGTCAATTGAACTAGATACTTTTTTCTCAAAGTCAATTAATCTCGAAAAGAAAAATATTATTTTATTTTTTTATTTTATTTATTTATTTATTTATTTATTTATTTATTTATTTTTTAATTTAAGTTTTTTGACTTGAAATCATTTAAAATTAGTTCTAGTTTTTCAATTTTTCGGTTTTTTTCCAAAAAAAACCCCATTCGTTAATGAAAAATTTAATTTCCTCATATAATTTAAAGCATTTTTTATTTCACAAAATTAAAAACTTGATTCTTCACAAAAAATGGTATTTTCTGAAGAATTTTTTTTATTGTATTTTTCCCAATGATTTGATTTTTTATTAAGAATCTAATATTCCTACAAGAATTATAAAGATTAAGATTTATTTCTAAGAAAAAAAATCAAAAATTATATTTTTTAAAAATAATTTTTAAAAATTAAATTTTCTTCAAACATTTTTTTTAACATTTAACACTTAATTTTTTTAAGTTCAATTTTTATAAAAAAATCTCCAAATTTCTCTTTTCAAAAATTATTTATGTTATTTATTTTTTTCTCAAGAAATGTATTTTTTCAATTGATTTCAGAATCAATTTTCTATGGAGGTTTTTCTCTATTTACTTATTTTTTTAATTTTCTTCAAATTTTTGTCGAAAAATCTTATTTATTACGTAAATTTAAAAAAATTAAAATTTATTTTTTTTTTTTAAGAAATCTAAAATGTTGATAAAAAAATAACTTTTTTCTTCAAAAATTAAATCATCCAAAATGGTTTTATTTAATTTTTATTAAATTTTTGAAAATTAACAATTTATAAAAATTTCTCTAAAATTTTTTTTTTTAATAATTTTTACTCCAAAAAATCTTTTTTTAAATAAGTATGAAATATTTTATAAAATTTCCTTTAAAAATTCGGAAATAAACAAATTTTACATTAAAAATTTAATTTTTAAAAAATCTACTTCCTTTTGAGAAAGTTATTCTTCTTAAAAACTTAGACATTTTTATATATGACCTTTCCTTAAAAGTTCTATTTATCACCAAAATTTCTTTTTTTTTATTTAATATTAGATTTCTCCCGATTATTCTATCAAAACAAATATTTTTTATAAATATTATTTTTCTACAACTAAATAAATGTTTGAATTTTTTTTATGATTTGATTTATTCAAAAATTAAATTCTTCCCAAAAGTTTGTTTTAAAAATGATTTTTTTTTTTTTTAAATTTGATAAAAAAGTAATCATATCACACAGGTTTTAAGAAATATCACCCATTTTTCCTGTATTTATTCATAATATGGATCTAGTCATTTCCCTTTTTGTGGGTGTTTACAATTTTTAACACAAAGATCACAGATCACTTTACACTAATTGCTCTTCTACAAATTATAGAAAAATCTGTACAAAATCTTAAAAAGAGCTAGAAACTTTTTCAATAAATTTGACCAAAACGTTTTTTCTTCACTATATTTAACAATTTCCATATAAGACTAATGATTAGTAAGTTCTCTCTGAAAATATAATATCCCTTCAAAAATAGTTTAAATACTTTACTCCCAACTGCCTACGACTAAAAAAAATAAATAGAATTCTTCAATAAATTTTAACATAAACATCATTAAAATTATTTAAGAAAATCTTTAAATACCCTAAATAAACTCTATTGTGTTAAACAAAAGACTTAAGCAATAAACTTGATTTTTATTTATATCTTTAATTACAGACATGATTCACCACTAGTTACTTCTTAAGCCACCACAACCCGATAAACAACTATTTAAAACCTAGTTTAACTATTTTAACCAAACATGGCTAATTATGTGTTAAATTAAAAATCAATTTCCTTGTAATGACCAAAAACGTTACTTCTTTTTTTCAGTTTTTTTTTTTTGTTTAACTTATTACTGCTGGTGGTGCTTTTTTTAAAAGACTGTCAATTAATTGACATCTTATGACTAAATATTATATTAAAAATTCTAAATAAATAAACATGAGTTTACAGAGCTGCAAAACCCAGCAATAAAACCTGTATTAAAGACTTCTTTCCAAGATGTGTCTTTTTTATTAGAAAGACATTTTTTTGTGAAAAAAGAAACAAGTTGTAGAAATTAGTTATTCACTTATTTTAAAAATCTTCTTGAACAACATGTTCCAATGCCAGGAAAATAATTCATAAAAGCTTTTAGAGGAAGAGGGATAAAGAAACCTCCAGAGACAAACAAACAAACTTAGCGTTTTAAAGCTACAGAGAGGGACCAAGGAACAGAAATAATCCCTGTTATTGTGTGTTTTGTTTTAGAAAATTCTTGGAACTTGAAAGTTTTGAAAAGAAGAGAAGAAAAAAAAACTAAAAATATTTTTGCTCTGTTTTACAGCCAATTAAAATGCTTTATTTAGTCAATTGCTTAACAAATATTTATTTATTTATTTCTTTGTTAAACTTAATAAATAAACAGAGAACTTCAGAAAAAAGCTCCAGCTAACAAATGAACAGTTTTGCAATATTTTAAAATCTCTGTTTATAATTAGTTGTTTTGTTAGAAAAATGTGATGTTAACATTTAATACCATAAAATTATATTAGATTCCTCTCTATTAGGTATAATTCTTCTTCATACACAAAGGACTTTAATGCTTTTCCTCCATTTTCCCCTTTCAAGAAATGCTACTTTTTCTATTTTACTATTAAATACAAAGTGTGAGAAATTTATCTAGATTTAATGAGATAAAAGCACCGGGTTAAGATAGAAAATATCTAAGCATAGTAACGTTTTTCAATTTAAACTTTAATTAAAGAATAAATAAAAGAAAATGCATAAATTAACCAAAATTGGTAATTTGATTATTTGAAAAAACCAAGTAAGAAATAATAATTTCTTTATTATGTTGCAAATTCTTTTAATAATCATAAATTTTAGTTAATGTTCTTTAAACTTTAAGCTGTAAATTTTAAATTTCACAAATTTTCTAGTTTTCTCTTTTTATCCCCAAACATACAAAATTTTTCTTTTAAATTCTTTTGTCAACAAAAAAGTTGATTTGAAAGTTGTTTGCCATTTTCCAAAATTTTATTCTAAGACTAAATTATTTGTTAATAGTTTTTCTGCCTTAAAAAAAACTCCTCTTAAATAAAAGTCTGCAAAAAATATTTGTCATAATGCATATTTTTCATTGAAATGATATCATTTTACTCAAACACACAAACCAGCTGGAGGCCTAAAATTTTAATATGAGAATAAAAATCTTTTAACCTCAAAAAATACTAAAGAAAGATCATGCAATCTTTGACATGCTAATTCTAACGAAAACGGTGTCATCTTTAAAATAAATAATTGTTAGTTTAACAAAAACAATTTTGTCTGTAGATCAAAGAACAAACAAAAGACTTAAGACAAAAACTTAATAATATACATTTGAACTAAGACTTCTTTCAGTTGACTTAATCTTTTGCAAATGAATATAAATAAATATTATTTATTTTAGAATTTAAAAGTAATTTACATAAAGTTTTTATGCGAAAAAATAAAATCGATAAAAACAGTTGAGGCATATTGCTCCTCAATTTGGGCTTAAATAATTTCAAAATTGTGTACGCTGTTGTTTGAGTCCCATCATTATTTAATTTATTTAAGCACTGAAATTTTCTCAGATTTTCCAACTAAAAAAAGTTTCCATAATAAAATTTTAATTAATTTCTCTTAAAAAGTATTTGTAACAAAATTTCTTTTAGATAAAATAGGACTGATATTCAAATGGATTGACAGACATCATGACGACAAATTTTATAATTTTTTTCACCTCAAGAACTTTATAAAACTTGTTCTTAAAATTGCAGAAATATATTTGGAAATAAGTTTTTATTTAAAAGCTTTTTCTAACCAAACTTAAAGTTCTCTCGCTAAAAAATTATTTTACAAAACTCAGTTTTATGAATAAGGAACACGCTGACTCATGGACAAACATCATAATATCATAATTTTTTTCTTTATAGTATAAACAAATTTGTAAAGCTTTTTTAACAAACAATACGTCTGCCGATAAATTTTAGTCCTGAGATTAAAAAAAGGACGTTTGTACACAGGGGCAGACGTCGTATAATCTCTTCAACTCAATTCTACAACAAAAATTATGTAAATGAAAATTAGTAAAATATTTAGTTTAATTCACAATAATTAATTTTTTCGTTAATACGATTGAATGGAAAAACTTTTATCATTAAAGTTTAACTAGATTCTCTAGTTGTGTATAGCAAATTTTACGTATTTTAAGAAACCCAGACGAATTTCAAGGGATTTTGAAAATTATAATTTGACTTGGGAAAAGTAACGTTATCATTATCTTTCAAATTTTAATCTAAATGACTAAAACCAATAAATCTTAAGAACTCATATTCCTTCTCAAAACTGTTTCATTAATAAATTTTCAAAATTCTTTAATTATCCAATTATAAATTTATTCCTGAGCGTATTGATTACAATATCTCAAATCTCATAAAATACAATTTACTCTACTCCGAACTTTTAAAACTAAATACGCAATTTAAGCCAAAATCAAATTCGAAGGAATTCCAATAATAAACAATAAAATTTGTTAAAGTGGTCTTAAGTTTGAAAAAGCCATAACATTTTGAACGATAACTGACAGTTGTGTGTGAGAAAATACCATTTTGAGAACCTTTCACCAATTAACTCTTTAAACATTAGACCTTATAAAATCATCAATTGGCAACATAGTTAAAAACTTGGCAGCAACAATTACTGCCATAAACTTGGTTTGATGGGTTTGTTCTTTTAGCTGCAGTTTTTTATAGCATTTTCTTTTAGAAAAAGACCTCGAAACTTTAGAATACAGTACAGCACCCTTAGGCAATGTTTGTTTTTGTTTGTTTCTTTAAGTTGAAAAAGAAAATGTCATAATAAAACTAGACCATGACAATTAAAGAAAACATTCATTTATATTGTTGAGGAATTAAAAACAAGTTGGCAACATCAAGAACAAATGTAACATGCGGTATCCTGTGTAATATGGCAATAAGATCACAACAACAAAAAACTCATTGGCGACAAGAATATTCTAAGGGGAATTATAATTGTGGCGGCGGAGTAAAAATTATAGAATTAAAATATATATATATATATATATATATATATATATATATATATATATATATATATATATATATATATATATATATATATATATATATATATATATATATATATATATATATATATATATATATATATATATATATATATATATATATATATATATATATATATCATTAAACGATCATTTAGGGAATTAAGAAGTATATAAAAACATTTATTTGTAAAATATTAACAATGAAAAACAGGTCACTAGTTGTAAGCTTTGTGGTCTTCAGTTTAAAAGCCAGAATTCTAATTTTACTTCTTTAAAGCGAAGAGCCCATCAAGAACGCATTTACATACATTCTTTGGTTTTAATTTCTACATTTGTATTTTATTTTCTTATAACAAAATACTTTCTTGTATTTTGTATTTTAATCAATGTATTTTAAAAGAAGTCATTTAGCGAAAAAAGTCTCAAAATAAGAGAAGAGAAAAGAAAATCAGAACTATATTTTGCCGTAAACCGTCTTTTACCGTTTTTTTAAAGGATGTAATTTATCTTTAATTGACTGTGGACGTCAGTCATTGATGTTAAACAACATGTTCACAAGAGACCATAAACAACTTGGTTAAATTGTTTGCAATAACAACAACTACAATAACACAAAAACAAAAATACAAAAAAAAACATTTAAATTCAACCATAAACTTTAAGCACCATTTTTCCAACAAGTGTAATTTTACTGTTGATTTAAGTTTTTTTCCTTTTTTCTGCTGCAGCAAATTTTTCGTTAAACATTTTTATGTCAATTGCAATTGAACGTTTTACTTCAAAAAAACAAAACCGTTACAGAAGAGTTTAATCTAGTTTTTATGTTTTTGCCTGACATTTGTTAAAGTTTTTAGTTTTGACAAAATTCAATCAATTGCGGAAATATTTCTAATGACTTAAATGTATGACATGTTTTATCACTCGAAATGAAATGATTTTTATTTGTAGTCGTTTTTAAAGTTATACAATTTTATGAGTATTTTTAGTTCAAAAGTCATTTTGTAGTTGTTAGAAAAAGTTTTTTTCTAATTTTGTAATTTAAAATAATTTCATGGGAACTTATTTTGGAAGATATAATTTTAAACATTTGGCAACAATATATACGACTATGACGAATTTAAAATTCTGTAGTGGAAAATTAAGTCACGCACATATACATAAACATTGCAAACTCTACTAACTACATCACTAAAATTATTGTTGATGTTGCAAGGAAACATCATGTTTGATTTTTAATAACTGATCCGATTTTTCTGCTTAACAGTAGAAATGAAGCTCCAAATCTCTACTGAATATTCCAGAATATAAATATCCAATTTTAGCAATTTTTTCCCTACATCACTGTAGGTGTTTGGGGTATTGCGTTTGTGCAAAAATTGGAACGGAGAGAAAAACTGAGCCACTTTAAGTATACCGTTCGGTTCAGAATAACTTCCTGTGTCGCAGTTTAAAGATATCTGCATGAAATTTGACATGTGTCATTCTTTGATTTAAGTACGAAGACTGTTAAAATTTGTGATGATGGGTCAAATATTTCACCCTTACAAATATTACTCCCGGGTTTATAGTAAAGTTCTAAATATAAAACGATTTTAAAGAAATTTGAAAGAAATATGGTGCACGAGGTGACAGCTTATAAAAGGATCGGTCCATTATTTCTCCCATACAATACCCTTTCAAATATCACTTTGAAGATCATGAATCTCACATTTACCTTGGAGTTGTAATAATATAATAAATATAAATATATTTTTCTTTGCTAAATTTTATAAACAACAATGTGGTGTAGGGTATTACAATGTCGAGCTTTATAACATTCTTACTTGTTATATTTTATACTAGAAATATGAATACTGATTATGTTTCAATTTTTGTCCTCTAGCAAAATTCAATAACTTGAATTTGGAGCATTTAAAACATTTGAAGCTTAACCTGCACAAATTTTCTTTCGATTAAAATATTTTTATCATTTTTCATTTTTTAGCGTAGGAAAATTGAATTTCTTCACAAGATTTAAAAATATAAAAGAAGATCGATTTTTTAGATTTTTTTTCAATCTTAACAAACGATATTAAAAAAGATTTTACTCTGATTCTTTACATACGATTGTTTTTTTCAATTCGATTTTTAAAATGCTTTTGACAACTCATACCATTTGTTATAATTAAATTTTTAAAGAAAGATACATAAATTTGATCCTAAAGTAGATTTTTTCAATCTGCGTAACCGATTTAAAAAATAAGTATAATCTAAAAATAAAGATTTTACATCAATTATTCCCGTACCCTGGAAATTATTAAATATTTTTTTCTCATTTACAATTTTTATATTTTATGTTTTTTAAAATGTTATTGACAACTTAAACCATTTGCAATAACTTTAGTATTTTTCATTTTAAATTTTTTCGCAATTAATGTAAAATACACTTAAGTAGTTTTAACTGTTCAAATAGATATTTTTCTTCAAGTTTGTTGAATGTGGACAATCATTCAATATGAGTTGACACAGTATTTAAAAAAAAAAAAATCCAGTTGGAATTCAACATAAACTTTAATAGTTGCTAATTATAATTTTTCCATGAAAAGAGAAAAATGAATAATTAAGAAAAAGAAATTTTAAAGAAAACTCTTAGTCATTGATTAAAAAAGTTTAAAAATGACTTCATAAATATGATAAACATTATTAGAGTTTTTCAATTTAAAAGAATTTAATAAAAAGTGTAACAAAAAGCTTTTTTCGAAAAAGTGGAAATTCTTAAGGGTTCTAATTTATTTCTTTATTTTATATTGTTTGCTAAAAAGTAAAAAAAAATGTCTTGTCGATATAAAAATTCTAATTGAATTTGAAAATATTTTGGTTATAATAATTTAAATATTTTACACCACAATTATACAATTTCTATAAATCAATATATTTATAGAAGTTACACAATTTTTACCGTTTTTATGCCCGTCATCTAAAGAGATGACGGGCATATCGACGACCAATTGACATGGATATATTATCAGAGTCAATTAAATGATTTCCACCTAACCGGCTTTTTGTCTATTTGCTTTTGTAATTTTGTACAAAGGTGATGTATTAACCGGGAGTAGACTTGACTACATCTTGTTCTTTTCAAATTGAGAAGTTGATCAAAGCTGAATAAAACCTGTTGGCAGATGTTCGTTCTTAACTAATCCAAATTTACTTTACAAGTACTTCCGTTCATAGTCATTCAGAACACAATAAAAATTATTAATTTCCAAAAGAAAAAATAATTTTATTAATAAATCTCCAAAATTATAAGAGATAACCTCTTATCCTACTTCGTCAAAACTCGCAAATATCTATAACCATATTAAATTTCATTTTCATATACATCTCATGGCTCAAAAAATGCAGATTTATGTCATAAATAAATCACTGTGCCTTTTGAACACCCTACAGGTCAAAATTTTACATACAAGTTCATGCTAAAGATAAAGTCTATAAAAATTAGACATGATCGGTGCAATGTCCCCCCAGAATAAAGTTTTTAACTCAAAAATGATTCAGATATGAATAAAATATTTAAATTTTGTATTAGTCCAAATCCAAATACCTTATTGACATGTTCTGTTCACAGTTAACGACATAATATCACAAAAGTAATATTTTTAATGATTTTCGAAAGAGATCTGTGTGGGACCCACACCAAAAATCACTTTAAAGTGCAAAAATCATAGAAAAATATTAATACTTTGATAATATCTCGCATATTTAAGGTAAAACAAATTGGAAAATATCATACATAAATTTGCGAAAATCGGTTTAAAATTTACTTTCAAAAGTCACCTAAAATTCCATAAATCACTAATATATTTGTGTGAATATTAGGAAAATATAAAAAATCACTGTGTGAGTCATAGTGTAAGATATTTTTTAGTCGGTCTTACTAAGCGCAAGTGTTATTCTCTGTATATTTAAATTAACAAATTAGAGTTAAAAATCTTCTCTTCTCCCTCTTTTAGTCTTGTTCAATTATCTTTTATAAAAAAAAATATTTTTATATTTAAACAATTTGTTTTAATAAAAAAATTAACCAAAAAACTATTAAATTTATTGATATGACAAAATAAATTACAGGTATTTTTATATACAAATTAATTACCAGCAATTTTTAATTATTTTTAGTTTTTTTAGTTTTTTTTTTTATTTCAAAGACCAATTGCCACTTCAGAGACAAAAATAATAAATAAACAAGATTTAAAAAAAAAAACTAACATAAATACAAAATTTTCAAAAAATATTAACTTTTAATAAAAAACCTGTAATTTTACTCAAAAACAAGTTGTTTTACTTGTAACAAATAATTTGTGACAAAGGAATTATTTAGACAATTTTTATTTACATTTTTTGACATTCTTAAGATGAAATATTAAACAGTAATTTTTATATTTAACAAGAAATTGCCATTAAATATAAACTAGATTTAGTTAAATTGCTAAACAACAAAACAAATAAATAAATTAAACAAAAATCTTACATTATTATGACAGAAATCTAATTTAAGTGCACTGAAAAGGAACAAAATGGGTGAAGCTTGATTAATTTGTTTTAAAGAAAAAAATATTAAGTTTCTTTGTTGGTTAGAAAAAGAACATGTAATTAAACACTTAATCAAAAAATAATTAATGAAATGTACAAAAGTTCATTCACGAATCGAATACAGATACAAGAATTAGCAGGTTTGTGACTTAAGTCTTTTGTTTTCTTTCAAACATAAAAATAAAATGTTTCCTTTTTAAAAAATTTTTTTCTTATAAAATGTTATTTTCCATAGAATTTTTACTTATATGAGTGTTTTTTGCCACAACACCCACTCATTTTTTAAGATAAAAATTCAGCTTCTCATATAAATCTTTTTTGTTAGTTTTGTCGTTTTATCTATTTTTTACTTCTTATATAAAAAAACACTTTACTAATATTTGCAATTACTATGAATTCTCCCACACTTTTTATATGCTCAAGTCATGTTATAGAACATGTTTCAAATGGTTTCCTTTTTTCCCAAAAGAATTCCTCTGAAAAGATGCTTTAATACAGATGATCCGAACTCAATGGGTAAACAAAAAGTTCATCTTGAAAATAAAACCAATTACTATATATTTTTTCCAGAATTCTATTTGTGGTATTGGCAATAACTTTACTTTAAATTTTCAGGTTAAATTGTTATAAACTTTGACCTTCTTCTTCCTTTTTTTTTCTGCTTTAACTAAACAAACATGTTTACCACCTTTCAATACTTCAAAATTTTTCGTTAAGTTTTTTTTTGCATTTTTATAAAAATGAAATAGAATTATATTTGTGCACGTGTATTAAGCAACAAAAAAGAAAAAATAGAAATCATTTTAGTTTTTCTAATGCCTTAAAGCTTTTTGGCAAAGTTTTGCATATATCACTTTTTTCTTTTTGGTTTCTAACTGTCTGTCTCTGGCTGTTGCAAATTTTATGTGGCATGTCTTTGCGCATGAGCGCACGCGTCGTGTTATAATCTATTATAAAGGTTATAATATATGTTAGATATTTTGGTTTGTTGGTTGGTTTAGGTTTCTTCTATAACCTTCTTCCTTGAATTATATAAAAAATTTTAAGTTTACTTTTGGCAAAAAAAGAATGAGGGAATTTCATAAATTTTTTTAGGTTGTTTTACAAACAATGGGGTATGGGGTGTTTACCTCTTTGCTTATAATGCTTACGGGGATTTTGGAAAATAATAATTGGGTGAGGGGAAAGTTATTTTCTGATATTATCCTTTGGAAATAATGATTTTTACAATTTCTTTCATAAATTTTCATCGAAATATTATTTTCGTATCAGATTAACTTAAGAAAAAATAGTATAAGATGGACATATTATATATCCGTGGATAGATAATTATATTTTCTTTAAATCTATTTCAATTGTATTCCCAAACAAAGTATATCCCACATTTTATCTTTTTAATAAAACGATCTAAAAAATATTTGTTTGAAGTTTTTACCATTTTTGAATAAGATCGTTGAAAGATAGTCATATTATACATCGATAGATAGAGTGTTATATATTTTTTATATGATATATTTGATATATACACATATAAAAATTGTTAGAAAGAGCCCTTTATCTCATAGAAAAAAAATAAAATGTAAACATTTTATACACCAATGAATAGCAAATCACATCTCGTTTTAGACAATATATCTATTTTTTAATGACTTATAGCAATAAGAAATTATTTCCTTCGAAAAGTGGCAGGTTTATAAGAATACTTATTCTTTATAAGAATTATTTATCATTTTAAATAGTAAAAGTTTTACTAACAATTTACCATTGGAAAGGAAATTGAATCTGATTTTTATTGATCTATTTAAAATATTATTTTTATATAAATTAAAAGAACTTTTATATACTACAGTTTATTGTCTAGCTACATATTGCTGCTTATAGCAATATAGAAGTAATCGAGATTTCTTCTCTATCAATAGCCCAAGCTTCATAAAAATTATGTAAGAGGTTTCAAATTTATAACAAATTTCTTTTTTAATTTAATCATTTAATAATTGTTTTCTTACAAATATTTTGGGGATTAAATTCATATGAAATACTATCCTTCTTTAAAAAACCAAAAAAAAATAATAATTTTTTCTCTTCTCCTGAAGAAATTTGTCTGTATCATCTTCTATTAATGTCCCAAGTTTCATGAAAATCAGAATATCTCTCTAGATTTGTCGCAAAAATCCATCATTAACCTTTAAAGGAAAAGATTTTGCTCCCACCTAAATGTCATAAATCTTTTGGGGATCAATTGCATATAAAACCGTTATAAATCACATTTTGGATAGATTTCAAACAAACTTGTTCTTGACATTTGTCGCCAATATAAAAAACAACACACCAAAAAGTAATAGAAACAACAACAAATCCCAAAGGCTAAAGAAACAAGTTTGTTACTTAAATCTTTTGTTTATAATACCAAAATCATATTGAACTTTGCTCATCATGTTTATAAATCATTTTTTTAAGAATTTTTCAGCGAAAAAATAATAAATTCTTTTATAATAAAATCTTTTTCTAAGCAAGAAGACACTTAAGTCTTATATAAAAGAAAATTAAAGAAAAATAAGGAATTTAATGACATCATCACCCACACTTGGAGAATATAAATTTAAAAAATAACATAAGTTGAAGATAATAAAAAAGAAATATTAATTTGTTTAAAGCGTTACTCATTGATTAATTTAAAGCCAAAAAGAATGAAAATTAATACAAATTAACCGTTAACGAAAAATCTTAAAGAAATTTTCTGTAATTTAAACATTTTTTTTCATTTATGTATTTTTTTCCTCAAGTTGCAAATTATTAAAGAAAAAAACTTAAATAATGCAATTTGGCCACTAAAGTAAGCATTTTGATTTTTTTCTTTTTATATATTATCTTTCAGCTGCTTTTAACAACGTTTTTATTTTATTCATTTCTTTTATTTATGTTCGTGTGTTTTTCTTTTTTATGAATAATTTATGAAATCCATGTAAAGATCAAACTAAAAATCCTACAAACAAAAAAAAAAATACAACAAATATTTAAATTGCATTCATATGTCGCAATATATAAAAACAATTCAAAGCAAATCAGCAAAAAAATTATAAAAAAATATAAAAAAATAACATATTTGTGTGACCAAAGCTTTAATGTTTATATTTCTCAGGGTAGGAAAAACTCGAACGAGGATTTCATATGAAGAAATTATTCATTTTGAAAAAATGTTATTAGAAAAATTAGCAAAAAATCAAGTAATTAATTAATAATTGTTTAATTTTTTTTTTAAATATTCTATTAAAAGCACAAATTACTTTTTTTACAATGATATTCTCGAGGAATTAAATTAATATTTTTATTCAATGTTTCTCAGAATTGTATTATATGCATTATATGTAAGAACAATTTAAATTGAAAATTTGTCAAAATATTATTTTAACTGAATAATATTCAACTGATCATCGAAAGATTTTTGACGAAAAAGAATGTGAGTCTGAAAAACCGTGTTTAATCAAACTAAGAATATTGATAAATAAAAACATATGCTTACATATAAGCACAACTTATAACATATAGCTAAATGATAATGAAAGGTGTTTTACAGTACCATATTCGAAATCCTCCAAAGTAAGAACTTAGTTAACAACAGATCTAATTACTTGGAAGTAAAATACCAAACATGATTACAGTAACTAAGACAAAATTAAGTAATGGAATATTAGTGGCTGAGTCTTATAGAAACAAAGGAAAAAGAAAAAAATCGGATCACTGAAATTTTTCAAATTTTAATTTTATTGATTTCATGATATACTTCTCAACACATTCGCTAACATGAATACAGATTTTTCTTTTAAGACCTTTATTAAGTGGATAAAAAAAGGTTATACCTCAAACAGTTTACCTTCTTGAACACATATGGAATTTGTTCATTTCTTAACGAATAAAATAAAATTTCAAGGAAAATAGATTTCAATATTTTTTGGCAATAAAGATATTAACACAAACGATAAATGCGTTAAGATCTCACTTTTTTTAAGTTTATTTGTGTAATAATTTGAGTCCTTTTATGGAATAAATTTGAAATCATTTTCATTTTTTGCAATATCGTTTAGAGTAGAATTACAAAAAAAAATAGAATATCATACTTCCTACCCTGATATTCATATACATAAAAAATAGCATGTTTCCTAGGCCTGTCTGTCCATCGTTTGTCTTTATGTTCGTGTTTGTAATTCTTTTTTATCTATCTTCTTTATTTTAATACATTTCTATATACATTTATTGTGTGGCTTTTAAAACAAAATCCCTCCTATAAAGGATTATATTTGAAAAGAAAATTTTTGTAGCTCCTCAATGTTTTCTGTTCTTTTTTTTTGGATCGTTTGTTAAGCTTTAAAAGATTCGCGTGTGTACTTTTGTGTTCTTAATATTCTATTTATATGTCGCTGGTTCTGTCAACCGCTTGACTCTCCAGGTATTTGTTGAAATGTAAAGTATTATTGATATTTATTCTTTTTTTATATAAAATTTTTGTATTTTATTTTTTGCAAATTTTGTATATTTATTTCAAGCGAGTGGTCGTTGAATTTGCTTTTTTGCTTGTTTTCTATCTGTCGGGTGTTATTATATATTTTTTCCAATGTGACTTTTTATGTGTCGTTGGTAAAATATGAGTGCGATTTTAAATATTTGTGTGGTCATCTTCAAAAGAAGCAACACATATATCCTTTAGAATGTGATGTTTGCAGAAGATGGATTAAAAATGTTAAATTGTCATTTATTTCAATTGGGAATATAATTTAAATATTCGCAAATAATTTCCACATAAACAAAAGGGATTTTAATAATATTCCGGAAAATAGTCATATAAGATAGATTGTCATCTAACTATCCTTTACACTAATAAGAGTTAAATCTACATTATATTTTCAATAAAAATTTTTTTTTCAATTATTTTCTTCAATAAATTCTCACGTTTAAAACAACTAAATTTCAAGGAACAAATCAAAACATATCACTCACACTCATTAAATACTTGTTGATAAACCCCATCAATGTGTTGAAAATAACTTCACAACTTAGAAACATTTTGAAAATATATTTCATTCCTTAAAATGGTCCTTAAGTTCATTTTTGTCCTACAGTAAGAAAAACTGAAATTCACACACAAATTTTCTAAATTTCTTTTAAATACGAAAATCCCATATAAAAATTCAACTTCATGCCAATTGTAATTTAAAATACATGAACATTTTCCACACAATAATGTTAAGGAACGAAAAGAGGAAAAACCATAACAATTTGTAAAGTAAAACTTTAGTTTTTTTTTCTCTCTTTTGCTCCTAGAACTATTTTCTATAAACAACTCTTGGCTGCTTCTTGTAACCATAAATGGTCTTAAGTATAGACACACAGAGGCAGACAAACGGATGGACGGACGGCTTAAAGTTACCAATGATAATGATTAACACAATAACCATTTATGACAACAAACAGCCATCCCTGAGTCCATTGTCATTACAATAAACTGAAAATGAGTGAACTATAAGAATTTAAACATTTTCAAAACTGATTAATATTACAACGTTAAGAAATGAAACCAACTGTGGACGATGACAACAATCTATGATAACAACTACTGTGGTTTCAGCTGATATGGAAAGATGTGAGGAGAGAACAATTTTAACACAGATTTAGGGACTTAAGTATGTTTTTTAAGAAATATTTAAATATGTTTTTTTAACTAGTTATTTTTAAAGATTATCATAAAGTTTTTTTGAAGGATTTTTTTATTTGTCAAAAAAAAATTGATGAAAAAGAAGTAATGTAAAAATTTTTAAATTAGTTTTTCAAAAGTTGACTCAGGAAAAAATCCTTCATCTAGTAGATTCTTATGATATTAATCAATACCAGGATAATTTTATTCTGGTTCGAGATGAAAAAAGTTTCACGTGATACTAAAAAATCAGAAAATTGTAATTAAATCTTTTACTTCCAAGTTCTGAACATTTGAGGCGATAAGTTAAGTTTAGGACCAAAGCGGATAAAATTTTCTGAAGAAATATATAACCATAAATAGTATATAGACTTTAATCTTCATATGGCTGTGACAGACTATTCCTTTCATTAAATACCAAATTTACCTATTTATTTTGAACTGATTTCACATCTTGTTTTGCAATAAGAAAGCTTCGAAATGAAGGACCGATCTCTCTACATACGTAAAGTATGTATGTAGAGAGATCGGTCCTTCAAAATACCGGAAGATAAAACTTTTGTAGAGATATTGAGCTAACAAAGATTTACATCCCAAAATATCGATAGATGAAATAAAATGACTGAAAAATTTATTGGGACTATCGCATATGGTATTTTGGAGGGTGAACTTCAGTAATTATAATTCAGTCTTCAAAGGACTTTAAATTTTTACAACTTTTTCCAATCTATATAATAATGATGCACATCTAAAAATATCTGCTTTCAAACACTTGTTAGAGATCCCCGATTAGGGACAGATGCTACAGCCAAGAAGCACTAACTCAAAAAACTTTCGACAAAAAAGATAAGGGGAAATCTGGTCAGCCTAAAATGTTTGGTAATAAGGAATCGGAGAAATTACTCGACAAAATTACTGTAATTGCAAGAAGAACTTAAACAATTAACGGCCAAACAAAGATTCAAATTAAGGTCCATAACAAGTAGTGAATCAAACTGAACTTCACGTGAAAAGGAATAGATTAAAACTCTTTCGGATTATAACCCAGATCTTGCCCCGTATAACTACTATTTGTTTCGATCGATGCAGAACGGAGAAATTGACTTGATTAATTGTTTTAATTATCTTTGTTAAGATTTTTTTCATCTCACTCCTTTACAAACGTTTTTATCTACTTTTCTCAATTCCTATAATAAACATTCCTTATGTTTTGATATTAATACACAAGAGTAATTTTTCCCTTTCATAGGCAGGACATAGGGACATAGTTTATGGATACAATAGCAACAAAATAAAAAACCTGATGAAAACTTTAAACTACAAGCTGTTTAGTAAAACAAATAGTTGGTGGTACTTGTTGAAAATGTAGATGAATACACTTAACGAAATTAAAATAATTTTTAATAAGAACATAACTTATCACTTTTATTTTTACTTGTGTTTAACTTTTTCTCTCTGTGTCTTTGAAAATGTCCCTTTTTTCTTCTTACCTTTAACCAGCTTTTTATTTACGACTTTTTATACAATTGCGTTCTTGTTGTTGCAAAATTTTCTATGCATTTTATGTTGCACTCATTCTGTTGTTGATTTGTTTTTCTTCCCCCTTTTTATATGTTGCAAGCATCTTCTAACTTTAACAACAAATTAATTTATGGTAAATGCTGTACATAGAATTTTTAAACTAAAACCCTTTTTGTTGTAGTTTTTTTATTGTTATTGTACAACTAAGGTTTTTTGTTATTTATTCATTGTATATATATATTGTTTTGCACTCTATTATAGTAACATATTTGAGGACGATGATGATGATTTTAAACCATTTAAAGGATACATGTGCGTTTTTGCTAGATGCCAACTTTGCAATGTATGTTGTTATAGAAAATTAAAGAAAACAAAGAAATTGTTGCATGTTGCATATATAAGAAAAAGCTTCTTTATTTTATAAATGAAGTACATTTTTGAGGTTGGCGTTTTGCACATATTAAGCCATTTATGATTTAATTTAATCCCTGTTATAAACTGACTCTCTGGGTCTGTCATAACATACTGGTTCTACTTTTATTTACTTCTATATATTGCACTCATAGTCCTTATGATTTTTTCGATAAGAGGTGTTTAAAATGAAAATAAGCACAATACCGAGTTTTTATATTTTTTCTCAAAGGAACAAATTATTTTTCTTAAAAATTTTATATAAAACATTTTTCTCTGAATTTTCAAAAGAAAACATGTTCTCGCAATTTTCTGTTTTTCATAGAAAATATTTTTTCGCAATTTTCTTCAGAAATCATTTTCGGAGTATTTTACATAGAAAAGCATTTTTGAAAAAAAATGTTTCTCAAAATATTCCATAGAAAAATGTTTCTCAAAATTTTCTATAGAAAAAAATGTTTCTCAAAATTTTCTATAGAAAAAAATGTTTCTCAAAATTTTCTATAGAAAAAAATGTTTCTCAAAATTTTCTATAAAAAAAAATGTTTCTCAAAATTTTCTATAGAAAAAAATGTTTCTCAAAATTTTCTATAGAAAAAAATGTTTCTCAAAATTTTCTATAGAAAAAAATGTTTCTCAAAATTTTCTATAGAAAAAAATGTTTCTCAAAATTTTCTAAAGATAAAAATGTTTCTCAAAATTTTCTATAGAAAAAAATGTTTCTCAAAATTTTCTATAGAAAAAATTGTTTCTCAAAATTTTCTTAGTAGAAAAAAAGTTTCTCAAAATTTTTTATAAAAAAAGTGTTTCTCAAAATTTTCTATTGAAAAAATGTTTCTCAAAAATTTTTATCCAAAAAATTGTTTCTCAAAATTTTCTGTAGAAACAAGGAATTGTTAAGGAAATTCAAACTTTATTATTTATATATATTTTTTTTTTTTTTGTTAAAAGTTGTACCGAGACCCATTCTCTCGATAAAAATATTATGACGGTATTTTGATTGGTACCAAAAAAAGCAAATATTAAGAAAAGTTAATGATATAGTCGACATTAGAAAAAGAGTCACAACAAAAATCTGTGACTTAAATGATATCAATTATAAAAACAACAGTGTTAAGGTCACCAATCCACAATTAATGATTGAAAGCAACATCCTAGCAGATATTTAAAATCACCTCCAACCATCTCTTGATAATGACGAACTGAAAAACAGACCAATTGAAGAATCAGAATCTGATAGTAAAATCCTATAATAGGGAGAGGTGTTTCAACCGCAACTTCATAAGTTTAAGCTCTTGAAAAATTTTGATTATGAAAGTGTGAAATTTTTTTATTTTAATGTAAGATTTATGTTTTAAGGATCTGAAAGAACATACATTCTCTTCAAAAGTAGTATATCTCGAAAGTCTATATGTTTTCATTATACATTATTGTGTTGACTTTAGTAATTTACTTTATATAATTTAACTTGTCTACGTGTTCATTATATCTCTGTATGAATATACATATCATTGTATCTGTATATGTATATTTTCATCATTATACTTACACTTGATTTAACATTATTACCTTTAAGACTCTTTTTTCAAATAAATTTCTATTTTATATAACTCATTGTAATTTTTGCATTTTCTTTGAACTCTCGTCATTTTGCAGAGCACACCAGTGGGTACAACAATATTTCGTAATATTCAGGCATTGGATAAGGATGCCGGTGTTAATGGCCTGGTTGAGTATTTTATTGTGGAGGGTTCTACAAATACCACTGAAGATGAAAAGATGACAATTGCTGATGGTTATGGTACGTTTGCCATATCATTTCCCCATCAAGGCCAGGTGAGTAGAGACAAATAAAAATCTTTAACTTATAATAGGAAAAAAGTACACAAACAAATAATCATGATGATAATGATGAAAAGGTAGAGGATGATAGAAAAAGATGGTTCTGCTGATGTTGATGATGACGATGATGATTTAGGCAACATCATATTTAAGGTTTTATGTATTTCTTTGTATTTTCTATTTAAGCCAACTTAGCAATACATATAACAACTGATTGGCTTGTGTTGGCTGATTGCTTTGACTACTCGTTTATTTTAAAGAATATTGATTGAACTTAATGCATAAAAAAGGGACAAAAATGTTTAAAAATAATATATAGCTTATACTTATATAGTTGTGGGCCTATAAAACCTGTTACAAAATGTCTTTTATTAGTTTAGCAATCAGTAAGTGAAAAAGGTAGCTGAGTGTAAGGAGATTGTATTCACATGAATATGTGGCACATGAAAATTAATCAAAATCAATTTGCCATAAAAATAGATCACCCAACATTTGTCGATCTTATGGCAACAAAAAATAAGAATATTATAAGTAAATAGTTAAGTAGCTGCCATTATTAAAGAGATTCTTTAAGAATGTCTATTTGCCTGATGGCTTTTCATTAAGAGCTGTGTTCCATCTTAATATTTAAAACTTTGTCAGATTCTTTTTTCCCAGTAAATTTGTTTAGATCTATATAGAAAAACAAATCAATCAATTTCAATTATATTGATTGAATGAAAAGAAGAAATGAAACCTCAACATCTGCCTTGATAACTTTTGTCTAGAAAAAGTTGTTGAAAAGAACTAAAAAGAAGATTTTTTTGTAAACTACATTTTATTATTAACACCAGGTTATCTATTAAATGAAATCTTTATGGTCTGGACAGAAAACATCTAAAAATTATTAGCTTGAAAATAATAAAGTGTTAACAACATTCCATTTTGGCCATAAATAGATTTCATTGTCTTTACTCTTAATGGCTTTTAACAATGGAGGGTTTAGATTTTAAATGGAAATGGAAGTTAAAATATGAATATTTTTTCCATTTCTTAAATTATAGAGTTAATTTAAATGACTTAAAATTAATTAAAGGTATTTGGCCGATAAATTTTTAAAGTTAAACATTGAGTGTTGTTAAAAATACGCGATAATTATAAATAGTTTACCTCTAAGTGTTACAAATGCTGAATGAAAGTATATAAAGTTTGTCATTACGTCACAAAGAACGTATATTTTTAAGTTGTTTCAGAAAGAAGAATCTGTCTCTTTTTAGAGATATTCTTAATTCTTAAAGCACTGGAAAAAAAGAGAAATATATAAGACCTCACTCAAAATATTTAATTAAAAAGTGGTCATTGATTAACAGAAATAATGAAATTTTACTGATTCATAGAAAAAAGTTCATATATGGACTTCATTAAAATTTCAAAAATACCCAAAATCTCAATCCTTATAAAATGAATTTTAAAAAATAAACTGTTTTTCTTCATTATGGTAAACCTGTCATTATAAGCGACATCCAGAGAAATATACTTTAAAGATTTTTACTTATATTTGGGTACATAAGAATTGAGATCGAAAAATTCTCTTTTTCATTTAGTAAAACATGTCAAAGTTTAGTATCAAAAATTTATATGAATATATTGTTAATCTGATTAAAATGACTGACCAACTTCAACAACTCCCTATCTGGTCCTACCAAAAGCTTTCCCAGTACTAGGAGAATTTGCGCGTTGATAGTAAACCAGATTCAGGTGGAAGGAATGGTCTACATGAAGCCAAAAAAATGTAAGCATTTTAAAAAGAGCTCATAAAACATCCGGTAGGAAAGAAGCCCGGTTAGCTCAGTGCTCGGACTATTTGGTATGAAAAATTTAATTAAATTTAGAGGTAAAAATCATAGCATAAAATTGAAATCAAGTTTTCTAAAAGAAATATTCTAGCTGCATAATTGATGACGAATCATATGTACTGGCAGATTTTCCTCAGCTTCCTCGTCAAATATTTTATATTGCAAATGCTCTAGGGAATGTTAAAGTAATGTTTAGGCCCAAAAGCATTCATAATTTGCGAAAAAAGCCAACCATTTGTTACAACGGGCTCCATAAATATAAAAATTTTCAAGGCTGCTTCCATTCGTAAAACTTCATAATATGTCCACTTTTTTGTACTTACTTGGCATTTTGTCACTATGGTAAACAAGTCAATGAGTAGTACAAGAACAACATAGTGATATTTGCATCAAGGCAAATCCTCCAAAATGCCCGGAGCTAAGCCCAGTGGGGAAATCTTGGGCTCTTGTTAAATGAATAAAATTGAAGATCACAAAAATGGAAGAATTTCCGAAAAATACTATTTTATTTTTTTTAATAATAATTTCAATATAATAAACAAATTAAAACTGTAAGTTTAAAGGTTTTGAATGTCACTCCCTATATACTCATCAACATAAGTAATATCATCAACATTAGTTGTGGTAGAGGGTAAAGTTTTCCCAAAAAAAGCATTTTTAATTAAATTTTTTCTAAATCTTAATTCTGTCCCCAACCACCAAATTCCTTTGATCATATTCTAACATCGGCGACACTCTGCTGAGTGTTCTCTTTCATAAACATATTTACGATCGTTTTTATTTGTTCGAAAATGTTCAAAAGATTGTTTCATATTTGATAAGCTAATACATCAATCAAATTGTATGGTTTATGTTTTGACGCTTTTGACAATAAATTCCTTAAATGATTGATGATTAAAGTGTTCAAAGCAGCAAAGACGCTTGCACACAAACATATAAACGATAAAAGAGCTTTAAAAGAAAACACTAACAGCTCCTGTTATACGAAATATAAACAGGCAGCCAAACAGTCAGCCTGCCAGCCATCTTAGTCAATGCCAAAATCATACCATAAGTTAAAGATATCATCATGATTGTTTTTTTTTTTTTTTTTTTTTTTTTGTAAAAAACCATAGATCTTATTTTATATTTTATACATTTCTTTGTTTTAAACATTTGTTGTTCATTTTCTCTTTTGTTTCCTTTCAATATTTTTATTCACAGGTTACTGTTGCTAAAACATTGGATTACGAGAAAATACAACGTTACTATTTGACAATTGTCGCATCGGTAAGTCAAAGTCATGATCATATATAATAGTTTTGCAATTGTTGCTAAAAAACAAAAACAGGAAAAAATATTTTCCTTAAGAAAAATGTCTTATTTTTTGAACCCACTACACTGCAAATAACATTGACATTTTTCTTTTAACAGTGTCTAACAATATAGTTCTAACTTTTCTTAAAATCTTTTAAAATATATATATAGAAATCGTTTAATATTTGTTTGTAACTGTAAATTTCTTTATTTACCTCAAATATCTTTAACTGCCATCAAATCAAGTCAATTCAATGTTGGTATTAAGAAAGCGGTAGCCACCGTAAAAAATAATTCACCCATTTTTTATTTGCAATTCTTTGAATTTATTTCTTTCCTTAGATTTCTTTTTGCTCCTTTACAAATTCACTTCCTGGATTAATTTGCCATAAAACAACGCAAAAGCATAAATCTCAGGGTTTATTTCGAATTTCTGTTTTTTCTTTCGTATTTTTGTTCTTTTTCAAAGTTTTGGCATTTCATTTGTAGTTACAAACAATTCACTTGTAATCAATTGTTATACTACAAAACGACAAAATGTTGCATCCACAATTGGTGCTACATATGCTTAAGCGCCTTCAGAAGACAAGTTTTTTTATTCGTTTTACATTTTTTGGCAAAAAAAACGGATGCTAAATATGGGCATTTATCGACACATGTGTGTGTATTTTGAGACATGTGATAAGTGTGGGACTATAATTTTATAAAGGGCCTTTAGTTAATACAATTTTGTGAAGCTTTGTTTAGTCAATTACCAGAATTTGTTACCGAAAAAGTTCCATATTATTGAAAGCTAATTTACAGATGGTTACATTAACGTGTATCAAAAGGAGCTTTTTTAATAAATATTATATTAAAAAAACTTTCAATTAGAAAAAAAAATGTAATTTTAATTTAAATAATAGTAATATTTTAAGGGAAAAATTAATTTTAAATGAAAATTTAAATTTAAAAATATATATAATTATTAGTGAAAAGTGTAATTTTTTATAATAAACGCAATGTTTGGTAAAAGAATAATTTTTTTATTTTCTTTTTTTAAAGTAAAACTCAATTTTTGTTCTTTTTTCTACAAAAATAAAAAATTATAGTGAAAAATGTAATTTTGAGTGAAAAATGCATCATTTAGTGAAAAATGCATCATTTAGTGAAAAATGCAATTTTTTTCAGTTCAGTTCAGTTTTCAGTGAAAAATGAAATTTTCAGTGAAAATGAAATTTTCAGTGAAAAATGCAATTTTTAGTAAAAAATGCAGTTTTCAGTGAAAAATACAATTTTTAGTAAAAAATGCAGTTTTCAGTGAAAAATGCAATTTTCAGTAAAAAATGCAATTTTTAGTAAAAAATTTTTGATAAAGAATGCAGTTTTGAGTAAAAAATTTAATTTTTGGTGAGAAATGCAATTCATAGTAAAACTTTCAGTAATAAGTGTAATATTTTGTAATAAATGCAACATTTTTTTTGTGAAAATTGCAATTTTTAGTGAAAAATGCTGTTTTTTGAGAAGTTAAAGTAAAATAAAAAATTTTAATGAAAAATTACGTTTTTAATGAAAGTTTTAATTTCAATGGAGAATGCAAACTTCTTAACAGAAAACTTTATATGCGTAAAAACTTTCAATAAGCTTTGTATACAACTTAATGCTTCAGAAACTTTAGGTTTTAATTAAATGTTCGATTGTTTGCAAAAAAAAGCTTCAACCTAAATAAACTATTGGCAAGTTAAAAGTTCTTAGTACATATCAAGATTTATTAACGAGCTTTCTTATATAGTGTTATGCTTCAAAAGTTTAATGTAATATTTTCTTAAAAGTTTTATATGCACTTACATTATAGAAATCATTTTAATTATATTATAGTTACATTTCACGTTTTTAATGTTGTTTTAATGAAAGCTTTACTTTCTTTACATTAAAAAGCTTCTTAAACCAATTAATACTTATATGAAACTTTAGCATTATATTTTTTTAATATTGCTTTGTTTGTCAATAATAAAAGCTCAGCTTTCTCTACAATAAAACTTTCATTTACTTATCAACTTTATATTCAAAGTTTTCATAAAAAAAGTCTCTTATATTTAATAAGTTGTTAAATCTCTAGACGATTTCTAATTTCCTTTAAAATACAACTTTCATTTATATAATTTAAGCCCAATCATTGCAACATCTTTTAGTGCCTAACTGCCACAATGTTTAAACTAACAAATTGAAATAAAAAGTTTATTATAAAATAACTTAAAGCTTAGTGAAAGTATATTAAGTTAAACTAGCTTTTCTGTAACGCTATCAAAACCTGTAAATTACCTTAAAGCCTTGATAAACCTAAGACCTCCCTAATTTAATAAAGTGTAACAAAGTTTCAAATGTTGCCAATATCAAAATAACAAATATAGTCAGCATCAAATGAAAAATGTCTTAAAGCTTTTTACGCCAAATATTGAATTAAAGCAAAATCCGTCAAACAAACCCAAAAAACTTGCCTCAATTTGTTAATATAAAATTTTCTCTTATAAACATTTTTTAGATTTCTAAATTTGCAACAAATAGTTATATCGCTTAAAGCTGTTATCTTTTATATGTATCTAGTTTTTTATTATTAAATTATTTTTTTGGTTGCCCTTCTCGTCATTGTAAATTTTATGGATTTTTTTTCCTGAATTCATTCTTTTTGTTTTATGTTTTCTTTCTTTTAAAGCGACAAAAGTAATAAATTTTATTTGTTTAAAATAATATTTTTTCCTTTATGGTCAACTATTTTAGCTTCTTCTTGCATTCATGTCATTTCATATTCATTGCGTTATGCCAAGAGGTCTTTTCTTTTGTCCCCTTTTTGGTCCCCTCTATTATTATGGGTGTATGTTTTTTTTTTTTTTAATTTAAAGGATTTATTGTGTTGTTGCAAAGAAAGTGGGAAATTGTATATTGTTGTTTTATTAAAAAGAACATTTATTATAAAAAAAAACTAACCTAAAACTTAACCTTTAGTGTATACATTTCATATTGTTATTGCTGTATTAGGAATTGTTACAAACGGTAGCTGCCGAATGTTGTCAACTTTAGGGTGTTCTTTTGCTATGCAAATAAGACCGCTGAAAGAGTAGTTTATTTAGGAAATTTAATTTTATATTATTTTTGGAAATAAGGAAATAAATTTGTGCAAAAAAGCTTTAATCGTTATAACATTAATGAGAATCTCCAAAAAGCTTCTCTTAAAACTTTTAACTCTAGAAGATTAACATTGGAAATAAATAATTATTCTCTAAAAAAGTGTTTAAGTGAGAATGCTATTTTTAATGAAAAACGCAGTTCTTAATGAAAATGTAATTTAAAAAAAATGTAATAAATTTTGAGAAAAACACAATTTTTAATGAAAATCACATTTTTTATTGAAAATGCAATTTTTAAAAATACAATTTTTAAATAAATAAAATTTTAAAGTAAAAATAGTTAATTGAGCAAATGTGTTAAAAAAATTTAATTAAAAACTCATACTTTCACGAGACTTTTCTTAAAAAGCTATTTTGTTTCAGTTTTTAAAATTACGAAAAACATTAAAAAAATTTCAATTGATATAAATTTAATAAAAACTCATTAATTTAATAGAAACTGATAAAACTTTTTTACTTGCAAAGAACATTAATAATTTCTAATGGCAAAATTATTTAATTTTTTAATATTTTATTAAACAAATCTTTTTAAATATATAAACCGTAAGTTCCTAGATTTTCCATAAATTTCCAGATTTTCCATAAATAAGTCATAGAATAATAACAAAAAAATCCTGCAATTTATAAGCAATAACTCTTACATAACAATGAATAAAAACTGTCAAATATTTTTTCTTCGCTGAATTTCTCTCCATCTCTCTATTCTTTATAACTTCACCTTAATCCTTTTATTTAAGACTTTGGGTTGCCAAAAGAGTCAAGCAGCAAACATCTGGTTATTTGACTCTTTATTTTCGTTTTATTTTTTTCCAGAGGCAATAAAATATACAGTTGACATTTTAGACCAAAAATAGCACAGTATAAGAGAATATCTTCTTTTAAGAAAAGTTTGACACCTGAATAGAATTTAACGTGACACTCAAAACAGACGTGACAAGAAAATCCACACATTTGGGGGGACATATAGACAGACATGTATATATACAACTGGAAAGATTTTGAAGCCAAAAGAATAAAAAACTTAAATGACATTCCTATAAACCAAAAGACATTATAAACAGTTTTTTCGCTCTTAGAAATTTTAGCAGCAGGAATAAAAAAGGAAATGTCATGGTTGAAAGGAATAGAAAAATAAAGCGATACAACTTTCATTCAAGAATTTAATTTTTGCTCTGTTTAGTATTGTCATTATTGAGTGACGTTTGTGAGGTAATCAATTAAATACAATGTTGCTAAAATTAAGAGAGAGAGAAAAAAAATAAAACATTAAATTAACTTAAGTTAAATATTTTCCCACCAAGATTTTGTAAACCATGAAATGTGTTCAAAGCAAATTCAATTAAAGTTTTTAATCAATATATCATGTTTTTTATTTTTTTCTCTCTTCCAAATAACGAGTATTTTTAATGTACAATATAATTATTAAATGCCAATATACAAATAAACTTTAATAACAATTTTTTTTATTAAAACGTATGGGCAAAAATATTTAGATAATGACAAAAATTAAATTAAAAAGTTATCTCCTTTTAATCACTTTTATCCCCCTTCTTCTGGTATCATGTTGATTCTGTGGCAAAGGAATTGCTCCGATTTTGAAATAAATATTTTTTGATAAATAATTCTAAATTAATGGTATTTCACGAAGGCACTTCAGCATTGAACCATACATATGGTATTCAGTAAGGGCAGACTATGAAACTTCCAACGTTGTCAAAATGCCTTTGATATTTTATCTAAATTAAAACCGAATGTATTGTTGAGGTTCCTTGTTAATTATATACTTCAAATGAATTAATTACTTTCGGTAAAAGATCCTTATGATTTGAAACGATTTCAAAAGCTTTCAAAAGGACCTGAAAGGGTCCCACAAAAAGTTGATTATTATCATTGATACTAAAGTTTGCCGTTGATCATTCGGGTGGAATATTATGGCGGTTTGACTGGTCGTTTTTTGTATATGTCTAATTCGCGCAAACTATCGTTCACAAGTTTTGACATAAGTTTGAAGTTAGCACACATTTTTGTGTAAAGTCTCAAAAAATTTTCCTTTACCCATACTTTATACATATACAAATAATTTTGTAAGTATGTTTTATTAAACACGAGTTCCATTAATAGTTCATACAATAAGCAACAACATCAACAGCATGAATGAAGAATTAAGTGAATGAATAGTGTTTTTTCTTATGTTAAAACATTTTTTCTGTTTTCTGTCTTAATATTCTGCTAACACCACTACCAATGCCACCAATACTACTACAATAATAATGCCAATTATTGTCAAAATAACTTGGAAAAATAAACATTATTTGAAATGAAAAAAATTTATTTAATCTTTATTTTTTATATATTTTTTTATAAACTCATGTCTAAAATCGTGTCATGCTTTAAGCCTTAAACTTAAAACTAACTACTTACCACCATCACTAAATAAAATATACTTACTTAACTAACTAATATTAGAAGTACTAACATTAAAAACCATTCACTAAAAATAAAAATATTATTTTTTCTCCGTTTACTAACTGCAATTGTTAGTTTACTGCTAGACTGCTGCTCATTATGGTGTCATTAAACACTATTGATAGTCAGTCACCAAACTGCCTCTCAACCAACCAACCAACCTACCTACCTACCAGCCCATTTAATGCCTTAAAAGTTAAACTTTAGTTAATAACATCGTTGCCATAAAAAAGCTTTGGAAAAACTTAAAGTTCAGGTGCCAACTAAATGGTTGAGTTGGGAGATCTTTTTTTTTCTTCTCGCTTATGGTAGTTTTTGTTTTGTGGGTTAAAGTTTGAGGCTGGTGTCATCTTTTTCTTCTTAATGTGACTTAAAACTTTAACTTAAACACTCAATTTTTGTCGTGATTTTATAGTTTCTAAGTAGTTATTTTTCCTTCCTTCCCCCGATGACTGTTTTCGGGGCTTTAAAGTTGCAGTTTGTTTTTTAGTATTTCTTCTTTTTTTAATTCTAATGATGGCCTTAAGTGTGACATGCAGTTTTCAAATTGCCATAATTGTCACCCGTTTAGAATTCTTTTTATTTGGTTTAATGATAAGAACGTTATTTTTTATAAATTTAAGACCGAAAATAATAAATAACAAATTTGATAGGTTTATAAAATGAATTTGAATTAGTTTTAAAATTTAGAACAAAGACCTAAATTAACATTTTGTACGCAAAATTTAAATTAACAAAAATAACCTTAAATTTTACGGGTTAACTGTGTATATTTTCCTACCCTGACACGTTAAAAAATGGTGAAAATAACTTTTAATAAAAAAAATTGTGATTTCTTTTGTAATTTTTTTTTCATTTAAGATTTTATGTTTTTATCATTGCTGATATATTTCGATCACTACTTAATTATCAGAAATAACGCTCTTCATTACCTGACAAAAATAATTTTTACTTCTACAAATTTTGTTGTAAAAAGATCATTTTGATTTGAACTTACTTTTTATTTAAAACTATAGATTTGAAAAATCTTAAAATTAATGTCGACATTAATAAAAATGCAATTGTAATTGTTTCCTACCCTGATGAAAATATTATTTTCCAAACCAAAATTAGAATTTATTTTCAATTGAAATTATTTTTTTAAACGAATTTAAATTCTAGATTTACATTTTAAGAGAATTTAAAAATAATGAGAAATAAATATTATTATTCAAAAGTCATTAACAATTTGATATTTTTTATTGAATAAAGATTTTGTTGAAAACAATAACAAAAAAGTTTTTCCTACTCTGGAAAATAGATTTTAACATTTTTTGTTTAAACAAATATTTCCAGTTTGAGTTTATTTTTAGTTCAATATTATTGTTTTACTGAACAATTATAAACTTTTCAATTTAGGGAATACGTTTGTTTTTTATTTAAAAAATCGTTTTGTGAGCTCTTCTAGATTTCGATCGCGAATCAGTTATATAAAAATGACATGGAAAAACAGTATTTATAACATTTTGTTTAATTTTTAGTTAATTTGGAGCTCTGAAGATATTTTAAAAAGTTTCTTTACAAAATATAGTTATTAGTTCTTATACAAGAACAGATATTTGAAAAAAAATGGATATACTTTGGCATAAAAACTGCGAAAGACCGGTTATAAAGTAAAATTTTTAATTTTTGTAGCTAAATATCTTTTATAGAAAAATCTTTAAAATCGATCGTTTTAAATATTTTCATGTCGAGGTGTTCAACTTTGGTATTTGTAGAGGAGCACTTCTTTAGAAACTCAAAGTATAAGCTCACTTAAACTTACCCACATATAGGCAATTACGAGGCGAAATTTCATTAAAATTGGTCAAGGAGTTCAGAAGTTACAAATTTATTTCATTTTCATTTGAAACACTGTGTGATCATAACCCTATTGATGTTGTTGTAAGTCTATCAACTTCTGTCCATTAAGAATCAAGTTTTTTGTTAGCTTTATATATGTCATCAAATATTTGTGTAATCTGTCTTTGTTTCATGACATGATTTATTATTTTCTGTCAAATCTTATAATAATTAGAAATTGTTTTCTAACCAACCATATCTTTTGCTGAATCATCTCTTAGTTCGTTTAGAAAACTGGGACAACATTTAAATTAAATATAAAACACTGTGTCAAGTGAACGTGATAATATTTGCAAATTTTGTGAAAAAATAAAACCATAAAAAACATGTTTTTTTCATTCATTCATTGATAGATATTTTTTAATTTATATTCTTTTAGTTTAAAAAAAAAATCATAAATAAAAAAACAATGACCATAATTTATAAAATTAAGAATTCGTAATGGTTTACTATAAATTTTTGCGTTTTTGGTATATAAATTTTAGCTAATTATAATGTATTATGGCAAAAACTACAATTGGTATTTTTTAAATTTTTTATTTCAAGTCTTTTTCTATTTTTTGGCTCATTTAAGCCAAGAAATTCAAGTAACAAAACAAAAAAATAATAAATGTAAATCTAAGTTAAAACAACATAAAACCGCACGCAGTCAATTTAAATTGCCAACAACAACAATATTTCTACATGTCGATTTTTATATTAGAAAAGAACGAACGAACATGGTTAAATAAACGCGAACCAACCAACCAACCAACCAAATAGTCAACGATGTTATAGCATGGATTTTATAGCATTTTTCCAATGTTTTACGAAATTCTATTTTTTCGAATTCGAAACAATTTTTGTTGTTTTGGATCAATTTGTCTAGAATCTAGATCAAACGTGCTGTGTTACAATACAACACCAACAAATACAGTAAAATTAAATTAACAACTTTGCAATAAGTTAAGATTTGAAATCCAACAAAATAACACACAAAGCGCGGTTAGTTTTCTTTACAAAAAGAACTTTAAAAGAATGAATTCTTTTTAGCAAAATAATAAATAAAATAAATATTCTAAGATTATCGATATTTAAAATTCTGTTTTATATTGATTATGGTGTGGTTGTAAATACAGATTATTTAATGTTTATATATTTAAAACTCTAAAGTTAAGGTTCCATTTGAACAGTTTTTTTATAATTTAATTTATATATATTTTTAATGTTTTAAAATAATCTTGAGGCTACAGAAATGAGAAAAATGTTTTATATCTAAAACCATAAGCTGTTGATTAGCGTTACCAATTGCGTTATTATCCAAAAAGTATTTCAAACCGGATCACCAGTGGCTACTCTAACATGGTTACTCAACTAAATGTTTTTGCAAAAAAATCTATTTATTTATAACAAAAATTACAACAAAGTATTTGTCTGTCTTTGTATACATTTTTACGCCCGTCCATTCATCCAGCCGTATTTGTTTCCATCAATATAATTGTCTTAATATGGTATTTTATACTGTTTAGGGCCATTTTTAATGATACCCATAGCCATTTGTTGTTGTTTATGGTGGCACTTATGCCACCATTTTTAGTTAATTTTGTAAAAAAAAAATAAAATTTAATACAATGTTTTACATGTTAAACGATAAAAATCAATATGTTAAATGTTAATTTGATTTTAGAAAAAAAACATATTTTGAAATAAAATTCATTTATAAAAAAAATTAAATAAAAATTATATTTATTTGAATTAAATTTATAAAAAATTAATTAAGTTCATCAGATATGAGATAAATCAATCTATTAAAAAATTAATTAAAATCTTATTAGAAATCTCAAAATCTGTCAACGTGTTAAACTTGTTTTACCAATTAATCAGAAACATTATTATAACAATATTGTTTTGATTTAATTATTGATCGATTAATTATTGCTTTGTTTTGTAACAAAAAATGCCCTCGACCGGACAGATTCTTAATTTCTTGAATATGAAAGTATGAATATTTCAGCGATGTAGTTAAGCATATTGTGCTTAAGAAGATATTTCATTTTCCAATCTTTCTGGTAATAAAAAGATTCCGGGACAAAAGAACGGCTCCGTTTTTAAAGTATGCTTTTTGAATCTAACAGAAATAATATTAGAAGTAATAGAAGTGGTGTTGAAGTATTTAAGTTTGGACTTGTAAAACAAAGGGAGGTGCTTCACAGAGTCCCATAGTTTAAAATCTCGGATTAAAAAAGTATTTGAAACGTTCCAGATTCCTTATATATGAATCAATTGTAAAGACTTTTATATGAGAGTATTCTTCTAGTGAAGATCTATAAAAAGCTTTAGCTGTAAACATTTTATTTTTTACCGATATCAGCGAAGTTATTAATCTCAAAATTGTATTCCTTTTCTTCAAATATCCTTTATTTTATAAAGAACTAATTTAAAAGTTGTGTAAAGAAAATATTTTGAAATCAAAAGTTCTAAATTTTAATTAAAAAAAATTAAGATTTTTACCGATTTTTTTTTTTTGGAATTAGAAAATTTTTCTCTCTGAATTATAGCGAAAAAACGTAAAAAGCCTCATTATTGTAGATTTTTAGCGATTTTCGAGAATTGCGGTAGTCGTTTTGAAGAAAAACAAAGAGTGTTAATAATTTCCAATAAAGTATTTATAGATTTTTTGATACTTTATAATTTCGTTAAAAAAGCTCGTTTTAACGTTCCTCACTTTCACCCCATATGGAACTCAATTTTCAGGGTAACGAAAACCTTGATAACCCAAAGGTTCTTGTTATCAGATATCTTTAGCTAAAAAGACCCTAAAACCTCATTCATGAGTGGACAAAAATAAACAATTCGATGTTTTCTGTTCAAGGTTCTATGAAAATATCATTTTTTGCAAAAGTCATTAAATATATATATATATATGTTTCTATGTATGTGTATGTAGCAGAATTGTATATATATGAAAAAAATATTTGTGTATTTCAAAAAACTTTCTCAATTACAATTAAATGAAATGTCCTTAAACTTGAACCCATTACTATTATTTAGCATTGAACACACCTTTTTGATTTGAAATATATGAATCTTATCTTAGAAATTCATAAAAAACACAAAGCTAAAATAACATTGAAATTTTTCACAATAATGAAACGAAAGACTTAAGACACACACTTAAAAACACGATTTTCTTTTATTTTTTTTTTTTAAACGTCAATATTCCAAACTATTTATATTAATAACAATAAAAAATTCTGTAGTTTTATTTTTTTCTCTTCCACAAATTTTAATTGAAAGTCCATTTATAAAATTTAGAGCATAAAATTTGTTTAAAAAATCATACCTCTAATTGTTAGACTATTACCACACTAATAACCTTCAATTATAAGCGTTTTATGTCGTTATTATTCTTATTACAAGAATGTTGTTTCGCTCACAAACTTCGATTTAAACACTTAACATAACCTAAAATTTTTATTAAAGCAGTCATAATTTTCACAAATAAGGACCCACCTGTTGTGTTCATACTACAAACCCAAATAATAAATAAAAAACACCAAGAGACCTAAATGAAAAATGCCACGAAATACAGACAAATCTTTTACATAGATCACATTTTAATCTACAATTTTGTCTCTTTTTCATAAAAGAAAAAATAATTGTGAACCCACACACATTGTTCTTTCTTAGATTTTTTAATGGTATTTTTAACAAACAATTTTTTATACTACAATTGTTGTTCCACAAAAAAAACAGAACTGGGACCACATATTTGATTTGGTTTTGCACTTTTTCTTTGTTTGTCTCTCTATCTCTCTCTTGTTTTAATTTTTTGTATCGTTTTGGTAATTAAATTCAACAAAAGGAACGCAAAAATGCTACAAACGCCATGGCAGTTCCAAAAAGAGCAAAAAAAAAATATACAAAAAATAGTGTACACCTTTTAAAAGCGGCCCAGTTACAATTTTAGCAAAAACGTTTGAAGAAAACAACTAAAAAATAAACATGACTGAAACACGGTTTACACTCATATAAAGACTTTAACTTAGCGGCCTTTTGGGAGCTGGATTTAAAAGAAGTAAAAATAAAAATGAATTATAAAAAGTATATAAAGTATATATAAAAACTAGAGCACATGTTGTTTTCTTAACTTTAGGTTGTGTTAAGAAAGCTGAAAAAACGCTAAAGCTTAAAGTTTTCTTTATACAAACAGGGGTACTTTGCCAACCAATAACATTCTTCAGGATACATATATTTTATATTGGTAGGTCTTTTTTGTGGCTCAAAGATATTTTAAGTTGTGTAGGTAGCATTAGAAGTTTGATAGAAGACAACTACAATAACAATAATAATAACTAAAAGAGACAAAAAATAAACAACAAAAATATATATAAATTGGTAATTGCACGATTTAGTATGTGCCAACTTAGGATTTAGTATGTGACTCTAGCAAAAACGTAACAACACCAATTCCATCGATAACAGAACTTTTCTATAGAAAAGTTATCTATAACTTTACTTTTCTGTAGAAAAGTTATCTATAACTTTACTTTTCTGTAGAAAAGTTATCGATAACTGAACTTTTCTATTGAAAAGTTATCGATAACTGAACTTTTCTATTGAAAAGTTATCGATAACTGAACTTTTCTATTGAAAAGTTATCGATAACTGAACTTTTCTATTGAAAAGTTATCGATAACTGAACTTTTCTATTGAAAAGTTATCGATAACTGAACTTTTCTATAGAAAAGTTATCGATAACTGAACTTTTCTATAGAAAAGTTATCGATAACTGAACTTTTCTATAGAAAAGTTATCGATAACTGAACTTTTCTATAGAAAAGTTATCGATAACTGAACTTTTCTATAGATATGTTATCGATAACTGAACTTTTCTATAGATAAGTTATCGATAACTGAACTTTTCTATAGATAAGTTATCGATAACTGAACTTTTCTATAGATAAGTTATCGATAACTGAACTTTTCTATAGATAAGTTATCGATAACTGAACTTTTCTATAGATAAGTTATCGATAACTGAACTTTTCTATAGATAAGTTATCGATAACTGAACTTTTCTATAGATAAGTTATCGATAACTGAACTTTTCTATAGATAAGTTATGGATAACTTCGATTTTTTTAGGGAAACAGTGTAAATTTAATATTACATTTGAAGAAAAAAAACGCTTTCCTACAATCATGTTTTTCAACACTGTATCTTCAGGTCTATATTTGTTTTCTTTTTTGTCAGTTTTTCTACCTTTGGCAAAATATTTTGTTGTTGTTGTTACAATTCCACAACAAAAGCTTCCTTCTCTAAAGCATTATTTTTTTCTTCTATATTGACAAGCAACGAGGTGGACATCAGGAATTTTTTAACATCTAGCTTAACATTTGTTAAAGGAGTCGAAGTTTTTTACTTTTCTTGTTGTACTTATTTCATTCTTATTTCATTTTAAAGATCTTAAGCGGCCCCCCATTTGGTTATGATCATATTAAAGACGATTAAATACAAAAAAAACATAAAACACACATTAAAACTTGTATTAAAGATAGAAATTTTAAATATTTCTTTGTTAAAGTCCTTTTTACTATTTTGTGATAAAAAATGGAAATAAATGTATTTTAATTATGCATAAAAGAAATAATATTTTTTTCTACAATTTGATTTTTTTTTAGCGTACGAGTGTATTCAAATACGATTGCAATTCTTTGGTTTTCTAAGAAATTTTTATAAAATTTAAGATTTAATTGATTGTAAATATTTCGTTTGTTGTTTTTGTTAAAATTTTTTCTTTAGTTATAAATTGTCATGTTTTAAGATAATTGTCTGTTTTTTGTGACCACAAAGAAAAAGATATTCTGTATGAGTTTATTTTTAAGGATGTTTAGAGAAAATTATTTGCAGCATATAAAAAAATGTGTTGCAATAATATAAAATCCCTTTAAAGAATTTATAAATAAAACTAGCAGACCCGGCAAAACGAAATTTATAGTTGTTTGCCCTAATCAAACATTAGTTTTATATTATCAACTGATTTAAATAGATTATTAGTAATTTTAATTCGCTTTGTATGAAGCGTACCTCTCTCCCTCTTATATATTCTTCCAAGTATGATGTCTCACAGTACCATAATTGCTGCAAAATTTTAAGTCTCGCTCTAAGAGTTCTTTAGATATTCATAAATTTATATTTGCGTGATATGGGACGTACCTTTTCTCTGACACTATCTATCGCATAATGCTTAGAGAAAGTATTTAGGACCAAATTAGAAAAGTCTTGCTATAGTAATTCTTTATATATTCGATAATTATTATTTGCTTTGTATGAGGGCCACCTCTCCTATGATCCTATCCGTCCTAAGGTTTTTCCGTAAAATAGTTCCTTGAGTGATTACGACTAAATTTGAAAATTATCGCTATTATAGTTCTTTGGATATTCAGTAATAAATTTTTGCTTTGTATGGAGGATACCCTACATCCTGGTCTTCTCTCTCCTACGTTTTTTGATATTGGATAGTCAATGTTTGCTTTGTATAGGTGGTATCTCTTTCCCTGGTCCTATCGGAATATTTTACAGAAAATAGATACTTTTTTAAAAAATAATTTATTTCTAACAAGTTCAAAAAATTATAATTAATAACTTATCCAATATACCTTCCATAAAATATTAATTTTCAAAATCTAAGAAAAACTCGAGTGAGATTTATAAAACAAACAGTGAAATCCTATTTTAAATCAATAACATGCAACATAACATGTATATATGAATGTGTGTTTAAAACTATAATATATGTGTTCAAACTCTACAATGATGATGACTACACAACATAGGTCATGGCCTGTAAAAGCCTCCTCCTGAGTATTATGAAATGTTAAACAATTTTGTTTAAGTATTTAGCTCCATACTAAAAACTAAACTCCAAAAGATCCCCAAATAAAACATAAAAACAGATTCACGTGCTACCAAACAAAAACAAGGATGACGACAACTTTTTAAATAAAAAACAAAATAACAAAAAAATTAAACAACAACAACATTTATAGTTTAAGCAACAGGTACTACTCCATTTCTTTACTCTGTTTGTTAGTAATTTTCAATGTTTCTTTTATATTTTTTTTTTGCTGTTTTGTTGTTTTAGCAACAATTTTCAATAAACATGAACAACAAACAACCAGTAAATATTCATGTTATGCTGTGAATAATGTAAAACGGATATACAAACACACATATACACATACGTTCAGGGAATCAATTTCCAATACAAGATATGATAAAAGACCTTTACTAATGTGCCAATATAAGGAGTTATTTGTTTGCTATAGTTTCTTTTTTTTTAAGACAGGAGCTGTTGAACATTGTCCAGCAAGTTGCAAGTAGTTCATTTATACCATTGACTTTATGTTTCTCTTTCTTATTTGTATGTATTGCAACAAAGTTTAAAGTTTAATTCCCGTGATTTAGTAGCAAAAAAGAAAAAAGTGCAGGAGAAGCAAAAAGACTTGTGCATGTAACACAACATTTATAAAATCATTTATCATTTTCGTCTTTTGATTGTATTTTAAATTAAATATTTTTTGTTATTCACTAGATTTTTTTTGGGGGAAAAAACTATTAAATTTTTTAGGTATTTAAGTTGTTTGAAGCATAGGCACCTTTTGAAAAAATTAATGCTTAATAATAATTAATGTTTATTAATTATAATTTGTTTAACCTTTAAATAAGTTTTGATCAAATCAGGTAATTTTAACTATATTACAAATTAACATAATTACGATATAAATATCTAATTCAACCTTTTGTTAATTTCATATGGTAAATTAAGTAGAAATTAATCTGTAACTTTTAAACGCCTATTTCAATTTAAATGACAGTGATACATACTATTTTAAGTGAAAACCTATTGGTCTAAGGAGCGAGATCCAAAAATTTTCAACATACATATATGTTAATTAAAACAAAACTACTGAACTTACAGTTTTAATTTTTATTACATTTTTTCCAAAAATATATATTTTTATAGTTTCATTCACCAGCGATGTAGTTTTGAGCCTTTTTCGGAAATCCATCCATTAACATTTTTATATTGCTTTCTATCACTTTTCTCAAACAAGTTTAAAATCTACCACACTTTTGGACTCCTTTTTTTGCCTTTCAATTCTTTTTTAACAAGAATCCAATATCTTTCCACTTACCTTAGTTGCGGGCAGCTTGGCAGCAGCCTCTGTTGGCACAAATACCACATAATTGTGCTTGTACCACTCAAAGGCTGGTATACCATAATTGCAGGATGTCAAGTCAGGGCAAAAATAAAGTCTTATGAATGGAAGCAGCCTTTTTTGATTGCCTTCTTTTATCGCAACTGTATGTTGCATGCCATACCAAGAACTTTTTACAAATTTTTTACTACTTTTGATTCCTTAACTATTCTTTAACATTCCCTCAAGCATTAGCAACATAGAAATTTTGACTTCAATTACCGTTATCTGCTTTTGGCCGGTATTTTTATGTTTTTAAACCTAAATTTGCTTCAACGTTTAATACCAAATAGCTTTCTATTTTTTGTCTTAAGATACATCATGTGGACCGTTTTTCTATCAACGGACATCCGGCACTATATAATGCAAATCTAACTCCTCAGCTAGATATCTTCTAAAATTTTTAAAAAGATCTGTTGAAGAAATAAAGGTGGAAACATAGAAAAGCTCTTTTTTCGTGATTTCCAAAAATGTTTTGGAAATTAATCTTCCTAAAAGCAAAAAATCGTTAAAAAACATTTTTAATAAACATTTGAAAATGATAGTTTATTTTTCTTTTCATTATTTTATTATTTAATTTTTTGTAACAGATTGAATTCAAAATATTTTTTTAAATAAAAGTCTCAAAAAAAAAAAGACTTAAGACAACTATTTGTTGCAGAGTATAAACAAATCGTTTCAACTAAAATTCTGTATTCCCTTAATTTCTTTTCAAATGTTTATTAGTATATATTTTTTTAAGATTTAAAAAATGTTGTTTATTTATTAATAACAACAAAATAGATAATCCAAAAAGGAGACAAACGTTTGCAACAGCAATAACATCAACATTAACCAAAAAAATGCATCCGTTGTTGTTACAATTTTTTTAAAGCAAAAAATTTTGAACAATAATTTTTAAAAACTAACTTTCTTGCAAAAAAAAAAACACACACACACACACACACACACATATATACATTTATATACATATAACGTTTCATACACATTGCAAATGTTAAATGTATTATTGCTGTTAAAGTTGTTGCTGCTTAGGTTGGGGGAATAAAATCACAACATCTTGCTACTTTTCTCGTTTGTAGCCTTAAGCTCTTGATGTTTATTTCTAAGAAATTATATATTTTTATTATTTGAGCCCCATGTTTTTGTTGTTGTTATTGTCCAACCAATAACTTGTAAAAATAAAAATCACGCTTACTAACTTACAACATGCCACAAGGAGCAGACGATGAAGAAGGAGGATTTTTTTGTAAACAGAATGATATATGAAAAGAAATATTAATATATTTATAGAAACTCAAATATATTTTGTGATGTTTGTAACTTTAGGGCCACACACATTGTTTTAATAACTAAACTCTTATTTGTTAACTTTGAATTCATAATTTCTATCTTTTTATCTTTGATTTTATTTTAGAGCTTTTTTGGGGTTGCTACAATTGTGTTGTCTTGCAGCTTTTGATTTCCTTTTGATCTTGATTGTAATTAATAATAGAAAAATTATCTTTTAAACAATTTATAATTTTAATAGCTTTTTATGTTTTTTTTTCATTATCTGATAATCATAAATCTTTCAACATTTCTAAATTTTTTCTTTAGTAATACGGGTAGTAAAATATTTTTTTGGGTAATAATTTCAGCTTAAAGGTAATAAAATAGCAATTGAATTTCTTGGTTTTACAAAAATTAATAAAAATTGAACACACATTTAAATATTTGGTTCGTGGTGTAAATTTGTTTACCATAAATTCCTTCTTGAGGGGGGTTACAATCAAAATAGCAAAATTTGCAAATTGAATTTTAATTTTGTGAAAAAATGTTTTAATAAAAAAATAAAACGTGTAGGTAGATGAATTTGTGGTTAATTTAAAAAAGGCCAATTTAAAGTAGAGTATATATAATTTCTTTCATAGCTAGAAGCTGAATATATAAAACGGGGATATAATTTTATGATAATTTAAATTAGTATTATGTGAAAATTAAAGCTTGTTAAAGAAAAGTAGTTAAATTCACACACCTTTTTAAATATTTAAATGTCTCACTATGACCATTATTATTTTATAAGGATTTTGTAATCAGGATATTCAAATTTGTAAGGAAAATGTTATTAATGTAATGATTTTATAAAAATAAAATTTTTTGTAAAAATTTTACTATTATCTAAATCAATTTTTTAGCAAAGTTCCAATCAAGACCAAACCACCATACAACTAACATCATGTCTGAGACATGAAAAACTATATACCGACCCTCAATGATTCTATTATGTACAACGTTTCATAATGACACTCACATTTGTGAGTGTATTAAGATATGTAAGGCGATTTCTGAAAGTTGGGATTACATAGGAGTTGGAGGAGAATTTTCTCACATTATTTTTTTTTTAATTTATGAACTTTCAAACGATATTCCGAAGTGGATCTTGTATGAGAGCTTTAGTCATTTGTAGAAATGTCTTCTTGAAATGTAAAGTAACATTTAGATATAAACTAATATGACATTCGTCCGTGTTTAGTTTTGTTAAAAATACCTATGTATGTATATATGTATGTATTTATGTATGTATGTATGTATGTATGTATGTATGTATGTATGTATGTATGTATGTATGTATGTATGTATAGATTCAAAAACGGCTGAGACAATTTTGATGAAATTTTCACAGAATGAACCCAATATATCCGAAAGTAACATAGGCGTTAAAAAAATTTGGATATGGCCAGCCGGTGGAGCATATATTGAAGAACATTCGCAAAGAATTGTTTTACTGGGCAAAACGTAAAACTGATAAGACCAGGAGGAGGGATACCGCCCATACAAACAAACATTGGTTATCGAATATCTAAAGAACTATAACAGCGAAAGTTCTGAAATTTGGTATCAATTACTCCCACAAGAAACCGTTTTACTGGACAAAAGTAAGTCGAGAATTATAACAGCGAGAATTCTCAAATTTGGTTCCAACTACTTTCTCAAGGAACTGTACAACTGGACAAAACTTTGAACGGATAGAATTAGGGAGAGAGGTACACTCGTACAAATCAAATATAATTTGCTAACAATCTATATAAATCGTATGATCCCTAAAATTTTTGTCGGGTCTGCTTTTTCTTAATAAAATAATTAAACAAAATATTTTTATTATTTATTCGATTTATTAAATACCCATATGTCCATAAACATTCCCTTATTTATTTATTTATTCATGAATAAAAACTTCTACTGTTCCACTGATGTAAAGTCGAAACTTGCGAATTTTGATTTATGGCGAACATACAGCAAATCAACGATTTGAAAAAATAAAAAATTATAATGTTTCCAATATTACCATGTATAAAAAATTCCTATTCTGAATGCTACCAATTTTAAAAATTATAAATATTCTTTCATTTTGTAGTTCTATATTATTTAAATTATTATTAATATTAAAAATTTTTATCTTTTTCTGACATAATTTTGTGCATTTCAGCGTCAAAATATACGAAAAAATATTTTATATTTAAGGCATAATTGCTCAATATTTTCAAAAGCTTCTTAAGTAGTTTTCTTAACGTCAATCATCATTGCAGACATATTGAGTTGCAGATTTATTTCAAAATATTTCAATACAATTATTGCCAATTTTTTACTTGTTTAAAAGTACTCAGAGCTTAGATATTCACCTAGTTTTTATTAGAGAAACTTAAGCCACAAAACCAAATCTTTTTTGATTTTATGTTTTATTTCAGTTTAGCGATCTTGTTTTTTTTGCAATATTGAAACCTTTGCAGTAATAAAGTGTTAAACAAGAAAACTAATGACGCGTAAACTCAATCATATAAAATAAATTTAACAAAAATAAAATTATATATAAAAAGAAACTTGAATACAAATTCAAATAAAATATAATTCAATACCTCATTAATACCAGTTATGGCTTTTTTATAATAAAAAAAATCGTAAAACAAAAGAAATAACCTGTAACCAAATCAATGCATTTATTTTTTTTCTAAAATTTGAAACTGGTATATATAAATACATATATATTTTTTGTTTCATATTAAATAATTTTTTCTTTACATTTTATTATTAAAATTAGTATTGAAGAAATTTTCTTTTTTTCCAGGGTAGAGAAACTCAAGTTTTTATACTTTATATGACCATAGAAGGGTATGAGTGTTATGTGTTTGTGCAACTGTTTTAAAGAATAGTGTTAACATCATCACTTTCTGAATTAATTCTATGATGTCCATCCGTCCGTCCGGCTGTCTATATGACAATGTAACATTGCGAATAAAATGCAGATCGCAATTTTTAAAATATAACAATGAAATATGTCACGAGTAGTTTTTTAACTTATGAAAGATATCTGACATTTCTCATATAAATATCATCACAAACTGTGATTTTCAGCTCACAAAACACGCAGATATAAAGAAATTGCAAAAATGTGTAAATATACCTTAATTTTATAACGATTCAATCAGCTTTTGAAAATTTGACTTTCTTCACCTAATCACTCTGTCATAAGAGCCGTGGGACAGAGAATATATTACGAGTGTTTACCGTATAGATGTTGCTATATATTAAGGATGATTTTAAAAGATTCCAGCCTTGCGAAAGAAGGAATTCTTATGAGTAGATATCTGTCCCGCTTTCATCCACCCATTCACATTATGATTTCTCCATAAAACAATAAAATAAATGAAAAAGCTCTGAACAAAAAATGTATATATCAGCGAATACATTTTTTTTTTTGGAAAGATTTTTTTTCAAATTTACAAACAAAAAAAAAAATAAAATTTTTACGGATTCTTATACTTGTATGGTTAATGTATCGAATATTATTGATATTAATGTATCGAATATATAAAAAAATTTAAACCTGTATTAAGAACACTAAAAAAGACAAGCGTTAAAATGGGTTAAAACTTTATTTCGACTAGAGTTTCTCTGAAACTATAACATTTAGAAATTTTTGTAGATATTCACCAGGACTATCTCCATACACAATTCTTAGTCATTCATAATTAATTTTTGGCGAATTTTTGAAAAACCACATACTCGAAGTGCCCATTTTGGAAGATCACCGACTACACTACTAACCAGAAAGAGGTCTATAGTCCTCCAAATAAACTCCTCAGCTCAAATTCCTCAATATGTCTTTATCGGCTTAAAAGTTACAGAAATATTTTCAAAATAAAACGATTTGTACATACTGTGTTCCAAACTAATTTTGTTTTTAAAACTTAATCTCAAAATTTTTCGTAAAACACACAAATATGAGCAAAATATTTCTTTTAATTTAAATCTTAAACCTAATTTTTTCTTCACTTGCCTTTTCCCCAATTTTAAAGTTTAAAAACATTTTAATGTTTATTTTAAAATCCTAAAATTGTTTTAAACATTTATTTAAGCTTATCTTTTAATAAATAATAACAAACCAAAAAATTAATATCTTATAGAAAAATACTAATTAATCGTTAGTTAAAAAACAAAATACAAATCACCTTATAAAGTTTTAATCTCCATTTAAAGTTTTAATAACCATAAACAGTCAGACACAACCCACAATAATTTGTCATAATAAATGATCAGAAAAAAAAGCTACTAAATCTAAAGCACATTTTTAACATTTAATGGAACTAGAAATTTCAATGGAAAACTAGCAAATAATTGCTAAAAATTATAGTTACAATTTTTTTTTGTAAATTCTCATATATATATTTTTGGCAAAATCTCTTACTAAAAACAAATATAAAAATTTTTAAATTTTAATATAATTTTTGCTAAATTTGGTTATTGTTATTAATTTATTTGTTTTATTTAATTTTTCTTTTAAAGTTATCTCATGTTATGCTTTTTGAAGAAAAAACTTATTTGTTTCGTTAAACTTTTGTTTAATTTTTTTGTTGAAAAAAAAAATAGCAAAACATTTTAAAACTTATTAATTTAACATTTTTCTGTATGATATTTGAGGAGTTACCCTAAAGCCGGATGTGTTAATATTTTGCTCGTATTTTTCTTTATTTTTTATTTTCATAACATGAAAATTATATAATTTCAACAAAATATGCAAATTACTATTTAAAACAACTCAACATGCAATAATGATTAATTATGAGAAGAAATTCTTTTAAAAAAGAACAGACATTTTGTCTTAAATTAGAAAAATAAAAATAAGAACATAAAATTTGAAGTGTATAAAAATATTTAAAAATATATAATGATCTCAACTTGTATTTGAACTATAAATTGAGTAAAGATCTAATTGATTTCCTATTTTAACATAAAATTTCTCGGTAAATTAATTATATTAAAGAGGGTTAAAGGCGGCCATATAGGGAGTCATAAAATTTTACATACTTTCGACTATAACTTTTTTACTTATTTGATTTTTAATGATTTTCGCTTAATTAATAACATGAAAATATTATAACTAGTTTTTGAAAAAGTTGACTACAGTTTTTTGTTGAGTTATAAGAGTGTCCCAAATATCGGTCTATAATTTCTCTGTTATTAGACCGATTTTGCTGGTTACCGTGAGAATATTTTCTATAGACAGACGGACATAGCTAAATCGTTTTAGATGATATGATGCAAGAATATATATACTTAATAAGGCCTTCTGGGAATTACACTCGAAATGAAAAATTTATGTAGCCTCAATCACCACTTGTTATGGCGTAGGGTATAAAAATATCTTGATTATTATTTATCCTCATCATCACAGTGATTCCAAAATATGAGAAATAATTACAAAATAGTTTTCAAAAAAATTTAAAGTGGAAATTTTTGAACCGTTTTTCAATTAATCTAAATCCAGTGAACGAAAGATGTACTTCAAAAGTTGATCCTCTCGGTTATTGAAATTAAAAGAATTGCAAAATTGATTTTTTGATTTTATTGACAACATTTATAAACATATTTATTCCTTACAATTCCATTAAAAAAATATGCTTATAAGTTTGAAATTTTATTTTTTATAGTTTGAGAGATATTTAGACCGTTGAAAATTCCAGTTGTCAGATATATATTTTTTAGTTTTTTCTTAACTTGATTAATTTAGAATAGGACCAAACTTTGCATAAAATTGTCAGGGTTCCGTATAAAATTCTTAACAATTTTTGGGTGGATGTCATTTACCTATGAGGTTTTAAAAAAAATGGGGAAAAATATCAATTATTTTTTATATAAATACTATTTAATTATTCTACCATTATTTAGCTTTAAAATCGACTATTTATTTTTGGATTATAATTCGTTCTTTATAATGCTGAAAGAATCCACGTAAATGAATGTAAACAAAATTTAATGATATCATTAGCCCTGTGCATGTTATATAAAAATTATTTGAAGTAAAATAATAAAAAATAATAAAATAAAATGAATTTTGACAATTCAAAACAAATTGAAAAAACCTATCTTAGGTGTCCAGCTTATTGTCCAGGATTCACTATGAACTTGTGCTCTTCAAATTCAGTTGAAAAATATCTCAAGAATGTTCAAATGAAATCTTGTTAAAATTTGTTTAGTACATTTATACGTTGTATATGGGAGAATTAAAATAATTTTTCATTATTTTTATAATTAGATTCATGTAAATTATTTTAATTAATTTATTAATTAAAATTAACTTAAAAAATGTTGTTTAATTAGTAAAATATTTAATATGTCAACAATTTGTTTTTTTATCTTTAGTAAATGTTTGTATCTTAAGTCTTTTGATTTACCTTGTAACACTAATTGTCTTAACGTTTGTTTTCAAACATTCGGTTTTCGTTGTAGAGAAGATTAAGATTAAATTAGGAAACTTTTGTAGTACTTTTAACTAAAGGTTTGGGGTTAAAAAATAGTTTAAAATAAACAGGAACGGTAGCTTTAGATGAAAACTTTCTTTTTCGGAAAATTTATCAAAAAAAGGATATAAAAAATTGTATAATTCTATACTTGAGAAAACTTTTAATAATAAAATAGTACCAACTCATTTTTTTAGTCCCAGTTTTTTTAAAGTGTTTGAAAAAGTACCTTTGGTGTTACTTTATTTTTAAACTAATTGCACAAGTTTTGAATAGTTGTTATTTTAATAACAAAAATAGTACCAAGAAAAAAGTACTTTTTCATAATTTTTAATATGGTTATTTTATATATTAATTCTATTTTTTAAGTTTTTTCTCTCAATAATAGACATTTTATTTTTTGTATTTCAATATTATCCTTAGTAAAAAAGTACTTTTTCTCTCCTCTGACATTTTTACTATTCAGTGTTAAAATTGTTGGTTCAAAACATAAATGGTGTTGATTTTTCATTGAGAGTAACAGTATTTTTAAAAAATTGAAAATTCTTTATAAAATTTAAAGCGTGGGTGTTTTGTTGGATATTTTTTATTATTATTTTTTTAGGTTTTTTTCTTATTTTTAAAACTGTAAATGTTGGCAGCTGCTACTTGTTGGTCTGGCAAATTAATGAATTTACAACAACGTTCGGTTAAAAAATAATTGTATAAAACTTTTTTCAAATAAAAATCCAAAAATTACAATTTTTTCTAACATCAATTGTTTATCTTGTGATTGTTGTTAAATGAGTGTGTGTATAATAAAAATTTGCCAAGTCTAAAAGACTGTTAAAATAAGTCTCTTCTGAATTAACTTAAAAAAAACTAAAGAAACATTAAACATTTTACAACTGCTTTAAGTACAAGCAATTAAAATCTTTTTTTTAATTTAAGATCTATTTACTTGCACAATTTTTATTCATTCATTCATAAAATCCATTCGTAGCTATTATTTTCGATCCATAAAACGTGCGTTTATTTTAGACTTTTTTAGAAAATTTAAAAAAAAGAAAAGAAACATGAAATTGTAGTATTTTTAAAGTTTTTATAAAATAAAAATAAGACGCATGAGTTATAGAGTTTTATTGAAATAACTCTTACTGTTTACATAAGTAAAAATGTCATATTAAGCTATGCCGAATCTTCAACACCCTCCACCACAAATGCGTATAAAGTAAATAATTATATTTTGTGCAATCACTCTCACACCTACACTAACAGACGTTTCAATGTAAACAAGTAAGGATAGTCGATCCATATCGAATATCTAATACCTTGCACCACATCTTCGGTTTAAAATAGTGGTTACGAAAAATTAATGAACGACCCTCGTATAATTTGATTTTCTGATTTATTCTTAAGTACATTATTATGACACTAAGATTTATGTTAAATTTATGCGTTTTTAAATGAATTTTTCTGGGGGGTGTTTAAGAAATTATGAACCGACCCTCGCATAATTTTGCACATCAATTTTTTATTAATCTCAATTTGACCAATTATTATTACAATACCAACGTATTTGTCCTTAAAAGTGATATTTGGAAAGGTATTTCCATGGGACCTATGAGAAATAATGAACCGACCATCGCATATTTTTGCACATCGTTTTGGAATACTTGTGACTTACTTGTGACTTACTTCATTTAAATCGCTTTGTATTCCCAAATTCCGGGAAAAACATTTGGATGTACCTGAAGTATTAGACCGAACATGGCCAATTTCAATCCTTAGGACAAAATTATAATACGTACCAAATTTCATTCCGATATTTCAAAAAATACGACCTGGACAGCCAGCCGGACAGACAAACAAATTTTTTTGCATGTTACAAATATCAGCAAAACCGCTCCTTCGGTGATGTAGGATATAAAAAGTTTTTCTCAAACACAGGAACACTTAATGAGTCATAAAATTAGTTATATTTTTTTTCAAAAAATTTCGATTTAAAATTGGCAATTGGACTATGACAAAGTCGCAGGCTAAATTTCATTGAGCTCTGTCAATTAAGAATATACATTATGGGATCTAAGATCATTCCTTCACTCGGTTCACTTAGAATGACGCATGAGTTATACAGTTTTATTAAACAACTTTTACTTCTAGAAACGATAAAATATTTAATTGCTATAGATTTTTTATGAACTCCACCACTGTTAGTGGTGAATTTAAGTTTATATAGTTCCCAGCTTTACTTTAAGTAAAGTTGGATTTTCATAGTTCAAAGCAGCTGTAAATATCTTTTGTATTTGTTTCTTTATTTTTATTTAACACTAATCATCTATCTGATCAACTTTGACATGTCAAGTACTTCACGGATGTTTAACTATTTGAACTAAATAAAATTCAATAAAAGTACTTTGTTAAAAGATTTCTATACTTTGGTTTCTCTACAAAGTTCCTTTTTTATAAAATGTCTGCTAAGATTTTTGTGTTTCGATTTGAAATAGTTTTCTATTTTAATTTTATTTTTAGTTTTCCATTAATTTTGTTTGCTCTGTATTAGGAAATTGAAAGTATGTTTTTAGAAACACGTTATTGCAATTTTGATGTCAATTGTTATTATTCACACTAAATTGAAAACACAGAAAATTGAATTCAAGCAAAAAATAAAATAATAAACTAAAATAAACAACTGTGAAATGAAGACAAATGAATAGACGGACTGTAAACCGACCCAGAAATGAAAATAAGATCAGAGTAAAAAAACAATTTTTTGTATGTGTCTAAAACACTTGCATGTCGTATCCAAACAACTGCCAATGTTGTATTTCTGCCATCAATTGATTTTTATGGATATGGAAATGAAAATGAAAATTTTCTAATTTTTTTCTCGTAACTAACGAAAGTAGAGTTATATAATTGGAAATTTTGTTAAAAAAAATTGGTGTCATGAATTTGAATTGCAACTGAATGAAATATCACAAAAGAAATCAGTTTTTGAGATAGTGATGCATTTTTTAAAGACAACAAAAACTCTAATCCTTTACAAAAAACTTTGCATAAGAAAATTGTAGATGTGAATTTGGGGATTTTACAAGAATAAGTTGCATTTTCCTTTGAAATCGACTTTTTGGTTTCATAAAAGTTTAGAAATATATTGATAAATATATTTGTGTAGAAAATTTTTGATCGGTCCAATATTTCATTGGAAATTTGAAACTCAGAAAAAGGTACAAATAAATGTTGTATTAGTTGAAATACACATTCCAAAGTTCAAAAGAGTCGGTCACAATAGCTCCAATACTGACCCATGTTTATGTTTAAAATGTACGATCAGAAACCCAATTTTGCACGGATCGGTCTTTCAGCCACATACCTACCGATGCAAGACAGTTAGTCGCTAAATTTATCAATTAAATTTTTTGCAAATGAAATTTGATCAAGTTTTAAAGTTCATTTAAATGAAAATCTAACTCTATGTGAATGAACTGAAAACAAGGATTCGGTCATAGTAATCTCTAGATCTAATTACATGTCGTATTCCTGTAACTTAACAATTTATAGCAAACTTCCTTTTCATTAATTAAAAATCCAATTAATGTCCTCTTCTCTCTTCTTAGGATCGTGCCCGCAATGTATCGGAACGTTTATCTTCAACTACAACACTCACCGTCAATATAGCCGATTCAGATGATTTAGATCCTTCCTTTATCTATCGTGGTTGTGTTCTACTCGATGGTGCTTGCATTAATCCCGAATATACTGCTTCAGTACCAGCCGGATCCCTACAAGGTGTACTCACCGTTACACCTGAAAGAATACAAGCTGTAGATTTGGATACCATTAGTTCACCCATTCGGTATTCATTTGCCAGTGGTATGCCAGGCAACTATGCCGATTATTTTGAAATCGATGAACAAACTGGAGTCCTAAAACAAATTAAAGCCGTAGATACCTCCACAGCCAAAAAATATGATATTATAGTAAAAGCCGAAGAAGTATCACCAGCTAAGAGATTTACCACAGCAAAATTAACAATTAATGTCAAACCTGTAGATGCCAATCCACCAGTTATATCAGCCAGTTCAATTGTGGGTTATGTAGATGAGAATTCTCCTTTGGGTACCAAGGTTTTAGATGAAAATGGTAAACCTATATCGTTTAAAACAACTGATGCTGATTTGACGGAAGATGATCCCAAGCCAGATTATATTTATGAATTGACAACACCCTCATTTGAAGTAACAAGTGATGGTATTTTAGTAGTAAACGAAGAAGGTTTAGATCGTGATCCTCCTGCCCCGGGTAAATATAAATTCCAAGTTGTGGCCCGAGAACCGAAGACGAATGCTGCTAGTGCTCCTTTAAGTTTGACGGTAATATTGAAAGATGTTAATGATAATGCTCCCAAATTGGCGATGGTTCCTCCTGTTTCCATAACAGCAGGTGATGGTATACGTAAAGTGGCTAATGTTACCGCCACCGATAATGATGAGGGACCCAATGCTGTTGTTACATATTCCATTTATCATGTTTCCAATAATGGTTTACAAAAATTCAATATCGATGAACAGACAGGAGAAATTGAAACTCGTGGTAGACTTTTGGCTGGAGAACAATATAGTATTACTGTACAAGCCACAGATATAGGTGGTCTCTCATCTCAAGCCATAGTGGAAGTGACTGTAACACCTGGACCCAATACCAAACCACCCAAATTTGTTAAGCCTGTGTATGAGGTACAAGTAAGTGAGGGTGCTGAAATTAATTCTACTGTTACGGTGGTGCATGCTGAAGACCCTGAAAATGATCCTGTAGTATATTCCATAATATCAGGCAATGATTTAAGACAATTCGCTGTGGGCCAAGAGTCAGGTGTTATAGCTGTGATACGTAAATTAGATCGTGAAAGTCTTACACGTTACCAACTAATAGTTAAGGCGGAAGACAACGGAGGTCTTTCAAGTACAGCCACCGTGAATATCAAAGTCACCGATATTAATGACAAAAATCCAGAATTTGATGAATCTACTCTGCCATATGTATTCCATGTTGATGAAGGCAAGTCTCAAAATTTTGTGGGTATTGTTCATGCCACAGATGCTGATGAAGGTATTAATGCCGAAATCACCTATTCTATTCCCAATGATATACCCTTTTCCATTAATGGTTCTTCGGGCGAAATTCGTACTTCCATGGCTTTGGATTATGAAAAACAAAATGAATATCGTTTTGTCGTCACAGCTAAAGATGGTGCTCCAGATGCTCGTTTAGGCACAGCCAGCGTTACTGTTTTGGTTAAGGATTTACCCGATGAAGTACCTAAATTTACTGATTCCCGTATTGATGTACGTATACCAGAAAATGAGCCGGATATTGCAGTAGCTACAGTACAAGCTTTTGATCCCGATACTATGCCAGAAATAACTTATGTTATACGTAAGGGAGCTACGGATATGTTTAAGGTTAACCCCCAAACTGGTGAAATTAGAACTACTAAAGGTTTGGATTATGAAAAACAAAAGGTACATGAATTAATTGTAGGTACCATTGAAAATGATGGCAATGGTCAAGGTGATACCATTAAGGTAGTGGTTGAAGTAGAAGATCGCAATGACGTGAGACCAGTATTTGTATCGGTACCAGAACCTGTTACGGTAAATGATGATCAACCTATTGGTGCCATGATAGCCACTATGCCAGCAATAGATGGTGATGGTTCTTCTCCAGGAAATGTAGTACGTTACGAAATGGTGGGAAGAGGTAAAGCCTTAAAGTATTTCCAAGTTGATCCCGATACTGGAGCCATACGTATACGTGATGAATTACGCAAGGAAGAAGATACAGAATATCAGGTCGACATTAAAGCTTATGATATGGGTGAGCCACAATTGAGTTCTGTGGCCACTTTACCAGTATTTGTTAGGCATTTACTAACTGATCCAAATGAAGATAATATGATGGAAGGGCGTTTAGATAATGGTGTTATAATGTCACCAGAAAGTTTAGGTTTGGCCTTTAGTGACGACAGCTATACAACAGGTGTACCAGAGACTACAGGCATTAATGCCACTATTAAACTTATACAGGTGATCAACTCCAAAAAATCGGTAAAATCTAATCCAGGCTTTAAATGTGAAATAATTAAAGGAAACGATTTGGGTTTATTCAATGTTACTCAAGAAGATCATGGCTGTGGTATTAAATTAATCAAAAATTTAGACTTTGAAAATAAAACTGCACATTCTTTGGATTTGAAATTGATTTCCCATAAATATTTCATTAATCCACAAAAGAGCACAACAACTGTAAAGATTATAGTACAAGATGAAAATGATAATGCTCCAGAATTTGTTTATAATAGAGCCAGAGGTCGTAAAGATACATTCTATGCTGTTGTTACACCTGAAATGGATATAGATACACCCATTTTACAAGTAAGAGCAACTGATAGGGATTCTGGAAAATTCGGAATGATTAGATACAAGATATACGATGAAGAAGACAATAATGTAGGCAATGAGATTTTGGTAAGTTTGTTTTAAAAATTTTGTTGAAATTAATATCATAACTAATGTTTTAAATGTTTATTACAGCCTACCTCTTACTTTGTGATGACCGAGGAGACTGGCATTCTACGTACCGCCAAATCATTTCGTGAAGATGCCCACTTCCCCATGATTTTCTTTGTTGAAGCTCGCGACAATGATGGCCAAGAAATTGGTTCCCATCGTACACGTGCCCGCATTGTGGTCAATCAAATTACCGATCTAAATCGTTTATCTTTGGTGTTCTCCGATGCTACTCCCAATGAATTACGCAATCAATATGCTGTCTTAGAAGAGTTATTCTCTGAAAAGACTGGCGGTTTAATTAGTGGCATAGAACGTTTTAGTAACCGTAAATTTTTAAATGAAAATGGTACAATATTAGAAAATCCTGCCGCTACAGATGTTTGGTTTTATCTTATTGATCCCAAAACCGAAACAATATTGCAACGTAATTCCTCGGTAATACAGGAAACGTTATTAGAGCCAACGGCAAGAGCAGAATTAAATTTTGCTGCTTCCGGTGTAGCTCGCGCAACAGCCGAGGGTATTTATCCCCCCATTGAACTTAAGCAACAAGTGCTTAGTAAGGTAAAGAGATAAAATTTATATAATAATGATTGAGTTTAATTTAAAAGTACATTGTTTTTATGTTTTTTTTTTCAGATTTTACCTATAGCCATTAACGATGAAGTTTTCCCTTATACACTGATAGCAATTTCAATAATCATATTGATTTTGGGTACAATTGGCATCATCTATATTTGCATATCCTGGTCAAAGTAAGTATTATTTAAAAACTAATAAATGAACTATTTAAAAAAGCATTTTCTTTTTGTTCTAGATACAAAAACTTTAAACAACGTATGCGTCAATATTCTACACCCAGCCCTACACGTTATGATCCCGTTATTGTAAATTCTCAAGCCTCTAATGGTGGTGATAATGTGGCAAATCTAAAGGAATATGAAACACAAGTTTTAGCTATGGCAGTGCCACCAGATGGTGACGATGAATTACAAATTGATTTTAGTGCCAAAAATCATGCTTTCTCCCTAGATAATGTTAGTTATATTACACACAAAGAACACAATGGTAGCTCCAGTGGTGGTCAAACTAGCCCCTCACATTCGGAAGCAACCACAGCCACCATATCCACCCTTAGAAGAAATAACAACAATAATTTAAATAATATGTCAGCCAATAACAATATTAACAATCATACCATGAATAACAGACAAAATACTTTTAATCGTACTTTGGAAATGAATGTACGTAATAATGCTAATCCTTTGGCAGCCAACGGTACTCTTCCAGGTACTTTAACACTAGGACGTATAAAACATCAAAATTCTAATCATTATCAAAATGGTGGCTATAAATTAGATACAGTTAGTCGTAATAATTTGGCAAATGCCCAAAATAATGCATACAGCACATTGGGACGAAGGGGTAATACCTTTGGTACCAATAACAATGCAAACAATGAATTGGGTAATAATGGTGAATTAATGACAAATACCTTAGGAAGAAATCATCAACATAACATACAAAGAGGTTATAATGAAGTACCAATAGCAAATCCATTATTTCAAAGGTAAGAATTATATTATTTTATCTATATTTGTACTGATTTCTGTAACACGCAGAAAAATGGTCGATTTGGCTCTCCAACGGCCGAAATCTTAGAGATAATAAAATTCGGCACGTGGTATTATTTTGTGATTGGATACGATCAGTTTAATATTTTAGGCAGTATCCACATAATTGTCCTTCCAAAATAATATTTTTGACACATAAAACTCACAGATATATAAAAATGTAATTAAAATAAGTAAAATTTTATTCTTTATTTGTTTAAATCCTTATACTAAATTTCGAGAAAATATGTCCGCAATTAGTTATATCCCCTCTACAGATCCACTTTTGAAGATTACTTAAAAGTGCATAAATCTTATAATTTTTTTTATTAAATTTAAATATTTCATGTAACCCTGTTATGTTACAGGATATTATAACGCCGATTTTAACCAAATATTACCGTTTATTTGTTTTTATTTTTTAATTATTATTACATGTTATTTATTTTTTCAGATCTAATGGTGATTTAAGTCATATAAGTCCCTCAAATGAGAATGTTACCTTCGGTAAACGTGATTATGGCCAAATGGGTTTTTCCTATTTAAATGATTTAGATCGCTCAGAAGTCGAAACTACAACCGAATTATGAAAATTTCGATTATATAACGATAATTAAAAACAAATCCCTCAATAAGCCAAAATACTTTTAAAAAAAATATTTTAGTTAATTTGTATAAAATATCTTAAACTAAAACAAGAAAAAATGCAATATTTTTAATAAAAAAATTAAACGAAACTGCAATTTTGTTGCCATTAAGTTAATAATAAATGAATGAATTAATTTATGTACATATGTATGTAAATGTATAAAAGAACAAAAAAAAACGAAATATTTGAAACAAAAATAAGACTTTTTGTAAATATAAAAAAGGAAAACAAAAAATTATTTATAAAATAGTCATTATATATTAAGATGTGATTTATGTGTACTGTAACACAACTATAAAACTTTTATGATAGTATGAACTAAAATAATATTTTATATATATAATATTTTTAAATATTGAATAAGTGTAAATGTTTTTTCTATTTGTAATTATTAAATAGTTAGTTTATTAAAATAATCTATACAACTTAAATAAGTTAAAACAAAATATTTCTTTAAAACAAATTTTAGTTAAAAAAAAAAAACAAAACAATAAAATTAAAAATAAAAAACAAAAATATAAGAGGATTTATTAAACAATATGGCAACACTAATAACTTGTATACCCTGAAATTATTTTTAATGTTTCGAAAATACAACTCTGCATCATAATGAAATTCACCTCTGACAGCTGTGTACATTAGTTAGCTTTTCAAAGCACCCTGTTATTAATTGTGCAAAAAACTTCGCCGGTTGCAAATTTTTTGATGTTGTGTTGAAAGAATTTTAAATTAATTTATAAAATATACATATTGAAGTCTTTAGTATAAATTAATTACTAAAAACATTATTGGTAATAAGAATTAAAAGGTATTTATAAAAATTCTTTAAAAATTTCGCATTTCTTATAAATATTTGTGACAAGCCCCATACCATGCATACTTGATAATGAAAATTCTGTGACGCCAAGTCGTAAAATTAATCAAATTGTTTATATCAATAAACAAAAATTGTTGTTATTTTTTATCTCTCAAGAACGTACAATATATAAATAATCGGTACGGAAACTGTTTTTATTTTATACGAAAAAAATATTAAGCACGTGTGTGACGCCGTAAATGTTTTGTTTTTAAACAAATTGATTAGTTGAGTTTTTTTTTTCATTTCATTGTCTTTAGTAGCAATTTTCTTAACTATTTCATAACATAGTTTAGTTTCGTTTATTACATAAACTGGATTAGAAATTTTTTTTTTTGGAAAAAAAATTTGAAGGTGCTATGGAATTAAAAGGTAATGTTTTTCAGCTTGTTGCCGCAACAATGTAGCAATATCATTCCAAATACAACAAGTGTTGCCGTCAATGTTTTCTTGCAAAAAGTGTAAATAATGGATTTTATCTATATTTCAGGGAATCTGTACGAATGCATGAAAAGAAAGTGGTTAATAGTTAAAATGTATAATTAATTTAACTTTTAACAAAATTATTCATCGTTACGTAATATAGATTATTACTTTTATTGATTAAGCCGACACTAACTATATATGAATTAAGGGAAAGAATTTTCTGTGCCCTAAACCATTAACATTTTTTTTGTTATTAATGACTAAATTCATTAAATTTGAATTATTTGTTTGAACATTATGGAACATTTACAGATTAAACTATTAAATGTAGTTTAATTTTTAACAACATCGTTTATCGGCTAAAAATTTAATTTGCTTTCTCTTTCAAACTTGTAGAGTTGTTATTTTATAAATTTCATTCTACACATCAGGTTTTGAGATATCTCGATGAAATTTGTTACATATTTTTACTGTTATTTTTACCCAAGGACAAAGCCTATTCAAATTGGTTATGTTTGGTCCGATATTTCAGACAGAGCTCATAAAAGAGTCGTTCAGAATAGAGTTTTAACCTCATGAAGTTCATAGACATAAATATTTTAATTACAAACATGTAACACATAAAAAAGATTGGTCCGCAAACAACCACTCTGAAAAACGTCCACTACCAAAAAGCACTTCTAAGTTTATATAACAAAATTAGTATTGAGATATCATCGTTAAAAACTTCCACTACCAAAAAGCTCTTTTAAGTTTATATAACAAAATTAGTAGTGAGATATAATCGTATGATTAAGATCAATGCAAATGTTAAAAAAATTGATTTCTAATACTCCAAAATAAGTGCTAAATATGTGAATCAGTTTTCAGTTATAGAAAGAGTGATAGGTTTGCAGTATTGTCCTCTAAAAAATTATTTTTAAAGGCACAGGTATAACAAACATTTAATAATATTAAGCAAATTCAAGCAATCACTAGAACACCAAATTATACGAATGTTGTTTGATAATTTATTGTAGCTACCATTTCTTTCCTATTATTCCTATTCCCTTCATTTTTATTTCTAATGCTAAATTTAAAATAAGGGTTCTTAAAAAATTGATTTTTGTAAATGTTTAGAATTTCAATTCAACATATTTCTAAAATTCAATTTTGGTCAAAATTTAAAAGTTTTATTAAAATTTAAAATGTTTATTAAAACTTAAAATGTTTTAAAAAACTTATAACAAATTTTACAATTTTCATTTTTATTAAACCTTCTAAATTTCACAAGAATTTCAAAATTTCTTATCTTAAGCAAACTTATTTTTTCTGCAAAATATCGAATAATTAAATTATTATTTAAATTTGAAATTTTGATCAACAATTCTTAGGATCTTATATGGGATACACTAATTCAATTCTGTAAAACTAATTGTTATTTTAAAACTGAAACTCAAATATGGCGATAAAGTTTTCTTATTTTTTTTCTCTTTTTTGAAATAACTAAATGAAAAATGTTAGTGTTGCAGTATTGAACTATAACAAAATTTCTGGACTTTGTTTCGAACACGTAAATACCAATACCACCTATTTTGCAACGAAACCAAGGTCAAAACTCAAAATATGTTGAATATGACTAACCTAAATTTTAAATTAATTTAGCCTAAAAATATGAACTTCTATTACTTAAAAGCCAATATTTATTCCCTTAACAAATTTTCAATTATAGATATGGCCAAACTTGATGAAAAAATTGGTTTCATTGGTGGTGGCAATATGGCTTATGCCATTGGTTCTGGTCTCATCAATCAAGGAATTGTTAAAGCCGGACAAGTATTTGTATCTGGTCCAAATTTAGAAAATCTTCAACGCTGGCGTGATATAGGTGTAGCAACCACAGAAGACAATAATGATATTGTAGATAAAACTGATATTATATTTATATGTGTAAAACCTCATATTTTGACACCGTGTGCCATGCAATTGCGTAATAATCACGTTAGGACAGCCAAAGATAAAGATAAGTTATTTGTATCGGTATTGGCTGGTGTCAATCTGCAAGACTTGGAAGAGGTATGGTGAATGAAGTACTCAAATTTATTTTATAACTAAATTAATTATGATTGCAGAGTTTTTCCTTTATAGATTGTTTAAAAATGATACGTACAATGCCCAATACACCCATGCAAGTAGGTGAAGGTTGCACAGTTTATTCGGCCGGTTCCTATATTGTGCAACAGGATTTAGAAAAAGTCCATTTAATGTTAAACTCATTGGGTATAGCCCAACAAGTACCAGAATCTATGATTAACTCTGTATCTGGTGTTTCGGGTTGTGGTCCCGCTTTTGTTTATACCATAATTGAGGCATTGGCAGATGGTGCCGTTAAAAATGGTGTACCCCGACAAATGGCATTACAATTTGCTACTCAAACTGTTTTGGGTGCAGCTAAGACTGTTATGATTACAGGTAAACATCCCGCCGTATTAAGGGATGAAGTCTGCTCTCCCGGTGGCGCTACTATCGTTGGAGTCCATGAATTAGAAAAAGGAAATTTAAGGTAAAGGAAATTATGTCCTTTAAGAAAATAGACATTATATTTTTTTGTTTATTTTTTGCAGATCAACTCTAATGAATGCTGTTGAAAAATCTTCTCAACGTGCTGCTGAACTCGGACGTAAAGGTAAATAAATTCCAATTCCTTTGTACTAGTATGACTTTGGATCTAATATATGTTTTGTGTTGAATAAATAAAAAAAACTACGATTTTAATTTTTTTGGTTTGAGGCTATTGAAAAAATAGCCCATTAATATTTTTTAGTATTTTAAACTTAAATACTAAATATAATTAAATGTTTTTTATTTAGAGTAAATTTTTTTTATTTATTCACGATCTTTTTTACTAACATATTCCACACATTTTGATGGATCTGTAGGAAAATATTCTTGGCATTTTGTCATTAAACGTTTTAGTCCCTGAATATATTTTCTTTGAGTCTCATCGTTCATGACATGAGCCACGTTTTTAGAGAAAATCTTTTCTCTACCAGTACGTGCGTGAATACCAACCATGGTAACACCAATAGGCCAGGGTGCATTACCTATAGCCATCTCCAAATAGGCATCACTAGCATGTATATAATTACGATTTAACAAATGTTTACAAATATCACTTAAACTTTCTAAAATATCATCGGGCAGAGATCGATTTTTTAATTTACGAAATAGAGGTTTTACATATTCCTTGGTTTGTGTGTAAATAACACGAGCCATTTTTACTTTTGTAGACATTTTTTCTTGTTTAGAAAATCCAGAAATTTGATCACTCCACAATTTGAGTATATAAGTTAGCAGGGTCATTATGACATCCATGTCATATTCTTTGTTATTACGACCCATTTTCAAGGACATGGCTTTGATACTCTCCCAATCAACAGTTTCATCAAGTTCAGCAAACTCATTTTTCTTTTCCTCTTTCGAGGTGGGCGTACTAGCAAACATCTCCTGCAGATAGGCTTGATCTACTTGTTCCATCGCTTCTTGGAAGTCATTACGGAAACCTCTATTAGCTTCAGGCTGCGAAATTTCACATTGCCTCAAACGTTGAAAAGCTTCGGGTTCAGTTTCTCCAAATAGCAATATGGGTTCTCCTCTTTCACGTAATCGACGTATTACTTCTGCACGTGGTAAAATGTTCTGACCATCGTTGGTAAAATTATAACCGCCATCGTTGGTATTTTGATCAGATTCATTACTTTCCTGTGTCTTATAGCCTTGTTTTTGCAATATCTCTTCGGTACTTTTGGCAATTAATTCACCTCTTTTAAAATATTTCTTTTTGTCATCGACCAATTGTTTCTCTTCTAAGAGTTTACGTTTTCTAGCTATTTCTGCTTTTAAAATATCCATGGTAAAGATTTTCAGTTTTTTTTATCGTAAAAATAGTAAAAGTTCTTTCCGAACAAAATTTTATGTCGACTTTTGGAGCTTTGTTTTGTTTATTTCTTGCAAATACAGAGTTGTTTTATGTTGCATTCTTTTGGTAACACTAAAAGTTATAGTTAGTTTGTGAAATGTTGCCATATTACGTCAGTGATTGGTTTAATTTGTCATAAAATACAACTCTGCTAGTATTTCAAAGCATGCTCGACTGCGATTACTGGCAGAGCATAAGCAGAATTAGAATATATTCTTTCAAAATTTTTTAATTATATAGACATTTCTAAAACATTTATTTAATATAGTTATATTCTAAATCAATCTATTCGTTCACAATGCCTGGAAAGATATAAATGTAAAGCCTTCGGAATTGAGTTTCTAGCGTTTTTTGCCGTGTGCCAATTTTGATAGGCGTTAAAAATGTTCGACTCAGGGTTTTGTCTGCAAAGTATTTTTTTTTTTGACAACAATAAAATCTGCAAATTTAATTTCCACAATATTCTATAAAGAAGAAAAATCATTTCGTAAATTTATAAACAAATATTCATCAATATCAACAACATGCCTAAAAAGATGGGAATTAATTCAAAGGCCGTTGAGGCCAGAGAACGAAAAGCAGCTATAAAAAAGGCCACACAAGATAAGGCTGCAAAGGAAGCTGAGGATCGCCTTTGGCAAGATGATGACAAAACGTTGGCACGCAAACAACAGAAACGTGAAGAAGATGAGCGTAAAAAGGCTGAAGCTGCTAAAAGAAAGGCGGAAGCCAGAGCTCTGCTAGATAAGGAAATGAGTTCCATTAAGACACAAGGAAAACAGCCTTTGGCAAAAATCAATCGTCAACAGATTTTGGAGGAAATGGAAAAGAAACAAAAGGTCATAGAGGCTATGAATGCAGCCAATAAGCCCCTACCACCAAGAGTTATTATACAAAATGATTTGATAGAAGAAAATCTGAATCGTACTCTTGCCGATGTGGAAGTGGCTACTGGTATTGATCAAGCTATCGCAGTGTTGAGGTTAGTTATTTTTGCTACATCCAATTCCTAAGAAATCTTATATTGACTGCCACTGTGTAACGTTTTCAGTGTTAAAGATGAGGATGAAGATAAACATCCCGAAAAACGTATGCGTGCAGCTTTTAAAGCTTTTGAATCTGCTAATCTGCCACGTATTAAAGCTGAGAATCCCAGCCTGCGTATATCTCAATGGAAACAAATTCTAATGAAGGAATGGAACAAATCACCCGATAATCCCTTTAACCAAGCACGTTGATTGAGGAATGTTATTTGCTTGAATTATCTTGAGGTTTTTGGTTACAGATTTTCTCTTTTTGTTTTTAATTTTGGTTAGGATTACCAGCCATATAATTCCTTATTTTTTTCGATTATTTAGATTTCGCTTCTAATCTTAATTTTTGGTTGTTATACATTTTATTTGAATTTAAAACATTTTATTAGAACATATTTACTAAATACATACAACTATTTAACACGATTTTGGTTTTTTATGATTATTTTTTAAATACAATAACAAAATGTTGGAGTTTAAAATATTATTATTTTTAAAACAGTTTTTACATAATCAGCTTTATTATGATTTAAAAAAATATAAAGTATTTTTTTAATTACTCAACTTTAATAAAAAATTTGTAAAGAGACATGAAAAATTAAATTTTAACTGTCCAAAAGACTATATATTTTGGGTTAACTGGTTTTCATTAGTTGTAATTTTATTTTGGAGCTTTTCTCTTACATTGTTATAACAAATTATTTACTCATAATTATATTTTAAAATAATTCAATTAAAAAGGAAATTAAATGAAACAAGTGCAGCCGAAGTCTAATAAAGAAAAACGTTTTGTCGACTGTGAATGCAATCTCTAACTGTAAATGATAGTGAAAGCGGAAGACAACTAATATGAAATGTTAAATGACAAAACAACGCTCAGCGTGTGAGCACACCAAACAAACAATAAAAACTAACAAAAAACACAAAAGATGATTTAACAAAGTTATTGGTGTAAATATTACAATTATTTTCTTTATAACGGCTATTAAAGAATACAAATTTAGATATTATAAAAGAAAATCTTTATGACAACATAGTTTGATTGGATCTTCACCAAATCGCACGATGACAAAGTTGTTTTAGGGATTTATGTATAAATTTATTAATTTTTTAAAGGAAAAATCAAAATATTTTAGAAAACATTTCTTAAAATTTTTTATTGAAATTTTGTATTGGGATAGATTTCGATTTAACGATGTCCGTCCAATATACGTACGTTCCGTATTTTAACTTGAGAAACTCTCATACTAATGTCCTTCCCAAATAAAGTTTTAAGCTCATAAAATTTCAAAAAGATTCTTTCACAAATGACCACAGATCCCATACAGATGCACTTCCGAAAAACACTATATTATGTAATAATATACCATTCACTAACAATATTGTACTATATTTTACGACTATCGACTATCGGCCCACAATTCCCTACATCTATTAAATAACCCACGGATCCGCTTTATATTCATAGTAAATTTCATTTTGTTATGGAAAGGGTGTTATTTATTTCTACTGAGTTTTAGCCTAAAATAAACTTAATCATTAAAAGTTAAAATCTCTGTAAAACAGTGAATATTTTTTGGCAAACTTTAGCTTAATGTGATTATTAAAACATAAAAAAATCGATACTTCATTATTATTTAAGTTTTTAAATTTAAAATCTTTAATATTTTTAAATTTCAGTAAATGCTACGTTTTTGTCGAAACATTGATTAAATTGGTATAGCGAATGTAGCATTCGCATTTATTTTCAAAATGACGCAAAAAACATTAAAATTTTAAATAATTTTTTTAAACTTATTTTATGAAAAATTCATTTAATTTAATTATTGTAAAAAAGGAATAAGAATGATTTAATTTTTTATTCGAATGAAATTATAATTACAATTTTCCACCAAAATATATGTATTTTTTTAGTTGTTATCACTAGTGATGGAATTTTAAACCTTTTCGGAAACGTTTTTATAGTGCTTTCTGTCACTTTGCTCAAACAGGTAATCCATCTCCGTTTAAAATCGACCACACTTTTAACAAGGGCCCATTACCTCTCCACTAGCCTCAGCTCCGGGCTGTTTGAAGTATTTCTCTCCTTGTACAAATACCACATTTTTGTTCCTTGACACTCAAGGGCATGTTTAGCATAGTGACAAGATACTATGTCAGTCAAAAACAAGTGACACATTATGAAGTCATATGAATGGAAGTAGCCTTTTTAGTAAATATTCCTTTGAAACCGTTGGACGACTTTGAATGCTGGGCCAACTTTTGAAGGATCAAGTTAGGTGTTGATGAAAATAATAGTTTTATAACTCACTTTTTTCTGGTCTCTCATTTCAAGAAGATTAGAAAAAAATCATTTGCTTGACATTAAAAATAATAACTGACATGTTTTTAAAAGTAAACTTGATAAAAAAATCATATAATACTTTTTCAAAGTTTTATAGAAAAACGTGTGTTAAGGATTTTTCAATCATAGTTCTTAATTGCTACACATATTTAATAACGACCAATTCATTCAAAAGTTTATATAATTATTTTATATTATTATCGTTTGCTTATAAATTTTCCATTAAATATCTGTCCACATTTTTTAGAAATAATATAATTTTTAGGAAAGTAATTTAAATAAATAATCAATATATCGTAAAAGTTATGAGACTCCATTTCAAATCTTCTGATTAAATGATTATATAATTTTGTGTCTTTTATTGCGATGAATCTTATATTTATCAGGCTATAAATGATATTTTTTTGGAATGAATCATTTCATAAAATTACATAATACTTTGTTATATTCAACAAAAATATTTATTTCTTTTTAATTTTTTTTATCTGACTAATAAAAACTTTTTACTTTATTTTTATAAACATATTTTCTTTTTTATTTTTTAATAAGTAAAAGTTTAACTGTAAATTTATACGACTTATTGACAGTATTTTCTGTTCTTCCTGTCTTTTTAAGATGGGCTTATAACTTATAAAACTCATATTAACTTTGTTGGTTTGTTTGCTTTAAAGTAATAAAGCGAAATTTATTGACTTTTCTAATAATGTCACTGTTATACCAAAAAAAGGTATTTGAAAATAAGTTTTTGAGGTCTTTAAGAATATATGCATATGCATGTATGTATATATATGTATGTGAATTGAATTCATACATATACTTATAGTTTGTACTTATACTTAAAGCAGCTAATTTTACGTTCAACACTTTCTATGACATGAAAATTCTTTTAAGAAATAAATTTAAATTTGGTTTTAAAATATGGTGATGAACTTAAAGAAAATTTTAACATTTTAAAATTTAAATTTTATTCATCTCAATAAATCCATATTGAATTTTTAAAACTGTTTTGAAAATTGAATTTTTTTGGAAAACATAGGTTCGCAACTTTATTGTAGAAAACTAACTACAAATCTATTTATCAACAAATCTTTATACACCATACATTTTGCAATTAATTTTATTTTAATGCGTATATTTTTTCATTTATATTAGATTAACTAATATTTATTTAGATTTTCTTTATTTCTAATATGTTCACGCTTTTTAAATTTATTTTTCACTTAATTAAAAAATAATAATCAGTAACTTAATAATGTTTAATTAAAATCTCAATCCCTTTTAAATGTTAAAATTGTGTTATTAAAACTTATAATGATTTTTTTAGTTTTTCTTTAATAGGAAAATTTAAAAGATAATGCAACATTAATATCTGATTTAAAATATTTTTAATTAATTTATTTTTTTTATTGCAATTTAAACAACATTGCAAGTAAGAATGCTATATTTGAATATTAAACCCTCCAGCACAAATGCTTATGAAGTAAATTCGTTATGTTTCGTACATATAATTAATGAGCTATAAAATTACTCATATTTTTTGCTATCACTTTTTTCTACTGAACCGATTTTGATCGTATTTGGAACAGATGATCTTCTCTTGAATTTAGAAGCTGTCTTAGATATCGGTCTATATCTTTAAATATATCGCATTTACTGGTTTTAAATAGGAAACAAATACTTAGCCCAAGTTTCATTGAGTTCTCTCAAAAAATTAAACCTTCTTGTAAAATGTCAATGTTTTTGTTGAAATATAAATTTTCATGAAATTTCAAAAATCAAAAATCTACATTTTTTATGAAAATTTATTAAAAACCATTTTTGTGAAAGTTAAGATTAATTGTAAAAACTGAATTTTTGAAAAATTAATTGTTGATCAAAATTTGCAATTTAGGCGAAACCTTAATTTTTTTAGAAAAATGTACTTTTTAGAAAAATGTAAATTTTTATACAAATTAATGTTTCAAAAAAAATTAATTTTCGGGGAAATTTGTCTATTTCGGTGAAAACAAGTAAAAATTGTTATTTTCGGAACATTTTTTTGTTCCTAGTGTAAGTAACGAAAAATTTTCATTTATTTAAAATTTAGATTTTTCATGAAAATTAAATTTTCGATAAAAATATACATCTTTGATAAAAATTTAGATTTTTGGCAAAAAAGGCAATTTTTTAAATATGTACAATATTATTTCACCCCAAACTTAAAAACGTTTAATTTTAACTGAATGAAGAAATGTTATCAACGATGATTTTTTTCAATTTTTTCTTTGTATAATTAAAAAACTATCAAAAATAATAAAGTTGTATCGGTTTTTTGTTTAAAATATATTCGAAAGTTAATTTTATATAAGAACTCCTGTGTTATATATAATTCAAACGTACAGTATATAAAATTTTTCTCAATTTATTTAAATATATTTCAATATCATTAATTAAATAAAACACTTTCTTCCTAAAAAATAAAACTGGTCAAGGTAGAATTATTTTAATTAAGGCAATAATTCGAGAAAAATCATTTAACATAAATTTGAGCAATTTATGAAGTATGACACAGAAATTATTCATAAAAATTTTTGGAATTTTAAATTTCATCCCATAATTAAATTAAATGATAAAACTAAATAAATTTCGGGCAGAAAAAAGATATGAAAACACAAAAACTTGAAAACATCATTATGAAATTCAAATCAAAGTGTAAGCGCCACAATTTTATTCCATAAGCTTGTGTTAGAGATTTTATTAGTTTTAACTGCAGCAAAAGCGCCTTCAGCTGCAAAAAATATGTTGAGGAGTGTTATGTGTTTTAACATAAAACTTACTTCCATCGTAGTACAAGTAAGTAAAGCTACAAAAAAAATAATAAAATAAGAAATTCAATAACAAAAAAAAAAAAAAAAAGAAAAAGAAAAAAAGAAGCAAAACGCAATAGCAAAGTAAAGAAAGAAAAATATTGTGTTGTGCTTTCTTTTTGATACAAAAAATTTTCTTTAGTTTAACTTTACAAGTTTCATTCAGTACGCGACCATACGGCTATACAGTCGTATTTGACGGGATTTTAATTTAAAACTTGTTGCTTTTATTTATTCGCTTAAATAAAATAAATAATAATAAAAATAATTTAACGAAATGGTGTAAAAAATTTAAGTAAAAGAAAAATTTTTAAATTTAGAATTCCAAATGAAAAGAATGTAAAACAAGGAGAGTGAAAAAATATTTAAATAAATATTAAAACTTGGTTAATTGTTTTTTTAAAGAAAACAGATCATATCAATATTGTGGCTTTAATATACAGTTAGCTAATAAAACGGTAGTTAAGTGTTTCAACTTGAAGCAAAATAAAAATAAAATAACATAAACCTAGAAAAGACACCATAAGAAATTTGAAGAAATTTCTTACAATTTTAATACTTCAACAGTAATTACCGGTAATCAAATAAGAAGTATGATTTTTTAATATTAAAATAAAATAGAAAAAAGAACGGATTATTTATATTTTATAATAAAAAAGGTAATTTTTTTATTTAAAATTAAAAAAAAAATAATATTTCGTATGTAAAACCTACAGGTTTGTTGCTTAAGTCTTCTGTTTAAAGTTCCTCGCAAAGAACAAGAAACTCTCAACCTTTTAAAATGACCTTCAGTTATTTTCTTTTTTATTTTCCCTTCTCATTAAATATTTAATGTTTAAATAAAACGCTTAAATGGTTTTTATTTTAATTTGTTTAAATTTGTTGTTGTTTTTTTATTGTTTTCCTGACCTAAAAAAAACGAAAATATTTTTTGTTAAAAGAAATACTTTCATGTTTATTTAATCTTAAATACCAAAAAAGAAGAGGAAGAAAAATGAGTACAAATGACTGTTATAAAATTATTATACGATTTTGTTAAATATTGTTGTTTTCTTATTTTTATATCACAAACTACCGCTTTTTCTATTTTTTCCGGCATTTTTTCTTCTTCACATTCTTTTTTTTTTTTAATATTATAATTTTACAATGTAAATTTTCTTTTGCATTCGCGTGCGTTTCTCTCTTTACAAATCAATTACTCAGTTTGTGTGGATAATAAAGATATAAAAATTATAATAAAAATAATAAATGAAGAAATGAAGCATTTTGAAAAGTGTATTTAGATTACAGAGGTTTTAAACATCTATGGTAGATATTTTAATAATTATTTTTTTAATTATCAAATCACTGTAGTACCTTTTCTATATGAATATGAAGTTTGCAGTTATTTTTATATTAACATAAATATTTGGTAAAAAAATAATTAACATATCTTTAAATAAAATTACTTTGTTATTCAATAATAATTTAAGTAATGAAATTACACATTATAAGAAATATGAATCGGCTGTAGCGAAATTTAAATGCCCTTCACTTATAACCCTGCAGGTTTTGACCAAAGATGTTAAATTTTTAGAAAAGAAATATACATCTAAAATTTCATGAAAATAATTATGATGATTCTAGAGATGTACTAGAAACACTTAATTTCTATAAGAGCTTTTTACACCCTCTGCACTTGTTATATTCTGCTAACATTCAGATACGTCTTTCTTCAGCAATCCAAAAAACACTGACATAACTAAATCGACTTATAAGCAATTCTCTTATTACAACAAAAATAACAAATACAGCATATTTCAGATGCCAAAGGAAGTTGAACAGTTTATTTAAAAAAATATTTTAAAACATTTATTTAATAAGTCTATATTGTTATCTATGAAAACTAATTTGGGTACTAAATTATGGCGAACATCTTTCGAATTTTTGGATCCACTCTTTTAGATATTATTCAAGGAACTTAAACTATCCTATTTCAATGTTTTGCACAATAATAATTTCATGCTTTTAAAATATCAAATAAGTTATTAATTTATATTTGGTTTTAACGATCATTTTATTTTTATTAAAAACTAATATGAGATCAGTAATCTAATTCAGTACAAAAGGAACTTTCTTGATATGAGTAAAACCGTTTAAGTTTTATCTTTATCTTATTAAAATATGTGAATTTCAGAGATATGCTATAAAAAACAGTCTACATCAGAATTTTTAACAAAATTTGGAAGAGGATGTAGATGGTAATATTTCAAAACTCAATGTATGTCATATATTTACATAAATTCCCCTTATTCTTATTCGGTTGGTACAATTTGTAGGCCATTTCTTTTCGCAAGCGAAATACTTGATATAATTCTCACTCAGAATAAAAGAAGAATTTTACGGATAAAATAGTGTCCTTTTTTTGCATACTACGATTGTTGAATGAACTACTGTAAATTATTGTTATTCAGGTTTAAAATATCCATTAAAATAATTTAAAGTGACAAGGATTAAATGAAAAGGAAATATTATAAAACCGTTATTTTTCTCTATAAAGAAAAACAAAAAATTGAAGCAAAAAAACTTGTTTTAAAATGAATGTTATTTTATGGAAATAAATTAAGATTCTTAGCATCTTTTTCAAATACTTTACACATAAACTTTATTCTTGCATAATAATCAAAACAAGCATTATTTGTTAATATGTTGCTCCAAAATATTAAAATATAAAAAATAAAATATAAAAAAAACATGTTTTAAGACTCCAACACATACACACAAATGCAATTGTAAAGAGAAATATTAATAAAAATAGCAATGAAAGTAACAGTGCGTGCAAATTCTTATGAATCACAAGAAGTTCTAAACTTAAGAGAACAATTTTTTCTTAATACATACGCATTCTAAAAACTCAAATACATACTCATATACATAAACTCAAATATATATGTATATATAAATGTACACAATCTTATAAACAATTAGCAGTCAAGAAGAATCAACTGTAAACAATAAAATGTTAATCACACCAAAAAATTTTAATTTCATTTTATAAATAATAAAAGCTTTTTATCCATGGGTTTTTGAGGTATTATAAATTTGCTATGATATTTGTAACGTATAGAAAATATAGTCATAAACTAAATTTAAATGAAATCTGAAAACAAAAAAAGATCGGTAAAATATTATATATCAGCACCCGTTGTAATGCCATTAATAAAATGTATTTTTGCTTCAATTCTACATCTGATTCGGTTTAGATACTTATGCAGTTAGCTACATAAATATCATAGCAAATTCAATGAAAATTGGTCAAATATTTTATTATAGCCCTGAGAAGTTTCTGATTTAATGCCGTCAAAATCAGTTCAATTATTAAATGTTTTAGACCATTATCTGAGACAACCTAAAACTTCAATCAAAGATCTTTAGAAAATGATACCATAAAAACTAAATGGTCTCAAATAAAATTTGATATAACTATACCTCCCCCGTTGTAGATCTAAATATGATCGAATTAACCAAAAAAAAAAGATTTTGCAAAAAAGAAATGTCAAATTTTGTAAATTCTAATATACAGTATTGTTTGAAACCTAAACAATGTTTTCTAGATCAAACAGACAAAATTGAATAAATAAAGTTTAGATTCACCTCTTAATAACTTTAAACAAAGAATCACCAGAGAATGTCAGTTAGTGCCACATACTTACATCTTGGGGAAAGTTTCCCAATGCTGCCACTATATAGTGGACTCTGTTCTAGAAAACGTTATATACGAAACTTTAGCTACACCTGATCAATTATCTTTTTAGTTGGAATTAAAATACACAAAAATGATTTAAAGAACTACAATAAAGCAGAACAATAAAGACCATCAACAGAAGGCTTTGTTGGGAGCCTATACTCCATGTAGGAACTACTCAAAATATATAATATTAAAATTCGCATTTATTAAAAATGTATAGATTTCTCTTTTACATACCCACTGTGCTTTGATAAAAGTATTATTAAAATACTATACAGCTGTTTGGTGAAATTTTTTCCTTAATAAAAAATATACTTAAATTTTCAGTCAAACTCACACACATCAAACACAGCTGCTTCTTCTTCTTCTTCGTTATTATTTTTCGTGTGTTATTTTATTAGTTTAAATGACATTTTTTCTTCAATCTTTTTAATATAAAAAAGAGAATGAATTGTATGTTGCATGTTAACAAAAATGTTTTAAAGCTTAAGATGTTAACCAACGAAACAGAGAAAAAAATAAAATAAACAAAAAATATTAATAAATTTGCATTTTAAAATAATTTGAAAAATTATGCAAAAAGAAATAGAAATTTTATTACAATAACAAACAAAGACTCAAAATAAAAATCGAAAACAGAAGGGCAAATTGAAAACGAAAGTAAGCTAAAATTTTATAAAAATTGTTGTTATTATATTAAATAAACTTAAATAATATCACATTGTTTTAAAGAATTAAATCATGTCTTAAAAGTACTCATAATTTCTATTTTCTTTAATAATAGTTACTAACTAAAAAAACAAGTAACTACAATTTCTATTTGTAAAACTTCATGGAGCTTGAGGTTGAGAGATTGTTTTAATTGTGTAAACTTTAAATTTGTCGTCTAAATATATCTTTTGTGTGTCATTATTATGAGTAACAAACTGCTCACGCATTATGAAAGTTTTAATAAAATTATGAATCAGAAATTTGCACATTTGTCTTTTAAAAGGGAAATCAAGATTATTCAGAAGCTACAGCAAATATAAGATAAATAAAATTGAAAGTTTTGTTTTTGAATTTTATAAAATTATGTAAATCTTCATATACATATTAATAAAAATAAAAGTAAAAAATTTGGTTTAAAGAAAACAAAAGACTTGAGCAACAAACTTGTTTTAGTTATCAACGTTACATTGTTACTGTTCTAGTAACAATATTGAAAACTCTCACCTTTCAATGGTTGAATATTTTGTAGGTTAATACTTAAAAAAGACTTAAGATAAAAACTTTATTCTTGCATAATAGTTTAAACGTATAAATCAATCAATGATTGATAAAGTGTTAAATTTTGTATATATTTCTGAAGATTTTTCAAAGTTGAAAACAAGGTAGGGTAAGGGAAAAAATTAACTTAATGTTAAAATTGGAAATGCAATTTAAATAAGTTTTTATATAAATTAAGTGAATTTAGTTTGTCGATCTATCTTTTTATAGTCGTCATAAAAATTAGTAAATATAAGTTTTAGTAAAAAATATAAAAAATTTTATCACTTTTACATGATTCATTAAAAATATTATTATCAGCAAAAATTTTTAATCAAAACTGTAATATATTATCATATTTATTTATTTATTTATTTATTTATTTATTTAATTAAAACATTAATTTTCACCAAAAATTTTTGATTACCAAAGAATTTGTTTTCTCACCAAAATTTTTATTTTGCGCAATTTACTTATACAAAAAATTTACCAATTTACCAAATTATTTTATTTTAATCGATAATATTATTTTCATCAAAAATATTATAACCGGAAAATATTATTCATCAAAAACTTAAAATATACATAAAAACATAAATTTACTTTTCATAAAAGCTTAACATTTAAAAAATTTAGATTTTCTTAAAATCTTTCATTTTTATTTAACAAATCTCGTACCAAGCTTTGAATTTTTACCAATTTTTTATTTAAACAATATTTTTCTACTGTATATTCGCCAACAAAATATAGAATTTATTATAATCCTCTTCAAGAAAAAATTATGCACGAAAACAAATTTTAATATGCCTAAAAAATTATTAGTCTCTGAAATTTTAATTTTATTAAAAAAATATATATCTCTTAACAAAAAATAAACAAATATTTATTTTAAAAGGTGAATTTTAAATGAGATTTTATGATATACGATTAAAATATTAATTTTATGAATCGCATTGTATCAGAGAATTATATTTGGCTTTACTCTGTTCTAATCGGATAGGAATTGAAAACTAAAACAGAAAATATTGCATAACAATAACTCAGTCTAATTTTGCAGTATTTAGGCCATTTTAAAAAAATTTAGTTTATATAAATTTCATTTTTATTATGAAATTCCATCAGAAAATATATTGTTTTGGCAAACATTTTAACAGTTAACATAAAAAGGTCACATGACAAATTATCAAACATTTCAATAATCAAAACATCATTCTTACAATTCATTTTAAATTCTTTTTAGAATGTACAAATTAAATTTTTATTAACATATTTTCGATACGAAATTATAACAATATGTACTTATTTGTACAAAAATAATCATTTTCAATACTTTAAAAAATTCTTCATAATTTTAACCAATTTTCTAGAATTTATTTTAAACCATTTTTAGTCAGACGTATATTAACTGACAACCGAAAGAAGTAAAAAAGATAATTTTTGTTTATTTCTTCAGTTTTCATCGTCTCCATCAATTGCCTACATAAAAACTATGTCAACAATTACTTGCATGTTTTAACACACCAAAACTAACAATAGCAACATAGCAATTGCAACAGCAATCAACAATTGTTATTGCTAATATTTGATATCATTATAAAGACAAAACCATAATGTTCTTTGTAATTTTGTTGCACTTACAAACAGTTGTAATCATTATTGATTGTTGTTGATTTTTTTTAACACCAAAATCCATAAATCTTTTTAAAAATGACATTCAAGTAAACTCGAGCCAAATAAATGCGAAGATCACCATATTTAGAAAAAAAGTGTGACTTCCTTTTTTAAAATAAAAGAAATAACAATAAATAACTAAAATGTTATGCTGAAAACCAACAATAATGTTAATAACTATAGGAAAATATATTGTTTCCTCTTTTTTGTTGTTTCTTAATGAATTTTGACCAACAGACCAGAAAACTATTTATTATCCAGCAACTACCGAAATTTCAAATTTAATTTAAATGTTAAAATGGAAATTCTCAAAAAAAGTTATAAACTGACAAATTTGAACTCAACTTGAAATTTTTGTGTTGTTATACCCTACACCACCATAAGGCGATGCCTATTGAAATTGAAATGATGGGTCCATTATTTCACTTAGCTCCCATACCAATGAATGGGGATTTAACAGAAGTCCTGAATATAGAACGTTTTTAACAAAATTTAGCTCAAGTTAGTTCTATAATATTCTAAAACAATATGCCAAATTATATTAACATCGGTCCATTATTATTCATAGGTCCCATACAACCCTTTTTCCAAATATCACTTTGAAGGGCTTAAATCTTACATACGATGGCATTCTAAAAATAAATGGTAAAATCAAAACAAATGTAAGCAAACATCTATGCTAGAAATATTACGAGGATCAGTTCATAATTTCTTCTAGCTCCCATATAAAGCCCACAGAAGAAATCCAATTAGAATGCACTAATCCCACATTAATGTTAGTACCATTATAATGTCCTCTTCTCTTAAGCATAAATTTAAAAATACCTTTATACAAGGGTGTTTCATTAATTTTTGTTAGGTACCACTTATAACAAACATGTGTTGTATGGTATTAAATAGATGGATTTTACCTACTTGACTTGTTACTTGTTTTTTTTTTGTGGTTTTTGTCCAAAAATATTTTAAGTAGTTTCTTTTGATTTAACTATTATGTTTAGCTTGTAATTAAACAATAAATTTATAAATTTATTGCACTTTTTAATGTTTTAACACAAAAATGGTGTTAATAAGTTTTCTTTTATTTTTATTAAAGTCGCGCTTAAGAAAATTTTACTTTATTATTAGAAAAAAGAACTAAAAATTCTTGTTACCAAGAGTCTTTCTTGTTTTTTTTAAGTTTTACAAATATATATTTTTTTCCTATAGACTTAATATTTTTTATAACAACTTTATGGTCATTTGATTTTTGAGTGCTCTGCTTCAGCCACTAACCAACCAACGGACCACATTTACTCTTCAATTCTTTTACTTTTTAGAAAGAAATTTTTGTTGTTGTAAAGTAATTTGTTCTTGTATTTGTTTTATTTTGACCCATTTTTTTAGAAGACTTTTAAGTTTTATAAAGATTTAACAGTTGATAAAGTGGAAATAATTATTTGTTTAATGTTTGAAATATTTAACAAACAATTGGAATGGATTTTAATCACTTTAATATAATTACAAACTTTTAATGTTATTTAATTTGTTTGAAATTTATTAAAGAATTTGATAAAAAAAATTTATAACACAAAAATCATTTTAAAAGATTTTGATGAAAAGATATTTCTGATAGAAATTTTAAGTGTTGAATGCGTTATTTTTTACTAAATATTTGGATAAAATATTTTCCGTCAGAGAAACATGCGTGATGTTAATGTCAATTTTTATTTAATCATTTTATAGTCCCTGCATTGTCAAAAGTTGATATGTCAAGATTTTCTAAATCTTTTTGATTGCAGCTGAAAACATTATAGGATATAATCATGACCATGAATTCCGGTTATTTTCTCAATACCTATTAAACTTATTCATAACAGTACAATTAAAAAAAGCTAAAAACATATTTTTAGCTTTTCTGAAAAGTTTAAAAAACTACATTATTCATTTATATAAATGCAGGGGTAATATTAGTCAAACAAATGGGATTCAAAGCTCATAAATCTGATAGATATGAAAAATATTTAGCTAACTTTTACACAAATTTGTATTAGTATAAAATTCACATTTTCCACATGCCGGAGGAAGATTGATCTAGAAATTGACCGTAGCTCTTACATCTGAAAATCACCTCCCATATGAGTAAATTACATTAAATTCCTTGAAAAGTTTATTTTTTAGGCGCAGGACCGATATAAATTAATATTTTCATAAAAAAATTAGGGTTAATTTAGTAAATTAGTAAATTTCAAACATACTTAGAATTATAAAAAACGTATTAGACCAAAAATGTATATACTAATTTTTTGTGTAGTCTACATTTACAGTATTCTAATAATCTTGTCAAAATGAACCATTTGTGAATTCCGTGAAATATGTAAAGTCCAAAGTTAAAAATGGGTTACGTCTATCATACAGCAAATGAGCGATATGATTAATTTAAAAAATCTGTTATCTAACTTTTAACTGTCGTATAATAATTAATGATAAAAAATGTCACAGCCAAGAAACTGTTATTTAAAATTTGACCTAATTCTGGATAGAATAAATTTTGCCACAATAATAATTTTAATTTAATTATTAATCATTTTCAAATTAATTACATTCAAATATAATTATATTAACAATTAAAACAGTTAAGACCTAAGGTTACAAAATATTCTAAATTTCCTAACAAAATCTTATATTACAAGACGTAAGCAATTCAACTAAAAGTGTGAGATTACATTAATAACTAAAATATACACAACATGTTAGATTATTTAAGATTAAATCTTTAATTAGTTAACAGCAACATTTAATATGATTACAAAATTAAAATTTCTTTTTAACCATTAAATAATACACCAAAAAACAACATTAAAGAAAAACATAAGTTTTGTTAAAATTTTTATTTATTTTAAAAATTCTACAAAAACATTAAAAATTTAAACAAAATTTAAAAAAAAAACTAAGAAATGATAAATATGAAAACAAAACAAAATACCAAAAACCGCCTTCTTTAAAAGAAATGTATATATTTAAGGCATTTATTCTACTGCTTAATAATTTCTGATCAAGTTGCGACACAGACCCACACTCATTTACACATACACTTGTATAGAAGAAAACACAAAATGATCACACATAATAAGACAATAATAAGCCAAGTTTACAAAAAAAAAAGAGAAGTAAAGCTACTTTCACTTTTTGCCGGTCTCGGTAGCAGTAATAATGGCAGAAGAAAACAACTACAACAACAAAAATATAAAATAAAAATAACCACAATTTCTTCTTTCTTAAACAGAGAAATGGAATGAATGGAGTCTCTCATATGATTACAAATCTTAACTTTTATACGCGACATTATTATAAGACATATGTACGTGTGTTTGTGCTTATAATTTACTTGTTGCAATGATTTTTATTGCCGTTAAGCTTTCTTGATTTTTTAAGTTTTAATTAAATTTTGATTTCATAAAAAGAATTATTTATGGCTTAACAAATTTATGTATCAAGTTTACCAAAGAAACAACAAAAATTTAATTTTCAATAACTTATATATTACTTCAAACAAACACACATACATAAGTGATCACTTTTATTAAATGAAAGTAAATAACAAAAAAATTATACAAAACCTATGGAAATCCATGTTACCAAAAAACTACTAAAATCAAGTATTTGGACGCTTTTTGTTTCTGTTTCTATCGATTTATCGTAGAAAAGCTGTTTAACTAGAATTTTTTATTTGGCCTCAACAACCAAATTCCCTTATATTTAGTTATTTGCCCAAGATAAAGAGTGAAATTCGAACTTTAAAAAATCCTGCAATTGTATTTGTCTTACTTTAAGTATACCAAATTTAGGGTTTTAAATTTCAATTCATGGCTACAAAACAAACTTTTGACCTCATTATTGGCCATTGGTATTCAAAATTGAAAATTGTATAGAAAATGAAAATATTAGCTAAACCAAATTTGTCTAATAATAAATTATGTTTTTTTATTATATGTATACAATTGCAATACAATGTAGCATAAAGAAAATTTGTAAATGTAAAAAGTAAAGTTCAAATTTGGTCTAATTTTGCTAATAAAGCACTTTTTAAAATACTATTTTTGTATTGAATAAAATTAACAATAATTGTATAATAAGTGAATAATAGTACATAGTATAGACGTTGTAATTATCTAATATTATGCATTAATTTGCAAATAAGTGAAATTGCATTGTTTACTTTCGAAATTTGTCAACATAAACGCATTAAATTTCCGAAAAATGCAAAGCAATCTACGACTAAGATGGCACTCTGAAAATATATTACTTTTTTTTTAATATATTTGGATAAATTAAGATATGTAAATTTATGTGTTGGAAACATTTTCAAAACCACAGGAGTTCAATAACGTTTTTCCAAATTGTTTTCTATTATCCTAAATACAAAATCAATCATTACCTTATACCCATAATGATGGGACGGAATTAAAATTTTAATCTAGAAAATGCAGAACTACTCGTACTTCAATGATAATTTTAAGTATTTAAAAATTCTTAAAATCATCATTCAAGTCAAGAACCTCTTCATATTTTTAGATTATAGTTAAAGATTTATATAGTCGTTGAGATATTTGGCTTTAAAAATTCAATTTTTTACTTTTCACCGTTTATTTACTTTTACTTTTCAGACGTTTATGTTGTAGCAGTATAAATCAAATTTAATTGGATTGTTTCAAACTAACCTTTCTTTTTGGAACTAAAGCTTCTACTCCCCAACACATGTATTAATAAATATAAAAATTTTACTTTTACATTTACAACGTTTACTTTCGAAGTTTATCGAATCGAATTAAGAATGAGAACTTTATAAGTCATTATTATTTATATTTAAATTATATGTTTTACGTCCATTCTGCTGTACGTATTAAAATATTGGGTCCTGTCAATGATTTTATTAGATCTACAAAAAAGTGAAAAGTGCTAGAAATTCAATTTTCAAATATTTCTATTTCGATGCTTAGATCCTTATCAACAGGGCCCATTCTTTTAATTTATTGAAAATATATAGAGCAAAAATTGAATTATTTTTGAGATTTCCAATAATAAATATTGCCTATAATTTCTCTGCTACAGTTCTCTCAAACTTAAAATAGATAGATAGATAGATAGATAGATAGATAGATAGATAGATAGATAGATAGATAGATAGATAGGTATTTAAAATTTAATTCAAATCAGTGCTGAGGTAAAGCTCCAAATTAACACAAGTAAATACTTATAGTATATAGTTTTATTGAACAAAACATCTGTTTAGATTTGCTGTGAAGGATAAATATATATAAATTATTATATAACAAAGTGAAAATATTCTTGTATAAATTCATGCGATAACACTTCTTTATTTACAATAAATTAAACATTTCACAATATATTGGCTTCATGTTATTAACAGCTTTCATTTTGCCAACATTTTTTGATTGGGTCAGACCATAAGGAAATAATTGAATGACTAATCAAAAAAACTACATTTCTGGCACACTTAGAAAATAATAAAAAATATCTTATAAAATTTATTTTCCTTTCAGAAATAACAACAATTATATATTGTTTTACATTAAGTAACTAACGCTTAAAATGATCATCATGTCTAAAAAGTGTTACTAGTTTTATATCTTTTTATTATTGTTGTTAATTTTAAATCTGTCTGGTTAAATGGCTCTCGTAATGTCTGCCAATTCATTGTTATGTTTTTAATGTTGTGGTTTGTTAACAACAAATTTGTGTTTGTTGACCATAGTTTTTCAAGTCTAGTCAGTGGGTTTCTAGTTTAAAAAATGTTAATATTTTTAAGTTTTTGTTTTTATTTTTATTTTTAATTTTTTTATTATTTTAGTTTTAACGCGTATGTATGAATAATTGTATATATAAGTGCATATGAATTTATTTGTAATAATTTGGTTTTTCACTCCCCAATAGGTTTTTGACATTAAGATAAACATTAATGACAAAACACATACATACAACACTCTGCACTAACTCTTTCTAGTCATTACCTGTTTAGTGTTTAAATAATGTTTTAGTAATCAACAACTTAGAGACAAAAATATAAGTAAAAAATTATATTTATACTTTTAAACTTTCATACTTATATTTCTATACAAAGGTTATGAAGATCAATATCTGAAATTTCCTACCCGTTATTTGTATACTCTCTACCCCCACATACTTGTATCCCTCTCAAATAATATAATAAACTATAGATACTTCTGTTTCTTTCTTTATATATTTTACTTTTTTATATATATTTTTTAAAATATATTTAATGTTACCCATCCCTGGTGCTTCATTTTATATCTTTCAAAAAATTTGCATTAATGCATACTATTACATATACATACATATTTTGTTATTGTTATAATAGTCATTGGTCAGAGTTTTGAACTCCATTCCACTCTGATCTTAATTTTAAATAAAAAAATTTCACTTTTCTTTTAAACAAAAATAAAAATGCGTAAATTTTCATTGTGTGTATGTGTATTTGAGTTTTTGATTAATACCTAATTTATAATTCCCGTTAATATAGTATGTGTGTATGTATGTATGGTTAAATTTTTAATTAGTAAATATATTTTTATACATACAATTTCTTAAATTTAAATGCATTAATGAATTTCAAATTGAAATTTCTTACTTTTAAAATTTCTCTTGTAGCTAAATTTAAATATTTTTATAAAAAATTTTATGTTAACAATTTTTATTAAAAAATTATTTATTAATTTTAAATATTCTAATTGTTTTTAATTAACCATTTAATCTATGTTTTACATAAATGAACAACATGTAAAAGTTTTTCAGGAACTTCTTTATATATATATAGATGTTAATATACATATAGATTTATATAAACAAGTGTATATATTAATATTATTTTTCTATAATAAAATATGTATAATTTTAATTAACACTTTCTTTTCTATAACATTTCCTATGCTTATCAGTTATTTTTTATAGTTTGCCAATAATATTTGGTTAAAAAATTAATTTCTTTTACTTTTTATGGAACAATGACCTAAATTATTTCACTTTAAATATTTTTATTGAACAAATACTTAAACGAAATTCTTATTTCGTTTTTGTATATTTTTTTATTTTACGTAAAACTTTTACTTATCAATCAATTGCGATGTTCTATTTACTTTTTTTGTCAAATAAATTAAAGGTATGGCAAAATGGTTGTCGGCAAAATTTTTTTTAAATTTCACAAAATTTCTTAAATAAATAAAATTTTGTGAAAATATAATCAATTTAAAATTTTTATACAAATTTTAATTGCATAAAAAAATATTTTTTTAGTATCGCTCATTTAATTTGATTCTGTTTTATAAACTAAACATTCATTCGACAAAAATTATTGTGTCAATTAAAGATTATTGCTGGAAATAAAACGTTTTCTTAGTAATGTATCGATTGTTGTGTCCAAAATATGTTAGAATGAGAAATTGACTTTACTTGTTGTGAAATGAAGGTGTGAAAAGCTAGGTAATCGGGACCGATAGAAGTTGAATCCGAGAGATATTGAAAAGCGATTTAACATATTGAAAATGACGCTAAATTCTATATCTACATTATGATAATTCAAAGCGAAAATGGTCATAGGATAAACAGCCATATCAACGTGGAAACCTAATATTTACCAGCACAATTTATTCATTTGAAGATAGCAATCAGCGAATAACTGTCTGAATATTCGACTAACATTTATTTGTATTGGTCATTGAAAAACTTTCTTACTGGATTGGATTTGTAAAAAATTAACTTAATCATAAGTTTTCTGTAAACAATTTAAAATATTTAAAACTTAAAAAAATAATAATTTTTACTACAAATTTCATTTTCACTAAAAAGTTAAGTTGTTATATTTGTACTAGTGTATTCAAAAACCGAAAACGGAATTTTTTTTTTTTTGCATTTCAGAAAACCGACCGTTTTCGAAAAATTTCTATTTTTAAATTTTCCACATGCCGGTTTTTTAGTCGGTTAACCGGCTTTAATGGAAGTCACTTTTAAACTTTTCGCTAATATATTTAGCTTATTTTTTGGATATTACGAATCGTTTCAAGAAGTTCGTCTTTTAATATCGAGCTTGAAAATTATTCGTTTAGATATCGCTGTATATAATCCTGTTATTTTCAACTATTTTTTTTATTTAGTTTCGATAAAATATTTCGCTTTAAAAATATTTGTTTTATTATATAAATGTCATAATTCTTCGAATATTTTTGTTTCGAAAATTATTAACAGGAACAGGAAACTCAGTTTAGGCCGGTACTCTTTTTTAGCTTGATAAATCGTACTTTTTATACTATGAGGATTTCCAATAAATGACGGACATGATAAAATCGACTCAAATTTTGATTTGAAAATATAAAGTAACCATTTACAAAAGAAAAACTATTTTTCATTACAGTTTTATTTTTACGAATTTGACCTGATCATTTAATAGTTTATTTATAACAGGTTCTATAAAAATCTTATTAAACGCATTAATTTTCAATTATTTTTAACTTCGATGTCAATAATGTAATTTTTTTAAATAAAATAGAATAGTACCAAAATCAAAGAAAACTTTAATCATAAACATTTATTTCTTTCAGTAATATCATGCTGTTTTTAATTTTACAAATGTCAAGTTTTATAACTTGCTACAGGAGGTAGATTAACCAAAAATTATTATTATATTATGTTATTAATATTTCTTACTATGTACTTATATTCTAATAAAAATTATAAGTATAAAAAAACTTTATACAATAATCTCCAAAGCAACCAGCAACAAATATAAGTTGGTAACATAAAAAATTATGAAGACATATCACCCAACTCATCAACTACAACAAAACATTAAAAAGTATTGCTTAAACTATAAATAGTATCTACAAAGTATTTACAAGTATGTAGATATAAGTAGGCGCCAAATGCAATAAATATGTAAACATAAATGTAAAGCATGCAACAATACAAGTTGCAAACTACTAACAACATAAAAACTATTGACAACTTACCATTTTTGTGTTTGTTCAACAACAACTACACATACTTTTACATTGTTTTTTTGAAAAAGTATTTGATGGTAATGTTTGTATACAATTTATTTTAACTCTCTTCTAAGACACATATAGAATAAGCATTCTCCGGATTTCCCGTATCGAGATTAAAATATATGATGATAAAAGAGAACAACGAGAATTATTTAGATATATCGAAATTATCATTAGAGAATATGAATATTGAACATTCCCAAAATCTTCAAGTATGTTCTCCCTATTCCGGGAAATCACCATTTCTGTATTCCCTAATCCCACAGAATAGTATGAAAAACAGCAAGTGCTTTTGCAGCTTTACTTTTAGTGTGTGTCTCTAACAAAGGTTTTTGTTAAGTTTTTTTCTTTCTTTTTTTTGCAAATCGTTATCGTTATGGCATGTAAATAAAATGAAACGACGTTATAAGACAAAACTAGGCAATTGGGTCACAATTTAGGAAAACTTGTTTAAAAGCAAACAATTTTTCATATTGTATAGAAACAAAAACCTAATAAACGTATGTTAAACTGAATAAATTTAAATTTTCACCTCCCGCTACCACTCTCTTTTTGCATTCTAAACCATATATTTTAACAAGCTTCAATGCGTATTCTTCAGGTCTTCAAAAAGAAGAACTAAATGAATGTAATGATTACAATAAATAGACTCGTAGTTGTTGTGATTGACTACTGCTTCATAGAATCAAAAACAAATTTGAAATTAACACGCCACCGGCGACGCTTAACGTTAAGAAGAACAAGTGTTTTGCTTTTAAAATTGTTAAATATTTAGAAACAAAAAGTGTTGTTAAAGAGTATGTTAACAACGAATTGATAATATGCTACATATATCTGAAAACAATAAGGAGTGAGACCGCAAAAATAGCAAAAAAAAAAAACAGAAATATGAAAAAACGTTGTTATTAAAGATGAACAATATTTTCTTATTTTACAATAAGTGTTTTAGTCATTGAAGAACGCTCTTACTTGAATATGATCTACTTCAGAACAGTATTAAAAAACGAATTTATATTTCTAATTCGGAGCAATTTTCTTGGTATTGAATCAATATAATACCATAAATATGGAAAAAAGTATTACTATAGATGGAAAATATTTTCTTATCATAAAAAACTTCTTATTGTAAAAAACCGACGGTATTAGATTGTATATGTGTACAAGATTTATTAAAACAGTTTTCCGACATGTTCTAAATTTTATTCACAAATCATTTTTTACGACTGGAACTTTCCATCAATTTCCCTTTATACTTTTTCATATGATTATAAAAAGAATTGTTGAACGTACTTTATTCTTTATTTATTTTGTAAAGCTTTTTTCGGCATTGAATTTAGCAGCACTGTATATCACCACTATAATTATTTCTATATTCTGTAGGGTACTAGAAAAAGTCGGATATCTTATAAACTAGTTACACTTCAATATAAATAACAAATTATAATCAATAACATGGATGTAAAGATTGAAAATCTGATAAATGCATCTTGAGAACTAAAATACATAGATGACAACTTTGATACACAATAATATGTACTTATACACAACCACATACAAATATTAAAAATATCTACTATATGCATATTATGGTATGTTAAGGAGATAAATATCACTTTTCGACTAGACATAAGTATTCGCTTCATTCAAATCAACTCAACTCAATATCAATCTAGTATTTAACAGGTTTATTATTATTTATGATACATTTTATGTTTATTTAACAAACTAAAACAACAAGTAAACTATTTTTTATATTAACAACAATTTTTATATATAAAAATATACACAACAAGTCTTGTTATTTTTAATTGCTGGAGAAATTTTACTTTGAGAACATCGTATTTTTACATTTTCTTGAAATTTTTTGAATTTGTTGTATTTATAACTTTTTATAAAAAATGTCTATTTTTTAATGTGAAAGTCAATTATTTGCTAAATTGTTTCTTTTACATGATTAGATTTTTATTTAACTTACGTCTTTTTTCTTAATTATTTTTTTCAGATTTAACACGTTGAGTTTAATTAATAAAACTATAAAAATTGTCTTGGAGTTTAAACTAGGTAAGAAATTTTATTATTATTTGTTGTATTATTAAAAAAATTGTTGTTAAACAAGAATTTGATTATTGGATTTCAAATATGATTTCATAGCTTTCGTTAATTAAAAATATTTGTGTGTAATCATGTGTTAAAACCAATTGTCATTTCCATATTAAAATCCATTTTGAAGATTAAAATCTTAAATTTAAAAATTTAAATTAAAAAATTCAATAGCTCGAAATTAACCATCTAGGCACTGGAATAGTTTTATATTTTTATTAATATTATATTAAAACAAATCTCCCTCAGTTTAGACCACTGGTTATGAACTCGTTGACATTTTCTTAAAAAATTTTCCCATTAGGATAGAAAAGAAAAACATGGATGTTGTAACCACAATCGATTGTCAATATATAATGTTCATGAATATGTCAAGTGTATAACCATAAGATGGTTGTTGTAGGGTTGTATCACAACCAATTTTTTTTACGACACAACCATAATAAATTACTCATAGTTTGCTTCTATACAAATATTTTTGTCTGTTAACATTATTATTTCTTTTTTGGCGCTCTGTATTTACTGTCAATATATAAAACATGCGTAAAACGTGGGTATTTTAATTCTACATTATCACATACCGATCGAGTCACTCTCGATTGTCTTGAAATGAAAGTACTTGTTTTGATGAAAATTGCTTCGTGTAGTCTAGAACTAGGCCTATTTAAATTGGTAAGGGTTGATTTATTACTTCATATAGATATTATTCAAATATCATTCGAAATAAAAAGATAATTTTAAAGATAAAGATAGATGTTCAAAAAAAGTTTAGCAAGTTTTTTTGTTTTATTTCTTCTATAGATTGTAGTTCAGATTTAAATTAAGGTTCAGACATTAGCTTTGGTTCGTATTTATATTATAATTAATATATATATATGGGGTTTTATGCTTTTCGGCATCTTCTTTACGTTTTTTAATATGTTTTTTATTAATTTCACATATTTTTAGAGTACAGTTCAGTAAACCATTTTATAAGTGGATCATTCTTTAATTATTCGTAGCTACAATTTATAGTTCAAGAAATTATGACCTTATTTAACTTAAAATTAGTTAATAAGTTTCTTTTCATTTTTACTTTGCCATTAATTTACATACTAATTGTTTATCATTTATTTTGATTAAATATATATAAAAATTGATATGGTAATTACTTAAATTAATAACTGACAAAATGTCAAAGTTAAATTAAATATATGTTAATATTTTGTCGGATTCTGACCTAACATAACATATAACAAAATTGTACGATTATATTGTTTCATGACCGATCTTGTCTCAGTTTAAATTCAATTCTATTTAAAAACTAAATCACGTTATCTTAAAAAAATGCGTTTTTAAAATATAATTTTTGCCGTAAATGAGTATTTTAAATTTGGACAAAAAAAAATTAAATAAAAATTACAGGAACAAGAAATGTTTTCTCCAAAAAAAATTTAAATAAAATAACTTATACATTAACTCACGTCTAGCAAATAAATTAAAACTTTCATTTTTATGACATTTTCTGTTCCTCTTTAAAAATTGTTTTTTTTTTTTTTTTTTTTTTTTTTTTTTTTTAATTAAAAAGCAAATCAACGTAAACTGATCAATTTTGAGTAATTATAATGATTTTATAATTTAGTTTCAATTGAGTGTTATTACTATTTTATACTTTATTTTATTTATTTCTTTTTCGTATAAATATTTTTCTTCTACATAATATTTCTTGCTTTTAATTTCATTTCGTTTTCAACGAAACATTAAGCCATCACATATTTTTATTTTCTTGTTTTTTAATGATAATGACAATAATGAGAAATGATAATGATGATATTATTGCAATTGCATTTTTTTCTAATATATTTATCTATTTAAGAAAAATTACCAAGAAAATCAGGTGAATAATAATTACTTCGCTTTAAAGCTAAATATTGCAGAGAAATACAAAAAAGTAAATAAATTTAAAATATAAATATTTTATAAAAATATTAATTTGCAACGACTTGAGAGAATACTATACATAAGTAATTCAAAAAATGTCCGAGTTCTTGAAAATGTTATACATTCAATAAATTTAAAGAAAATGAACTTTCGAAAAATCAAATATTATAATTTGATTTGCTATAGAGTGCTTTAAAAAAAGGATGTTCCAATATATTAGCTATTATGAAGACCATATAATCATAAGTTGATCTTTGGTTGGTTGCCTGTTTATTTTTTTATTTTTCTTTAATTTTTAGTCACCATATAAAATGAAAGTTGGACTCCTACATTCCATAAACTAAGTAAGAAATATTATATTTAACGAACTCTTCAAGGCTATTTTTCTCTGTAAGTCTTAAAGTGACAAATGTTGTTTTCCAATATTTATTTATAATTTTTTCTATATTTTCTTCATCTCCATTGATGATTTTGTTTTTATTTTTATGCCGCACTTTGTTTAACCATAGACATACAGCATTGCTAACGAAATATCTGAAATACATACAATACAATACAAACAACATGACATGAAACCACCGCTTAAGGTAAAAATGCGACAAGTGTTTTAAACGCACTTTCGTTGAAAAATTCTTTTTAAAGTTTAACACGTAATAAAACGCTTAAATAAAAATAACAACAACAGAATAAATAGAAGTAAACAAAAAAACTAAATTAAAAGAAGTTAAAAATTTTGAAATATTTATCTTTGGAGTTAAAATTGTTTCATGCAACAAATACGTACATACAGCTGTTTATTTGTATGAAAGTAAGTTTATAGAAATAAATATTATATAAACCGAGTTTGCTTCTTAAGTCTTTAGTTCTGTGGTATTACAAATAATGGTAAATTATGCTTGTTTTTTAATATCAGTAACTATTTTTAATAAAAAATATGCTCGAGTGATTTAAAATTTTCCTTAAAATCACAATTGAATCGACTAAATATTGACCACGAACATAGGGAAGCCCAGCTCTGAAAAAAGTACATATGATATACAAAATGAAAAGAGTTCCACATGCAAGTTGAAGAAAAACCGATCGAATGGCTCTGCACTTTGAGAGATTTATTTAAAAAATCGAGCTAATAAAAATTAGAACCCATAAATTGGACGAGAAAATTTAAGATCAAAACCAAAATATAAATACAATTATATATATTAACATATAAAAATACAATAATATAAACGAAACATTTTTTGACTATAATCTTCCTTCTACTGAACCGATTTGGATAATGTTCTGATGGTAAAATGTTGTTTAAAAAAATTAAATTTTAATTGAAAAATTTTCTTGCATTTTAATGTTGTCTCGAATATCGTTCTATAACATTTTATGTGATCAACTGCATTTGCTTGCTTTTTAACCGCTAACTTATCAGAATAAAAACCAATAATATGATCAAATTTCATTGGCCTCTGAGCTTAACAACAACGGCTTACAAAAAAGATATTTAGTTAGGTAACAGTGTGTAGCAAAGAAGGAGAAAAACTAAAATCCCATAATTTAGAAAGAAAAGCAACAAAAACATGACTGTAATAAATAAGTAAGAATGTTCAATACCATCCATTTTATGTGTATGGTAACAAACACAGTACATCACACATTTATATTCTAATACAGCATGCCAACACGCACACTTATAAATAAAGATTTTTTTCTTACGGCGAACATACATACATATATTTATATGACTATAAAATTTTTCTTCTGATCCTATTTAAATAATTTTTGGCATATTGATATATTATATATTTGCTTCAAATTAAAAAAATAAAAAAAGTTCTTTGTTGGAATTTTGAGACTTTTTCAGATAACTTATTTGAAAATGTCTTTAATTTAATTTTTATGATGAAGGATATGTATACTTAATGAGTCTTGCATGATTCCTTCTTGGTGTTACGCACGGACTGATAAAGTTAATATACCCTCTTCACCACTTGTGATGAATATATATTTGTGAGATCTATTCTAAACACTTTTTGGAATATCATAGTTTTTATAAATAAGATTGTAAAATATTTGGATTTTATTAAAACAGAATCAAATCAGAAGAAATATACAAACCAGTTCTAGAGCACATGTATATATCACTAAAGGGTGTGTTTTGAATACTTTTTTGTACTATTTTTTCGATCTCACATCTTGGATTATTAACAATTTTACAAAAAAAGGTATCACAAAAATCGAACGACTGCTTATTTTGACTCAAGGCATTAACTTATTATTGGTTTTGTCATGATCCAATCATAATTTTAAACCAACATTAACCTAAAGAAAGCATTCTCTGAACATGTTTAACTTCTAAAATAATTTTATTTCAAATATTATTCAAGAAATTATTAAAATTTGAATTCTCTTTTATGATTTATTTTTGTGAAATATTTTCAGAAAATTGTTTATCTTTGTATCGTGTAACATAAATTAAATTAATTTCAATTTCCAATTCATAATAAATCTTAATAGTGTTAAAATAACTCTAAAGAAACAATAAACGCAATACAAATGTTTAATGACAGGAAGAAGCTTTCAAATTCACTTAAATATGTACGATCTAATAAAACAAAAAATGTGTTTAAATGTCTGCATGCGTGCTTTTAACAATTAACACTAACAACAAAATATCATCAATTTTATGGATAATATATATAAAAACACCTGAAACAATTAGCAATTGTTGCAACATCAAAAAATCAACACAAAAACGCACCAAAAAAAGTAACATAACATCTACATAAAAATAAACGTAAACATTAATGTTAACAAAAAGTTTTACACACATACATACACAAAAATGCTACGAAAGTTACATTTACTTTCAAATCAAATATTCACTTTCATTATCATCAATCACATGCAACTTTAGATGAATCATAGATAGATGGGATAGGCAGATAGACAGACGGACGTACTTGCATACAATAAATGCTAAGGCATTACGCATTAACAAAATATTCAACATAATTTCTTTCTTCTTCTTTTTTCAATTTCGATGAAAATAAAAGTAAATATTTAAACATTTCCTGCATAATCGTAACATGCATGTTTAAATTAATTTTTATATATGTGTTATGTGTTTTTATAAAAAAGATAATAAATAAATGAAACTGAAAATGCGTATCATGAACCATGAATGCATAATTGAATTTGGAATTATTTAAATAGTTTTTTTTTTATGAAAAGTAACAGTTAAACTATAAAATAAACATTAAAGATTATCTGAAATAATTCAGAAAAAAAATAATGAAACTGTTATTCAACTCTATTATTTTGATAAAATCAAGAAAAATTTCAACTTTAAAGAAAACATCATGTAAATAATTAAAATTTAAAACAAGTAAGAAGCTATATTTGGCTATGCCGAATCTTCATTAACCTCCGCGACAAATGCGTGTGAAGCAAATACGTTATGTCTCGTACATACACACTCACTATGGCTATAACTTTTTCTACTGAACCAATTTTAATAATTTTTGGATTGACAGTGAAATATATACAATATTATGTACAAGTATACATAATATTATGTCAGAATTTCTTGAACTTAGAGGTCTATATCTTTTAATATACTGAACTTATTTTAAATAGGAAATTTCTCAAGACTATATCAAATATTGAATGAAATTCACCACTTGTTGTGGTGGAGGCTATCAAAATGCTTCACATCATTGCAAAATCACGTTCCATTATGCTGATATTTTATCTTCTAGAATACCAAAATCATTGTAATTTTTTTTTTTTTTTTTTTTGCTTTAATGCACGTACAAAATTTATGCTTTTCACTTTCGCAGTATTTGAAAACATCTTTAAATCGTCATGATATTTTCAAAATCAATTCACATTTAAAAAATTATTTTCAATGTGAATTATTTTTTTCTTTCATACATTTCTTTTTGCATGTTCGTTTGACTTATCTTCGCTACTGTTCATGTATATCAATCAATTTTTGATTTTTTAAAATTTTTAGTTTAGCTTTAATACAGACGACTGTTTGTTTAATCTTTGACATTAGGATTTCTTTGTTTATTTAACTTTCATCGTTTATCTAAAGAAATCATCATGTTTTTTAAATGTTGTTGTTTTTTATACACTTTAAGGCTAATTCATGATTGATTATATACAACTGATTGACTATTTTTTTTTTTTTTTTTTGAATTTTTTAAAAATTGACTAATAATACTTGACACCTGACCTTTTTTGTAAACTCTCTCTCGAAAAGTTAAGTTATAGATAATATTATTTATTGATAAAAAATTTAGTTCAAACTTTTCCACACAATTTTTATTAATAGAATGTATATTTAGAATTTTTCATTTGTATGAAAGGTATATGAAATGTTCGGCCGAACACGACCAATTTCAGTAGGCTTAATCCAAAGTAATATCATTAAGATATCTCAAAAAATTATGCCAAACATATATTTTGATGGAGAAAAAAATGTTAAAAACTGTTGATAATTTTCGATCAATACATATTATTTTTAAAATATCTATCAAATGAAATTTGATGAATAAATTTAATAAAAAATAAAAATAATAAAATATATTTTTTCGAGCAAAAATAAAAAACCATACACCACAATGTTGGTTATAAAATGTAGATACAAAAAAATAATGAACGGCCGGCCCCCTTATAATTTTATTGCACATTATACTATTGTGAAACTTACATTTACGTGAAGTTTAATCGTTTGATAATTAATTTTCTCGAATGATGCATTAAATTATTTACCGACAATTTGTGCTTATATTTGCCTTAATTTGCATACCATCGTTATGCTCTTAAATGTAATATTTGGAAGGGGGCTTGTTTCATGCTCGGACCAAAACAACAAGATATCTAAAAAATTAAGACCTTTATAGGGTCGAACTTTGACGACGTCATTTTTTCTGTATGTAACAAATATCAGTGCAAACGCATTTTTACCAACCGTTTGTAGGGTATAATTAAATCTGAAGGAAAATATAAAATTTCCTGAAATTATCAAGACTTGCATATAAGCTGCCGAAAACATATCGGGACCATTTGTATGGGGCCTATATGAAATAATAGATTAATCATAACCAATTTCAATAAGCATCTTCAAAACTGCGAAATGTACTTTACGAACAAGCTTTACATGGACTGCCAGCTGGTCAAACGGACATGGTTAAATCGACCCTGGAAGAGATTCTGAGTCGAACGTTATACTTAAAAATGAAGGTTGCACTATTTTCTGCCCGTAACAAACATCTGCACCAATTAAACTTACATTTTAAGCAATCGGATGAGAAATTCAATCTAATACACAAAAGTTTTTCTTTTGCAACGTAATACTCCAATAAAATAATTCCAACTGAAGTTTTCAATTTATAAATAAAAATATTTATATAAAACTTATTTTATGCACATATTAGCATATTAAACCATAAACAAAATAATCATTCATCAAACAAACCAAAAAAAAACTCTAATGAAAATTTAATGACCATAATAACCCTACAGACAAATTAAAGAAATTATAGAAAGTCTTCAAACAAAAATGGCAAAGTAAAATTTTCTTATAACTTAATCTTACAAACTAAATTCCATAGACAACATTTAATTACATCATTACATTAATTAAATTAATAAATAAATATTATGTAACTAAAATAATAGGAGAATTGATAAAATTGTCTTAATAAAAAGTGAAATAAAAACCTTAAAACTATTAATTATAGAAAACCAAACAATTAAATTTAAAACATTTTAAATAACATAAAAATACATGGATTAATCTATTAAATCTATTAAATATTTATTATTGTTTTTATTGTTGATTAACAATAATAACATTTGTAAAATACAATAAAAACGAAAAAGAAAAAAAACATTGATTGAATAATAAAAGAAAGCTGGCAAATCAGCTTGCACTTGTTGATGTTCTGCTTTAAATGTATTTATGGCTTAAAAGACAATAAAAAAATCAGTCACATAAGAGTCCAACTTGTCTCTCCGGCCATAAGAGTTTATAACACTTTTATTTTTTTCTCATCCATTTATGTATTTGTTACAATAAAAAATGTAAGCTTGATGCTGACTACATACGTATAAAACTTGATGATAAAAAAAAATGAATGAATGAAAATAAAAAAACTGATCTGATATCCAATCAACACCATTTCCAAAAAAAATAAAACTTAGAATTAGTTTTTAATATTTATATAACTAAATTTTATATTAACTCAATTTTAAAGAAATCTAAAAAATAAAGAGTATATTTTTTATATTTAGAATCTCGGTGAAGTATTATTTACCAAGATTAAAACCAATGTCATATAGGAATACTCACATGTTTAATGGATCATTACATAACAATTACTATTACAAAATGTCCCAACGAAAAAATTGATAAATTTTCTCAAATTTTGCATAAGTACATATATATGAAATTGACCTGACGTTAGATTCTTTAAAAAAATTTCGATTTAAAAAAATAGGCTTATCAGCAGTAAAAAATGGTACAAAAAGAGATCGTCACATATTTTTGTACAGTGTAATCTGCATGTATAAATCTTAAATGTACTAAATATTAGCACTAACTAAGATTTTATTAGAAGCTACAGTCTTTTATGAATCATTCTTTTTGAAATTTGTCAAGAGGATTTGAGTTATTTAATTTTTTTATTTTATTTTATTTATTTATTTTTTATTTTATTTATCAAACCCAGTTCAAATATAATCAATTTTCAATTTGAAAATTCACTTATATTTCATCTAAAATACAGATTTCCTTGAAAATATATACAAAATTTTTTATTTTTCTACGAGGTTTCATTACACAGAATGCATTAGATTAAATTTTGCTTAGAAATACTATATAGAGCTTAATCTGAATTTAAAATCCAAAATTTTAAAACGGAATAAAATTTGTAAAACCTCAAAAGTCTTTTAATCGCTTGGTAGTCGCTTGTTACAGACCTTTGATAAATTTGGACTCTATATAAACCTTAAACCAAAATGTGTTATTTTTAGTATTTTTCTTTGTATTTTTGGCAGAATAAGAAAATCCTTTCAATAAATTAATAAAATAATTATTAGCCAATTAATCCAATTTATTGAACAAAAATGAATAATATATACACAATTTCAAGATATCTCTGAAGATGTGAAATGGAAAGTATTCACAATATTTACATTGACAGCCAAGCAGACAGAAAGATTAACGGAGGAAGTAAGAATATATAAAATTGTATTTTCTTATTTTCCATCTCGCTCATTTGCAGCAACGTTGTAATAACTCAATAAAAGTTTAAATTTAACATTAAAAGTAGGCAGTTTGAAAACTAACCAATGTTTCAGAAAGAATCGCTGCTTAAATAAATTAGGCATATAACTTAATTTTTGGATTATTTTTCAAGCTTTCTTTAATAAATCTTCTTCCGGCATGTCCTCTGATTTTTTTTTAGTTTTTGCTATATTGCAGCAAATGAACAAAAAATTACTTCATATATTTTAAAATTTCACTTGGAAATGGTTATTAACTCTACTACTTATTATCTTCTAAACACATGTTGTGGTACATATATATTAAATATAACAATTATTGTCTCAATATCTCCTTTAACATCATCATTTGGTAAATAAGATCTTAAATCTTAATTTGCCGCACTGAATTATTTAATCAAAAGTCTGAGAAAATGAAATAATGATAAAACATTAATTGATGTATTTTTAATAAATTTTTAACTGAAAAATTCATTAGGAATTCTCATAATTTCATATTTTAGAATTTGATTTAACGTTTTACAAATAAAAAATATTAATTTTATTCTTTTTTCTTTTTTGCTAGTTAATATTCATTATATTATGGGAGCGTATTTCCACACATGTTGGTGGTATCCAGTTTTTTTCTATTCCTCTTAACTATTAGTTACACTTGTTTTTAAAATGTTGCCTAATGAGTGTTCAAATAAATGGTCACTTGTTTGAGTTGATAATTTAAAAATGAAAAGTGAAATTTTATTTCTATCTTATAATATTGTCATTATAAAAATGTATAATTGTAATTAAAACTTTAATTTATATTAGAAATTATAAAAATGTTTTCTTTTCCTAATTTCAGATACTCTAACAATATGATGAGATTTGTTTTAAGGCTAACAATAGCCTTTGCTTTGTGCCTATACTTTACTGCTGCGGAGCTATCTTCTGCACAATTACCTCTGGAAGCTCGTGATATCGATGGTTCGTCAGAGGAAGAAGAAATTATTTCCACCAGTTATGTTTTACCCAATCAAATTTTTAACGATGGAAAACCCTATTATGCGAGCAAAGATCCAGTCTCTGGTCAATTAGATTTTAACATTAAGAAACCAGCTGGTATTGATTCGACAGTTAATGAAGTTATTGATCCTAATGAAAAGGCCATCATAACATCATCTTCACCTAATATTCACGATTTTCTCAATTTGCCTGTGAAATATTCTTCATCAAAATTTGTGTATCCCTTGGTTTCAAGTTCTTATGCTAACCTAAAATATCAAGGTAGTAACAAAAACTATATAACAAATAAAAAACCCACACAAATTGTTCAATCCACTGCGGCTCCAAATTATCATACGGCTAATTACTATACAGTGCCCACAACCAAGCTAACACCAGTAGCTCCTACTATTCCAGCTCAAACTAGTATTTCAACCAGTACCTCTACTACTACGTCGACTACAACCACCAAAAAGCCTTCAACAGCAGCAACATCTACTTCCACATCAACATCTACCTCTACCACAACCTCTACAACATCCTCCACTTCCACAGCAACTAGTACTACCAGTACGACTACTACAACTACCAAAGCTCCCATAGTACAGACTTCAGTTTCAGTACAAACCAGCAGCAGTTCCCAAAAATATACAACCTCTACACGTAAACCTACTACCTCAACCACACCTGCTGTTCCCAAAACTTCCACTACCCGCAAAAAGTTTATTCCCAGTAAGAAATTTACTCCCACACCAATTCAAACAACTTCAACTACATCTGTGCGCCTTCCTGATCAAAGACCAGTTAATACTACTGCCGCTCCAAAGCCAACTACCACCTCTGTTTTTATCACTCAACATCCCACTGATCTTTCCAATATAAAGAATAAATATCCTACAACAATACAACCAGTGGTCTTTACAGAAGATCCCACTGCACCTCCACCATTCAGTCCTTTCCCTAGTAGTACTCGTTTACCTAATTTGGAACCTGCTGATGTTTATCATACTTTGGATCAAAAGAATACGGAAAACAAATTTGAACAAAAGCCCAGCATGACTTTAGCAGATATTTTCAACAGCTTAGTTGAGGAAGAATCGGCTGTAGCTGCTAATAATCCTATGCATCAAGGTTTGGATGCTCAAGGTAATTTAATGGAACCCTTGGATCCCTCTAAGCCTTCACCATTTGCCATGCACAACAACAATGAAGAAACCAGAGAACCACAACATAATAAGCCAGTTTTCGGATCTACATCTCCACCAACAAAACAATTAACTCAACAACAACAAATTTATAAACAGCAATCTCAACAACCTCATTCTCAGCAACAACCGCAACCCTCTGTTATTTCTGGCAGCCAGGAAAATTTCGGTAATGAATATGTTTCTTATCAGGTACAACAGCCCAACATTATGCAATATAGACCAGCCCCTGGTGCAATAAATAATGTTGTTATATCACCTGGACAAAATTCAGCTTCCTTTGTTTTGGGCAGCCAACAACAAGTAGGTCAAAATGCTTTCAGTACTGTGGAAAAAGAACCATTGTTCTCTAAAGAACATCCTGTCCAATATGGTACTGTTATTAGCGAAGATATAAGCGGCATAAATAGACAAACTGTCCCAAGTCCTCCCACTCCTTATCAAGAAATGCCAAGTCAAGCTCCCATTTCCAATTTCCATCAAAATGGCAATTTCATCCCCAATCAAGAACCTAAAAGACCAGAATTACAAAGACCCTTACCACCCGGCCATAATTATCAAGAATTACCACCAGCCCCTCCATCCCCCTATCAACAATTACCTTTGATTGGCAATATTAGAAATAAACATAATAACCCAGTAGCACATCAAAAACCTTTACCCTCATCCAAGCCAATTGGTTCAGTACAATCAGTTAGTGCTCAAGATAATGGAGATAGCTCTATAAGTTTGAGCTCCAATCAAGACACAAAAGAGTTATTGGTTTCTACGAATATACGTTTCCCAGCTAATGAAGAGCAATCTGTTGAGTTACCCTCTTTACCAGTATCTAATGGTCCTCCAGTTGGTCCACAAGTTAATGGTCATGCTCAACCTTTAAGTTTACAACAAATACAAAATTCCAATACCGTGGTTTTCCCCAAATCAGAAGATGAGAGCAAACCACAACAGAATGATGATGGAGTTCAAATTCAAAAACATGAGGTCTTGACTATGAGTCAACATCAACAGAAATTAGTGAGTAAAATGATTTTAAATTGAATCATGAAACTTTTAAAAATTTATAACTTATTTATTTATTACTTAAAATATATTCTTTCTCTCAGACATTCCCTTCTGCTAATGAGCCGAATACGCCTGCGCAACACATGGTACCACCTCCACTACCAAACACCATCGTCTCCGATCACGAATTGCAAAAACCTAATCGTCCACAATATGTCTACAATGAATATACTCGTAAACCCATACCGGGAATTACACGCCCAAATCCCGATCGTCATTTGCCCAACATTTTGCCTCAGTTCCGTCCTAATGCTAAAATTTCCAATGGCCATCCTCAACAAACAAATTTTAATCAAGAACCGGGAAATATAAGAGTTGGAGGACCACAACAACCAAAGAGAGGACTGATCAATGGAAATCCACAATTTTCACATAGACGCCAACCTTTAGCAAGTCAAACAAAACGATATCCTTTAACTAGAATGGCAGAATATCCAGGTGGTTTACCGCCACCCAATGAAATGGCTAATAGACGTGTATATAGAGTACCTCCCTACGGAGCAGCTGGTTCGCAATACTTAGACAGACCTGGATTGCATGTTAGAAGACCAGGTATGTCCCATAATTTGAGACCAGCAGAATCAATTAACGTGGAAAGACATGCTTTGGCTCCGGCTTTAGAAAAATTACCCGCGTTCGAAGAAGAAGATTTAGTCATCAATGACCCACCTCAACCAGTAGCACCAACAAAGGATTCTAACTTATTTAGTGAGCCCAAATTGGAACCTGTGGTGACATTGCAAATGTTACAATCGCAGAAAAAGGCTGTATCCTTACCCGGCGATGACAGCGGTGACGGTGAGATTCAAGTACCTAGTTTAGAAAATGAAGAAAATGGTGATGGTACTCAAGCCAATCAAAATGGTTTGTATGTGGTATATCCCATTAAAGGTGTGAAAAAAACTGAAATCGTAGAAGGTACTGAAAATCAAAGTGCTTTACCAGCTGTAGCGCATATGGAACCACCCACTGGAAGTGAATATCAAAACACACCATTCTCCATAATACGCGATCATCAACAAGAACCCGTCTTGAAAAACAAAAAACCTTTGTCATTGCAACAACAACAAAAGAAAGTTCAACAAAGCAAAGACACATTCCCATATCCAATTGAAAAACCAGATCCCTCTTATAGTGAATTGAACTCTGCCCCTAGAGTGCCAGGTGTTGTTATTGCTCCCAAAATAAGGAATGGTGTCTACGGTTCCGCTACAGAGGCTCCTATAGCTATTGCATATACACCTACTGAGCCAAATCATAAACAAGGATCAGGACACCATCCACCACAACAACAGCATACCATGTACTCCAATATTAATTTGGCCACACCTGTTATTAAAGAAATTCGTCCCGATACGCAAACCGAACAGGCTTTAAATGGTCACGATTTTGATTTGAGAGCTCAAAATTATGAAAAGAATTTTATGGCACCATTTTATCCAAGCGTTAGTTTAGATTCTGTTACAAGTACTCCCTCCAATGGATGGAATGTGTTGCCCTCATCTACGGACAAAGATTTGTACGAAAAAAATAACATTGATAGATCAGACGTTAGTAACGTAGAAAATAAGGGTGATGAGGGTACAGAATCTTCTACAAAATCGTTTGAACTAGATAAATTCCAACCAGAATTACAAGGTGGTTTCAAACCCATTTATCCTCCAGGCTATAAACTTGACAACGAACAAGAAGAACAAGAACAACTACAACAACATGAAACAAATAATATGCCTTTGGCATTGGCCAGTCGAATGGAACCACCACAAAATATACAGCAATCAAGTGAAGAGTATAAAATTAGCTCTACGACATCTTCCACCACCGCTCAACCTTTGACGGATAACAATGAAACAGACGAAGATCCGTCCTTATCTACGACTAAGCCTACAAAAAGAACGAAATCTAAATTTGAGACCAGTTTAGCAGCCTTGCTTTTCGGTGAGGACGACGATGATGCTACTGAAGCTGATGAACTAACTCAAGCCCGCCAAGAACCTACCAAAGCCATGATGAGCGGTCCAAGAAGTATACCACGTATGGGGCCACGTAGTTTGAAAATATAAATTAAATACTTTACTTGATTTTACGAGTTCTAATCTTATTTTTAGTTTGCTTTAATTTATTTAATTTATTAATTACATCTTTTGCTACTTTCTATTTATAGGAATTTATTTAATTTATTATTATTTTAAGCTTAAAACACTCTAAATCGGCTCATTCAAAAAGTTTTGACAAGTTTTCTGTAAAAATTTGAAAACTTATTTGAATCAGAAAAGTAACAACTCTTGCGAGTCTAATTCGAAATTTTGTTATATTTATAACACTAATTTCCTATTAGACTAGCGATTTGTTGTACTTTTTCCTTCATAAAAACAATAATTTCTCTTTTTATAACCAAAATTACATAACTAATAAACATAGATAAAATTCGAATTACTACTATCAATATATATATCACAAATTTCATAAGAAACAATAGAATAATTTTATTTATTAAAATATAAATGTAAACAATACTTTTAACTTTATACATGAACAAGTTGAAATTATAATTATAATATAAATATATATTTAAATATTTTATAAAATAAATCATTTCAAGAGAATATTGTTTAAAGTTTACCATTGAGATTCTTAAATTTTAGTGATCAGAGGAAGATAATTAAAGTTAATCTCTATTAAATATTTATTTTTTTATTTAAATATAATATTTCGTTCAAAAGTTATAGGAGTCGAAAGAAATTTGCTAAATATTGTTAAATAGGATTTTGTACAATGTAGTTTTTTACTTCAATTTCGTATATCTTGGAAACTTTGAGGGCTGTGGATAGGAGTTTTTACGTACAGCCGAATATTAAGCTGCTCCATTTAACTATGTTTACAAAACTTTAATAAATTGATATCGCCACAAAATATAAAGATTTAAAAATTTATTGCAAAATTTAACCAAAAAAGAGTGGTTGTGAGAGTAAAATTTTTAATGTATCTTATAGACCAAGTCCAACTCTATCCAATAGAGTTTGTTTCATTTAAATACCTCAAGCCGTTTAGGAGTTATTAAGTGTTAAAGAAATTTCATACCAAAAAATTACTTACTACTTGATTATGTTGGCCTGGTATCAGGAGAAAATTTTTAACGAATTTTTTAGCAAATTTAAAAATTTTATGTCCGGGTCAGAACAAACTTTGCGATTCCATATCTCTGGCATTCGGGGAGCTAGTGACATGAAATTTGGAATACTGGCAGACCTTACGTTGGTCTATCATAAAATGAAATTATGTTTATAAATTTCCTATTTAAGCGCTAACAGTAAGCGTAAATAAAACGTAGCTTTTAATTCAGCCAACTGGGAGGGGTCACAGGAAGTTAAAAATTAAATAGTTGCAAAGCTGAAGTCAAAATCTATCTAACACAGTTAATTTTATTCAATTACGTTTTTTCCTTAAAAAGTTATAAGGCCCAAAAGAAATTTCTTAAATATAACAAATCAAGATTTTCAACTCTGTGACTTTAAAATTTAGTATTGCATATCTAGGAAACTTTTAAAGTTATTGACCTAAAATTTCGCATGTGTTTAGATATTATGCTGCTCTATCTGACTACGTTGATTTAATGTCTATAGTCTGAAATGGCTTAAAAATGGAGCGTTTTAGAAATATGTTGCAAAATTTAGGAGGTGGGCGTGGCAGTAGACGTAATATTTTTATTTGGTCTTATAGACCAAGTCCAACTCTATCCAATAGAGTTTGTTTCATTTAAATACCTCAAGCCGTTTAGGAGTTATTAAGTGTTAAAGAAATTTCATACCAAAAAATTACTTACTACTTGATTATGTTGGCCTGGTATCAGGAGAAAATTTTTAACGAATTTTTTAGCAAATTTAAAAATTTATTTATGTCCGGGTAAGAAGAACAAACTTTGCGATTCCATATCTCTGGGATTCGGGGAGCTAGTGACATGAAATTTGGAATACTGGTAAAGTTTTTATTCATCTATCACCCTGTGTAATAATTTATATAATATTGTTATTCAAATGCTTGGGAATGAGTTTAGAAAGTTTTGCTTTTAAATTTTAATTTTGGATACAATTGTGGAAGGATGGAAATTGCGATATTGGACAGATGAAGTTGAACACTATCTATTACAATTTTTTTGGACAAATTCGATGCGGAGTTTAAATATTATATAGCTTGAAAGTAAATTTTATTTATTTACAGCATGAAATAGTTTTTATTATTGTGTACTGCCTTAACTTATGCTATACATTTTGGTTAATATACAAACCTGTAGTATTAAGTTTGTATATTTATATACAGATGGCGCCATTAATGTAAATTAAAACAAACCGTTATTTTATAAGTTTTAATTTAAATATTTGTTTTTTTTTTGTATTTATTTATTTATGTATATATTCATTTATTTCAAAATTGTTTAACTTACAGTTCTAATTTTAATAAATAATTATTTGTTCATTTAATGCTTTTATTTTGCTTACACATACATTAATGTAAAATTAATACTTTTTATTTATTGTTGATTTTTAAGTACCTTGCTATATATAACACATGATAAAAATTTAACAAATATTTTATTATTATTTATTTTTATATATTTTTGTAAAAGGAATTTAAGTGATTCAAAGTGATTGATTGCTTTTATGTTTTAATGAAAATTTATGGAAAATTAAAATTATTTCAAAATAGAACATAAACTTTTTTGGCAACAATGAGCGATTTTCATTATGTTTTATTAATGGAAGTAATGAATTGATGAGGTTTTTTTTGTGTACAACTGGAAGTTTAGTAATTTTTCTTATATGTTTAAAATAATGATATGCTAAAAATGTCTACTTATTATGAATGTATTTTTAGTTAAATATATTATTTAATATTCAATAAATTTAATTACAAAATATTTTTGAATAAAATTTTTATAAAATTAAATTGGTTTTATATGTTTTAATTATGATTAAATTTATGTAAATTTAATGATTTTTTCTATTATAATTTCCTTGGACGATTTTTGATGATTTTTAAATATTCGTAAAAATAATTAATGTGTGATTGTTTTTAAATTTTATTTAATTTAAAAAAAAATTACATATATATTTCAATTCCAATTTTGTATGGTGTTAGAAATTAATGATACGTTGTATTTAATAAATATTGTATGTATATTTTTAATAGAAAAAAGAATTTATTTAAAATGAAATTGACTAATATATAATTTATATACAAAATTCAATTCACTTTTTTTGTTATTTTCCTTTAAACTATATTTTATTTTCTTTTAAAGTTTGCTTTTCCAATTTCGTGTATAATTTTATTAATATTTTAAATTCATAACCAACGAATTTCAGTCTTTGTCGGTGTCCATTTTATATGTTTTATTAAAAAGAAAAACAAAAAGACAATGGAGTTTTACATGAAACAAATCTTTTAACAAAGCGAAATATAATAAACCAAATAATAAGATAAAATTCATAAATAAAAATTATTCAGCAGATTTTTTTTTAATTTTAGTTTCTTAAAGTTGTATATCGTTGTAATATTTGCATGAACAACATTTTCTACAGTATTGAAAATAAATGTTATTTAAAAAAATTTTTAAAATTATTTTAATTTCAAATTTTTTACTTTTGAAATCTAAATAAAGATATAATTATTAAATTATATAAATTTTAGAACATAGAATTTTAGAAAATTATATAAATTTTATAATGACGGTGAAAAACTACACTTAACAAGCATACATTTGATTACAGAAATCTCTCACAAATTCGAATTGTCCAGAAATTAGAACATTTTAACGTTTATGGACAAATTTAAGGACGTTTTTCTCCTTATTTCAAGAAATTCCAAAAATCATCGATCTTTGAAACACAATAAAATCAAAACGGACGAATTTTAAATTTTTGCAGCATTTTAAATTTTTTATTGATGCAATGAATATGTTTACCTAATTTTAACCAAATTGCAGAGGGATAGAAGAGATAAGAGTTGTTGAAGTGCCCCTTGGGATTTTAAAAACTTTAAATTTGAATTTTATACATTTTCTTTAAAATTTAAACACATTTTCAACTACAGACTTTATAATTAATAAATATTTAATACTGGAATTGTTACTAACTAAGTACTTAAAAGATCTGTCAGACGTTTTAAATTACATAATAAATCTTCTATAAAAAATTGTAAGAATTTGAAAAAAAAAAACAAATTCAAAAGGAAAACTATAAGTGACAAGAAAACCCAAACAAAAATAATGCATACATAAACATAAATAATACATATTTCAATAATAAACATAATTTCGTTTTTTTTAATAAATCATTTTATTAAACTTAAAATTCTTAAAAATTCAAAAAAAAAAAAAGGAGAAATTAAATCAAATAAATTTTTGCAATTATTACTTAACATTTTTATAAATATATTCATAAAATGTACAAATTTTAAAGTAAATATATATTATAATATAGAGCAAATATTAAAAAATTAAAATAAAACTTTAATTTTACAAAATTAATTTTAAAATATTACGGCAAATTAATATAAATTTAAAGATAAAAATTAATTGAATTAGGAAAAAATAAACATTAAGAAATAAAATAGTTTGAAATTATTAAATTTGTAAATGTTTTTAATTTTAATATTATATATATAAATATGTATATACACCGATTTTTAGTTAATAAACAAATATAATACACATAATATTAAATATATATTTTAGCATAAAAATTGTTTAGATGTATGTATATATAAATCAATACATGATTTAAATTTTTAAATATAATTTATATTTATACACTTTTATTGTTGTTTAGTTTTTAAGTCTTACAACCCTTTTTACTATTAATAATACTAAAAACATTTTTTAATTAATTAAAAAAAATTAAAAATACTTGTTTTGATTAATAGATTTAATAATATTTAATTTTTAAATTGAATAAAGAAACTAAAATATATTAATTTAAATATTTTATCTATTATTATTTTTCATACACTTTTCATTATTATATTTATAAAGAGTTTAAATCCATATATTAATATATAAGATATTTGATTACTTAATTTGAAATAAATATGATTTAATTTAAAAAAAGTAATAATTAAAGTAAATAATAGATTGTTATAACAGCTTGGCTTTTATAGAGTATACCGGAAACAATTTATGAATTAAAATGTTAAGTTTTTTTTATTATTTAAAAAGGGACATTCCAAAAATCATAGGATTCTCTCAGTTTTGTAAGAAATTCGGTAAATGTATTTTCAAGATCAATACAAAATTTGAAAGTTTCTCTACATTTAAAAAATAAAAAATGAAGGACTAGTTTATTTATAGACTTTTATAAAATGTTTTTTTTTTGTATTTATTAAAAATTAAATTATTTTAAATATATAATTTTTATACACAAATTGATTTATTATTTTTTAATATTATACATTATTACTTTTGGCATTATTGTTTATAACATTTCAATAATTTTTTATTCATGTTTATTTTATGTTGCACATTTATGTTTAAGGTTTTCTCAGACACTTTTAATTGAAAAAATTATACACATAAAATCTAAAAAAAAAATAAAACTAAGTAAATTTTTTAAATAAATGATTACTGTTGGGCGATTTTATTTGAGAAATATTTGTATGTTAAAGGTGAGAAATGTTTAATTTATGTTTTTACCTCTTAACCTTCTGTGACTGACATGGTAGTCCAGAAGACAAAAATGTGTTATAAAAGGAAAAATTGTTGTTGAATTTAAAAAAATACCATAATAAATAACAAATTAAACTCTTAAAATAGAAATATTTATAGTTGAATCGATTTCCAAATAACGGAATTTCGAAGAAAAATCTCTGTGAAATGATAACGTGGAAACCGTCAGTCAGTTACAGATGGTTAATCTTAAATTGTTTTGGAACCTTCACATTTTTAATTGGAATCTTTAATTTAGATATTTACTAAGCTGAATTTTGAATCTAGACTTTACTTCGGCAAAAGTCCCTTAATAACATTCCTTTGCAGTTCAATTTCAAAATGGGAGTTAAATTTGTATAATTTCTAAAAGGCAAATATTTTTAGACCTAAAACTATTTCACTTTAACTCCAGTAATTTAATTTTTTTAATTGAAATGTTTGTCTTTTTTAAACTGACAATAAAAACAAGTCAAGCCCCATTTTTAATATCCTCACCAGATTGTTGGTTATAAATGGTAGTTACGAAAATTTAATCAATGACCCTCGTATAATTTGTTTTCCATCTTCGTTAAATATCCAACATAGATTTCTGCTTATGTTTGCCTTAATTTGACTAACTCTTAAAATAATACCAACGTATAATTTGTCACATATTTAAAGATTACTTTTAGATTTATTTATGCCCAATTTCGTTAAAACCGCTTTAAATTTCTGAATCTTATGACCTTAAAACCGCATTCCGGGAGGAACAATTGTATGGGGAATAGGTGTAAAAATGGATCCAGCATTACCAAATCAATAGGCATTGTCCTTGGGCCAAAATAATGATACGTGCAAACTTCATCAAGATATCTCTAAAATTACGACCTCCATTTTCACAAGCTTAATATGGACAACCAGCCATCCAGACGGACGGACATCGTAAAATCGACTCAGAAAGTGATTCTGAGTCACACAGTATACTTACAAGTGGTGGAAGCACTTTTAATTAAGACTCTCTACCAAATTAAAAACACCCATTCTTTTCCATAAATCCCACCTTCAAAAAAAAAAAAACTCTAAATTTAAAATCAAACAAAAAATCACAATAAAATGCAACAAAAACAATAAAAAAATATTTCTTTCTATAAAAAAATAATAAAATAACAACAATAAATAAAGAAAAATATTTCAAATAAATTCATCAAAAATCTTGGAAAAAAACAACAATTTTTTTGGTTCAGTTGTGTAAAAACTAAAGAAAATAAAAAAGGAGAGCAAAAAAGAAAAAGGAACATAAGGATAATAAAGTAAAGTTAATTATTTAACAAACTTAAAATATAATTCACAGGTTTTTCAAAATTGTATGTATATAAATATCAATAGTGAAGTTGCTTTGAATAAAGGAGGGAAATAGCGAAAAAGCTGCCTTAAAATAATAAAAAATTTAATTTAGATTTTTGGGCAAACGGTAGCAGTTGTGGGTGTCTGAGTAGGGGTAATAGAACCAGTAGAAGTTTTCATTGTCATTGTTGTAGTAGATGTTGTTGTAGCACTGGATACCATATTAGATGTTGAAATGATTGGTTGATGATGTAAAACCTGCGTTGTCGTCACTGGTGTTTGGCTTAGACTCGTACTAGTGGAGGCTAAATTACATGAGGGATGTTGCTGCTGCTGTTGTTTAAGTTTGTCGAAAATTTGTAATTTTGATTTAACAGCTCCCTCACATACCATTAGTCTGGCTTGTGTAGGTTTCTTATCCAATTCGAAACAAAACGCTTCATAATCTGAATTTATAGCTGCATGGCGTTTGTAATCTGAATAACGCCTTGTTTCATACGATGACAAGTAAGAAGATCCTAGTGCCGATGCAGCTACAGCAGCGGCCATAGATGAGGATGATGAGGTTGATCCACTAGCAGTAGTGGAGACATGACCACCAACACTAACACCGCTTGCACCTCGCGGTGGAGGTGTACTATCAGGTACTTGTCGCTTACGTTCGAAATATTCTACAATTTTTGCAATTTGAGCCGATCTGGTACTAGTTGGGTAAGCAAAGGAACGATCATCCCATAGTAGGGAATCCGAGCCGGCCAAACTGCTTATGTCATCTGAACTGTCGGTATATATGGAGGAGGTGCGATTTTTACAATATAAAAGTTGATTAGTGGCAAATGGACTGCGCTGCATTAATGAGTGTATTTCAGAATCCAAGGCCAGTCTATTTATAAGGCCGGCAGTGGCTGTAAAGTTTGGATCATAATTACTACTTCCCAGCAGATGATGGTGACAAGTGTAGCGGCGATGACTTCGGGCTGCATCGGGTAACTCTAAATCATCTAAAGATCTTAAAGCTGCAGCACTGGAAGAGGTATTTATGCCTCCGGCCCCCGCACTACTAGTAGGTTCATCAATTAGCAACACGGAAGAAGAGGTGGACGATGAATCATTGAGCAACTGCTGATGTTGACCACTTTGTGAGGCGGATCCATAATAACAGCAACGACATAGGCTAGCCAATTTATCGCTGTAACAAAATAAAATATACTTTAATATTTTGCTGTATATTACACTTGAATGTTACGTTACTACTTACCTCAATTCACCATTGGCACTAACTTCCAACATTAGCTGTGATTTAAGTTGTTCAAAACAACAATTGCTGCCACCACAACCTAATCCTAGCGATGATACTCCAGCACCATTAAATTGTCGATATGTTGTAGCAGCATCCGATTCCTCATTAAAACAAGAATAAAATCCACTTTCTATAGAATCTCGCCGCGTTAAAGAGCTTTTCGTGGGCAAAAAATCGTTTGGTTTAAGTTCATTCAAATCAAAGTCGGTACAAGATGATATTGAAGCTGGTGTTGCCGCCAAAGGTGCAGAGGGTTGAGGAGGAGGTGTGGGAGGTGACGGTGTTGAAGCTGTTAAAGGAACATCTTTTGAAGATTTAAGTGCCTCTTCACAGCCATCTTCTGAGGAGTTACAATCCTCTATATTTACATTAGCTGCTGATGCAGAACTTGTTAGTATCATTCCATCTTCAGGCTTACTGCTGCTACTTGTGCCACGGAACAGGGGATGTGTGTAAAGTGAATTGGCTCTATACTTTCTGGCCACTGGTGCAGGTGTAGGTCTCTCAGCAGAATCATCACTACTCGATTCTGCATCAGCACAATTTCCTCCACCGTCAGCGTCCTGTTCGGCATCTGATTCATCCACACAATCGTCATCATCGTCAGCCAAAGCACTACGCGGCAAATTTATAGTTGGCGACAGTTTCATTTCAATAGCACTCATTTTCCTGGTCAATTGTGGTGATGTGGGCAAACTCTTTGGTTCATTGGGTGTGGTAACTACCGTTTTGCCATCTTCTCCAATTATAGGCTTCTGCTGCAAAGCTACCAACTCCTTAAAGAAAGGAGCGCAGATCTCAAAGCAGGAACTGAATAAGTCTCCACCTCCAGCAGCATAAATCTTTGGATTTGCACCTAAAATCTTTTTCACACCCTTCAAGTGCGCCAAAGCCGTGAAGGGATTAGATTTAACACCATTATTATCAGTTCTTATGGGTTTGTATTGTGGGTCTTTGAGGCACATTGTTTCAGCTACTTTACGTAACGTTAAAACAGGCGGCGGGGATTCACGGGTTGGCAAGCTATCTGCAGTTATGGTGGTACTACTTGTATAACCACCAGCTGGTGGTGGGGTGGGGGAATGCGTAGAGGATCTTTGACGCTGCATTTGATGACACCTTGCCTTATCACTAGGCGTTGTATGCAAAGGGAAATGTATTATGTTTTCACTTAGAGAACGACGATGTTGTTGTTGCATTAATAATTCTGCAGCTGCCATATTTTCGTATTTCTTCGTTGCCCTTTTAACACGATTCTTTATAATACGATTTTCGTCCATTTCACTAAAACCACCATTGGGTATTGAGTTACTGCGATTACCCGAATCTGGAAAGAGAAAACCATTTTCGCTGACCTCTCTCAAATGTCGGGGTATTGTTTGACCTACAGGTGCCGTACTAACACACGATGTTATGGGCGTATTTATCAAAGACTTTTTAATAGCCAAATGTCGTGCACAGCCGTTTTTGTGGTTTAAAGCTTGACAGAAATTTTCCGAATCACTGCCATTTGGTGAACAAGTCATTTCTAAAGAACTCAAAGGGCTAGAACTGGCGCTAATAGTGGAACTAGATGAACCATTGCAACCCATAGGATCAAGTTCGTATTTTTCCAAAAGTGAAGTCAGTTTTTTAACAGCATCGTAAAACGTAGGTCTACTTTTAGGGTCGAACTACACAAATTATAAAGAGAGGATTTTGTAAATTAATACGAATAATGATCCTAACCTCAAGTCATTTAAGTCAGTTATAAAAATTAATGATAGATAATAGTGAAAAGTACTTACTATGCAACAATAGAAAGCCAGTCTTAAAAATGCAGGTGGTGTATCCATGGGACACAATTCAACAAATGCCAAATAATCAAAACCAAATGAATCGGTTCTGGGCATTATATCAGGATCTGCTTCTATGCGTGCAATAATCTCACAAGAGATAATGCCGAAGGAAAACACATCACTGCGTTCATCATAAAATAAATGATTTAAACATTCCGGACTAACCCAATAGGGTGAACCCACATATTCCAAGCGGGTTTTTTGTCTATTTATATATAAAAAAAAAATTATAAAAAAATTTTTAATCACATGAATACAACAACTCACTTTTTATCAGGTATTTTGGCAGCCAAACCAAAATCACCCACAACCGATTCATAACGTCCATCTGATAAATTTCTTACTAATACATTCTAAGAATATTAAATTCAAATAATTAAAATGATTTTTTATTCAAATACAATTTAAACTTACTTTACTGGTAAGATCTCTGTGAAAGATGCCTGCATCATGTACATATTCCATACCTCTGGCTATACCCAATGCCAGTCTTATTTTGGCAGCAGCACTCAATGCTACTTCTTTATTAGCTAATAACTGTTCTAAAGAACCACCATTTATGTATTCGGTTAAGGCATGTAATTGTCCCTCTTGTACACACACACCCATAAAACTGTAAGAAAAAAGAGGAATTTTTCGATTTAATTTAATCGATGATTATTTTGAGTCATATTTAAATTTTCAAAATGTTCATCACATAGTGGAAGATTGAGGTCTTCAAAAAAATCTTAATAAGTTATCAAATAAAACTCTTTAAATACATGAAAATTGTTTATAGAAATAATATTTTCAGCGAACGGATGGAATTGTCTCTCCAGCTGTACTGTATATTCAGCATTCATTTTGTATTGGAAATTATCATATATTTATAATTTCCAAATTTGTTTATCGTAACAGTTGTAGTTGTATGTAAATATTTTGATAAAAACAGGAAGTATTGATAAAACACAAAAAAAACTATATTTAATAATCAGTTAACTCTTTATCTTAACACCAAATAAATCAGAGTTTTAATTGGGACCAATAAAGATAAAAACAAAAATAATTATTCACCGCATGTGAAATATTGGATTTTTCATTCCGTAAGTTACATCTAGGAAATATCGTTTATATCCAAACTACTGAGAGCTAAGGCTACTAGAGAGATATTTGGTTCTTGTTTAATAAGAATTGAAATTGGTTCAAAAATTTTCCACTGTATTTATTTCAATTTCATTAAATTAAAACTGTAATGATTTCGTTTTTATTAACATATATATGTTAAGAATTTTTCTATTCCACTCCTTGGTAATTAATGAATTTTTAAAACTTTAAATTTTAGATTGAAAAGCCGAAATCATGTTTAGAAAATTGCATTAAGATCGTATAAATTCTTGGGCCTTAATGAATTTGATTTATATTTTAAGTCTTCTATAAGAAACATTACCAGAGACCCAGTTACAGTCGAAATCAACTGATATATTGTTAGATTGTCTGAGATTGTCTACAAAACTTCGGATTTTCTATTTATTTTTTCAATAACATGTTTATAGTGCAAAAAATGTATGCACCACAGCAAGTCGATATAAGCGCGAAACTTGGACTACTCTGTATTAACCTGTCTTTCCCGGATAAGATTGGACCTTAAATTTGAAGTGACAGAAACTTTAAAAATTAAGATCATAAAACCTATAGGGGTATCAAATTATAGGTTAGAAACTTAGAAATATACTAAAGTTATTATTGATTGGAATCATTCAGGATGTTTTATTTCTAGACTCTTTGTTTTTTTTCTTCATTTTTAATATTTAAAAAGTAATTAATTATTAATAAAAAACTTTTTTTAAGCGATACAAAATCCAACCAGATATTCAAACAATAATTTGTGAAAAGTGTAGAAAATTCGTTGTATCAGAGTTTTTGAAATAAATTTTTTTATAAAAGTTCATTTTAAAATTTAGATAACAAATATTCATGAAGATTATATAAAATTTGTTCATGTAATTCCATTAAAAAATAAAGTTCTGATTAACGTACTTTAATTTAATTTATTTCATTTTTTCTTAAAGGTTTTATAATTTTCATAAATCTTTATTTTTATATTTTCTTAATCAAAATAATTGAAAATTCTAGACACGTTTGTTCAAAGCAATTAAAACTTATTGACGGTAATAATGGCATAAAAGTGATATTTTTTATTTTTTTATTATTTATAAATTAAGGTTATAAATATTTTACATATTTTATTTTTCGGTATTTTTATTTACGTCGTCTTTTTACTTTTATATATTTTGCAAACTAATAAATTACGCGAAAAAGGTGTTACTTGAGTTTACTTCACAAGGATGAATAATTATTTCCAAAAAAAATCAATATTTTATTAAAATGAGAAAATAACAAGTGTTATAGGCCTGAGGAGTTCATGTGAACGTAAAATATTTTTAAGTGAACAAATGTTAAAAGATTTTCAATAATTTTATTTTAAGTTAATAACAAATTTTAATAACCAAATCAATTAAATTATATGAATTACTTTTTTTCGGTTGTCTGACTACATGATTTTCATATTTATCATGAGATTCCATAACTTATGTTTATACCTGTAACTTATACTTTTGCCAGCCTAAGATCGATGGGGTGAAATTTTCGTTAACCGACAGCCCATATATTCATTTTATACAAAATATAATGAAATAATATTTTTGTTGTAAATATGTCTATGAATGTTTATATTATAAATATAATCACACTACTCTTGTGGTTGTTTTCTTTGGAGGTGTGAGAGTTTAATAATACTGTTATGTAGGAGGACGAATTCGCAACAATAACAAAAACAATATAAAAGATCCTGCTTATTATAATCATTAAAAATGTGAAAAAAAGAAAAAATATAGAACAAGTTTACTACTACATATTCGATACCCTTGATTTAGACAGATATTAAAACAGTTTTTCGGCATTAATTAAAGAAAAATTCTTAACACGCGTTTTTCATTAGAACTTTTAACCCAAATAATTTTCGTTAATTTATTATTTTTTTTTTTTTTTTTTTTTTTGATCCAGTTACTTCTTTAAAACATGTCAGTTATTACTGAAAATTTAGAGGCCAAAAACAGAGCACGGAAATTCAAGTCAAATTTTACAAAAAATATTCTTGCTGTATTAGGATGATGAAACTTATATTCTGAAAGAATTTTTGGAACTTCCTGTTTAAACATTTTATGTAGCCGAGGGAATGTCGAAGAAAGTTTAGAACACATTAAATGAATGTTTACAAAAATGGAATGTTTTCAATGCTTTCATTTATAAGACTTTAAAATGTGTCCACTTATTTTTGACCTGACTTGGCATCCTACCACTGTGGTAAACAAGCTCGTGTGTAGTACAAGAATAATAATATATGATATGGAATAAATAATGATCAAATAATAGACGTTGCCACAACAACTTTTTTTAGAATGAAAATTATTATATGAATAAATTATAGAAGTGAAATTTTATTCATATAAATAAAGTAATTTATCAAATAGATTTGCAGACAATAAGCATAAGATCTTATTTATATAAATATATATTTAATATATCTATTAATTATTTTGGTTAAATTGATATATCCTCTTATTTAATTGATTACATCTAATAAAAGTTCAATTATAGAAAAAAGAACTTTTATAACAATTCCAACATTTTATTCTAGTAGAATTCAATTTTCCAAATCTTGTTTATTAACTTTCTATAAGATAAATTAAATTCTATTTTATCTCTTTTTATTCCATAGAAATGTCAAAATAATAATTTCAATAACAATCTGTCAATTATATTGAGAAATTTATTTCACTACTTAAAAAGAATAAAACAAAATATGCAATTAGATGAAGTAATTTAATTTCATTGTTAATGCAAAAAAAAAAATAATAAACAACAACAATAAGAAGAAAAAGATTTATTTATCCGTCAAAACAAAAATATAGTTTAACGTTAATTAGAAAGAAAGAAAGCAGAACAACCAACTCTTTTTTAGCATAAAATATGGTCAGACAGTAAAGATTACGGAAACAACAGTAGAACAGCTGACAGCTGCAGAGAAGAAGCAGAAAAAATAAACTACAACAATAAAAAAACACAAGTGCCACAACATTAACAACAACAACAACAATAATAATAAAGAATTATATATAAATAAATTATGTACATACTTGTACATAACACATACTTTGTTACGTACGAAAGTATTCTCTCACATATTAAATACAGAATAAAAGAGTTATTTCACCTGTCATTTTGGTTTAACACGGCAAACAAGAGAAGAAGCAGCAGTAACAGAAGCAAAAACGACAACAACGGCAGACACACCATAAACAAGTAAATGAGACTGAAGAAAAAAATTCATATTGAATCCAATAGTTTGTCTGGAAAAACTGTAACTTTACAAATCATAGCAAAAATGGGATTTCTTTTATCGATTAGACCACGATCTGAGGTCTTATCGATCGATCTAAATCGAAAATTTAATTTATGAAGATAAATTTGACGGTATTAGAACTAAACATCTTATGTTTTCGCATTTGGAAAACTTCAATCGCTGCCTCTGTTTGCATTCTGGCTCAGAATCGATATCGAACTATGTGTTATAGCAGAAAATAATTTAGCTTAAAATAAATTGGCACAACAAATTTTTAAAGGAATGAGACATCCATTTTATATTATAATTATCCCCGTTGTTAGTACAAGAATCATAGGACCTTAACAATGCTCGCTGTTGATGATTTTATTGTTTAGCTTTGGTTCTGCTTCTTTAATCATTTTAATTCTAGCCAAGTAGCTAATTTATAGGATAATATAATGCCTTCTGTGTGTAGTGTAATGGAAAAATTTTCTAATTCTGATTTCGTTTGTTTCCCCAGAAGGCGCATTGGCGACACTAACTACAAATTGTTTACTTTGTTGACGGTCTCCATATTCAACCAAAGTCGTCTTCTCCGATGTGTTTTTTTTTCGATATTTTAATTTCTTGATGAATTAAATCAAGTTTTTAATATTCGAAAAATCATGTTGATCATTTATATCTTTACAGAGGACAAAACGTTTGGTAGAAAACATTAAAATCAGTGTGAAATTCTTTAAGATGAAGCTACAGAACTAGATTTAACATACAAATTAACTATAAAAATTCTAATAACGAAATCATTTCAAAATTTCAAAATCTTCGGCACCTCTGTTATCCAATTTGGAGAAATAGTACCCAGCTGTGATATATCCAAAGAAGACAAATTGAAGTAATTAACACTTTCAATAACTGACAAATTGACGTCCCTTTTATGTATAATGTTCCACTTGTTCTGATTCTACATCAATAATAAATATCAGAGCGAAAATATAATTTTGTTCAAAAATTGTCTTTTTCACTAGATCCAATAAATTGAATGACATATAAAATTTATTTTTAAATGATCTCAGTCCCCAATGTCGATAGATAGTATGATTATTTAGGTGAATTTAAAGATATAGTAACTGGCAGTATCTTGTTTCTAAATGGGGTTAATAATCTTTTTTCTAAATAACAAGTGAATTTCAGATACAAAGTTCAAACTTTTAACAATTAGCAACAGGAAATATTTTTCAAAATTTATAAAAAATCCGAGTGAATGACAATTTTCCATCCCTGCTTATTTAAACTCCATCATATTTATGTATTGAGAAGTTTTTATTTATTTCTTATTTTCCTTAACAACATTTCCAAAAGCTATAAACAGACTCTATCAGATGGAAAAGTGTAAAAATCAGCAAAAAGATAGAAATCTTTAATATAACATGAAAAAAGATTCCAAAATAGAATTTTATAGGAAAAAAGAGCAACAACGAGACAAAGTGTAAAATAATAGATTAATATAATGAAAAGTCTGACAATGAACTTTAAGTTTTTTTGTAAATATTAAAAAAGGTGGTTGGAAACAATGAGTTATGAGCCATGACTTTTAGTCAAAACAATTGGCCTGTCAGACAAGACACATATACTTAACGCAACTTAAGTTACCCACGAACACAAAGAGAAATTATAGGGAAATTTAAAAATATACTTTAAATTTCAAAGAGAATTTAAAGAAACTGAATTGATGGAATTTCTTCTATTTATTCCCATCTTTTACTTTTATTTGTCATTTTATAAATTTCTTTAAACACCAATTGATTAATGGTTGTTTTCTCAGTGTAATTGAGGAAATACAATTGTTAACATCCCGAAAGTGCAGTAAACTGGAAATGTCTTCTTTTTGTTTTTGACGAGTATGAGTACAGAACACATTTGGAACATAAGTAGGTGTTTGTTTTAAAAGGATTGTAGGTGTTGGATGTTTTTAATGCAATAATCTTTATATATTCTGTACATCCGTTGAAGAAGTTTTTAACCTTTTGTAAAAATAATTATACCGGCTACAAAGGCAATAAAAAAGTAATGATAATAGAAAGAAAAATAAGGAAGTAGTTAATAAAAAAAAAACAAAGTAACAGCTAATTTGAATGTGAAATGAAATGCAAAAATATGACAACAAAGAGCACTACTCATATTAAAGATTAGATATAGAATTTAAGAACTTTCCGCAAAGTTTTAAGGTTATGATGAAGAAAATTAACAAGATCGTTTATATTGATCGTTAATTTGAAAATATTGATAAAAATTTATATCCTTTTAAAGAATTTGTTTGAAATTTGTCGATAAGTTTCTATTTTAAAGAACATTTTCGAATAATTTTATTTCATTTACAATTTTGTCAATGATAAATTTTAATTTTAAAATTAATTTACAAATTAATTTTGTGACTTCCGAAAATTTTCGATAAAAGAAAAATTCAAAAATTCTATAACTTTTCTTATAATAAAAAATATCAATGAATTTTCTTATAATAAAAATTTTATATGCATTTTTGTAAAAAAATAAATTTTCGATAAATTTTCGTATGATATAAAATTTTGATGATACACTTTCGTATAATAGGGAATTTCGATAAATTTTCGTATAATAGAAAATTTTTATAAAATTTCTTATAACAGAAAATTCGAAAAATGTTCGTATAATAAAAAATCAATAAATTTTTCTTAAATTTAACATAGAAAATATCGACCAATTTTCGAATAATACAAAATTTCTTATAATAAAAAATATCGATTAATTTTATATAATAAAAATTTTCGATAAATTTTCGTATAAAAGAAACTTTCAATAAATAATCGTATTAATAAAACATTTTGATAAATCTTCATATAATAAACGATTTCGTAATTTTTTTAATAATTTTTATATTTTCTGAAATGTTTCAACAAACATTATTTTCAAAATTTTGTAATGTCTTTTTTTCTTATTTTTCAGTAAAATATTATGATTCATTTCATTTTCGAATATCTTTTTTATATGAATATGTATTTTTTATTTTAAATTTCAGAAAAAAATCTTTTTTAAAAAAATCATTTTTTTAATTTTTCTATATGTTTGAAGATCTTTTATTTGTTCCAAAACAAGTACGAAAATGTGTTTTTAATTTTAAAAAAGCAATATTTTTAAAATTTGTTTTTTGTTAAAAAATAACATTTTATAAAAAATGCGATGATTTGTTTTTTGAAAATTTTATTTAATTTAGTTAACAAATTTGATTTTATAACGAAATTTGCCATTTTTTTGCTAGAAAATCTGTGATATATTTTTAATAATTAATATGATAAAATATTGAAAATATATAAACACATAATAATAGACGTTACCCTAAGAAATAAATACATAGAGAAATTGTGTTTAAATGCATTTCTAAAATTGTATGCAGCAAATAAACTGTTAGAAGAAATACAACAACAAATAATTGTCAGTGTATTCTTCTATTCTATTTGTATCTTTTAGATTTATTTAAGGTCTTTGTATGTGTGTGTATGTGTATAAGAAAGCTGCATTAAATAACAGCACTTCAAGTTGAAGTTCATGTTAAGTATAAAATATAATTTACACATAAGCTTACTTTAGATATTAAAATATATATGAAAAAAATAAATAACAACAACACAAAGACACCACAAACAAATATGTAAAATATATACACACATAAGAATACAAACAATAAAAAAATAATCAGACCAAGAAGTGTGAGCATAATACTTTTTCTTATATGAATTGAGTCTTTTGTAACTCGAAAAAAATTCTACAACTTCCGCATTAACAGAATAAATAAAAGAAAGAAAAAAGAAACGAAAATTGAAATATAAGAGCTTATATTCCATAATTCCGCTTTGTTATACCCTTCACCACCGCCAAGTGGTAAGGAGAGTATATTCATTTTGTTATTCCGTGTGTATCGTTAAGAAGGAATACTTGCATCAAATCAAAACGTGAGTCCATTTAGCTATGTCCGTCTATCTGCTTGTTGTTGACACGCTCACATCCACAATAATTGACAGAGCTCAATGAAATTTGATCTGACTTTTTGTTATAGTTCTGAAAAGTTTGCTTTTTAAAACCAGCAAAATCTTCTCTGTATATTAAAGATATAGACCGATATCTGAAGCAACTTCTAAATTCAAGGGAAGAATTTTCCTAGAGTTTGCAATTATAAATGGACAGTTTAGAATAAAATTTTTCCATAATATTCGATAAAATTTGCTTATTACGAAAATTATCAAAATCGGTTCAGAGAACAAGAGTTATAGCCATAAATAAAATAATTTTATGACTCATTAACGTTTCTTTTTTACATAAAGAAAAACTTCTATATATGTTGTATGCGTTTGACAGTTGTGTGTGTAGGTAAACTATATATATGTACGAAACAAAACAAATTTACTTCATACCCATACATGGTGGAGGGTATTCAAGAGTCGACATAGCAGAATATAGAATTTTTATATGTTTTTTGTTGCTTTTATTGTTAATATACAAAATACTTTACCTCACTGTGTCATGGGTATCACAAAAATATTGTGTTTACTTCTTTATTTCTAACTTCTTAAGAGAGAAGGGAGGTAAATAAATAAATGAATGAATATGAAGAAGAATAAATTTACATTTATTACTTCCATCAGACTAGAAAGAGTTAAAGAAATTTTAAAAGCGTTTTCTTAGTTTCAAATGATACTTGATTTAGAAAAAAGGAGCTTATTTTTTATTCTTTTCAATTATTTGCATACTCACACACTCACTCACTCACAATCACACATTCATATGCATCCATGTTAATAAATATCACTCTTATAATTATTATTTTTATGCTGATAACAAAAACACTTACTCCAACTCTATTTCAAAATTCTCTTTTTTCTTATATGTAGGAGGAGGAGGGATTTCAACTTTTGAAATCCTTAATAGGCGTCAGTCAAAAAATGTAAAAAAGGATTATTGTTGTTGTTTTTGTTCGTTTTAATATGCAAATTATACTTTAATACAGATGTGTACATATTGTGTGTGTATTTAAGTTCCGCTTCATTTTTTAATGTTATGAGTTATTATAGTTGTTGTTTTTAAGTGACAGGAAAAAGGAAGTTGATGTGTTGAAAAGTATATCTGATATAATCAGGATTTTTGTTAAAAACAACAGGATATTTATTTTTATTGTTACTTATTTTAACAATTAAACAATAATAAGAATAATTAATTGTGGCCAGTTAAGCATGAACATATGATCATTTTTTAATAACGAACAAAAGGATAAAAATATTATAAATATGTGTGGGAATTTATTGATTACTATAGGGCATTTATTTAGTAAGTTTATTGAAATAAATTAAAAAATATTTGAGGAGTGAATCCGAATTAAGGCAACTTTGACAGATTGCATAAACCTATATCCTTTTATTCGTGGATATCTTTTAGAAAGCCTTCATTAGTGATTTATAATTTTCTTTGTCACTTTTTAAAATCATTTTGTCCATTATTAGCTTTCAATCTTAAATTTTATTTTTATAAGAATTCAATATTTCTCTGCCGGTCTGGATATCGACAACTTTTGATAATTGAACTCTTTTGACATAAAAACTATATTATTTGGATCTCTCCTTTCGAAATGATTGGGGAAAAATAACGGTGCATGATTTTCCCTAGATGTATTATTATTTGTATTTATAGAACTCATTTACATAAGAATTGAGTTTTTTTCATAAAAGTTGTAATTTTGGTCTAAAACATAACTTAAAATAAGTAAGAACGTTATAGGTTATATATTGATTATATATAGGTTATTATATTGATTATGTAATACTCTACACCACATTCAAACTTATTAAAGACAGCTACGAAAAATTTATGAACGACCCTCGTATAAAGTTCGTTTCTGTTTTATGGAGCACATTATTATGGAACTAATTTTTTTTGTGACATTTATGCGTTTTAAAAGAATTTAGAAAACATTTTCTTGGTGGGGTTATGTAGGAGGTACAATATATTATGATTGATCAATTTTATAAAATTTTATTAAAATACCAACACATAAGGGAGATTTTAACTCATCAAAGTAATATTTGGAATGGGGATTGTATAGAATCTACGAGAAATAATGAATCGATCCTCATGTAATTGAGTACATTATTTTTTGAATATCATGAGATTTATTTGTACCAAATTTATGAGCTTGTATGAGCTAAACACCGAATTCCTGAGGGGAGTATTTGTATGGGGACTAGATGAAACTGCATGAAATTTCTTTGAAATCGTTTCTCTAGAAACTCTCAACCACAAATAACAACTGCAATTGCAGTTTTAATATCCAACACATCCGTGCAACGAACAGAAAAAAAGAGTTACCACAACTTTTAACTATTCCGCTGGACCATCTTTTTTGTTGATTTTACGATGTCCTTCGATGTAAGTCTGTCCATAAAACGTTAAAATTTTTAAGATATGTCGATTAAATTTGGTATAGATGATATTTTGCATCAGGAATGAAGCCTATTGACGATGATAGGAACTATATGTCAGCCCTCATACAAATGTTTCCTGGTATTGGTATTTTGCGCTCATAAAACTCATTAATAAGAAAATCTTTTTACTAATTTTGATTTAAATCCACATGACACATTGAGAAGGCTTTATATAATCGGTATTAAAGAGGAGAAAGGAATACAGCTATCGATTTCTACTAAATAAGTTTATTTTTTCAATAATTCCGTTTAACTGGTTCTGAATCAAAAAACAAAAAAGTCTCAAATTATGATACAAACAAGTATCTCAAAACCCTTCAGCATAACCTTTAAAAGAAATTGAAATTTGTTATACAAAAAAATCTGAAACTTTCACTTTCTACAAAATAATCCTTTTGAAAAAATAAGGTTAAAACCAATAATAAATATACACTACACCAAATAAAGCGCCACAGGAAGGGATCATATGACATAAATAAATAAAAATGATTTAAAGAACCTCCAGAAACCAGAATGAAATGGAAAAAAAGAAATGAAGAGTTACGAAAATATAAAAACTGAAAGCAACATGAAAATATGTTTTTTGTTGTTGCCCGTAATGATTGGCAACATGCAATTCAAAACAAACTTTTAAATTCATTGTTGTTGCTTTAAAAGATTTTTCTTATATAAAATACACCAAAATGAAAAGGAAACAAAATCCTAAAAATACAATTGTGTTGTTACAATAAAAGCATAAATAAACAAAAACTACAGAAACGACCTAAATACCAAAAAATTGGACACTATTTATGGTGGAGAAATAAACACTAAATCAAAGTTTTTTTGAAAAAAAAAAAAAAAAAAAAAAATTTTTACTAATTTTTTTGCCATAATAAAAATCCAAACCAACAAATAAACAAACAAAAATAAAAGTATCTTAAAAATACCTTTATCTTCTCTCTGTGTATTTTTTGCATCCTAAAAATACTTGTAATCTTAATGGACAAAATGTAAGAAATATGTATCAATTTTAATATATTTTTGTACTTAACTGAGTAGGTGTCTGATTTTTTTCTTTTTCTTCCTTTTCTGATGTTTTTGTCATTTGAATTGTTAAAAACAATGAAATGTTGTTATTGTTGGGGATAAAATTTAAGAAAATTAAGTTGTTACAGGACCTTTTTTATGCTGGAGTTTGCAAGTATTTTTAGAGCATGTTCCCAGTGGCAGCAGACTTGTAGGTGATATTTAAAACTTATTCAAAATATCTTATAACACAACAATAAATTCATACATACATTTACAAACATGTCCACATAACATACATTTTAGCATTTTTTTCTACTAATATTTTCATTTAAGTACCTTTTTTTCTTGTTTCTTTATTTATTTGTTGTTTGGTGTTTCTTTTTAGATTTCTAGAGAAATGTGTGTTAGGACAGTTCAGATAAAAAATTTGGAACATAAAACAACTATTTCTTAACCCTCTTAGAGGGCTTAAGCTCCAGGAGTTGCAATTTAGAATGTATTGATCATTTTTGTGATCATCATATCAAAAAATAAATAAATAACTTCGTATTAAAACACTCTAAACCTAAATAGTTATTTATTTATTTACTATTTGATATTTTGGACCAATTTTTATATTATCTATGTTATAGGTATTATCTGTTATACCGTCAATAAAACCTTATTTTTTATTACGATCAAATAAAGTCGATATAGAAAATTATTTTTATCTTTGATTACAATCCGGATCCTAAAAATACCACAATTATATATTTTTTATTTATAAATCTCTACTTTTTTGGTGATTTTTTCAGTTCTTTCTTGATACTATCACATACCTATAAGTTTAACCAAAACTGTATATAATTTTATACACTGTAACACATTTTTATGAACAACATATTTTTTAATATTAAAAGAATGTAATCAATCTGCATAAAAATACAACAATAACACTAACGTGTGACAGTCGCTTGTCTTTCTTAATGTTTATCTGTCGGTCTGTCCAATTTTTCAAAGTGTGTGTGTGGGGTGCTCCTTTCTTAAGAGCATAAGATATCTCATACCACCAGAATTGCCAGAATCCCATTAATTCCATAAAACGATTGTATGCTGAAGGATCCTAATCAAAATATTTTATTTGTCTTATAACCTTAAGGTAAATGTTTTGTAACATTTTTAGGATTCATTATTAGTTTCGTGTTCCATAAGATTCATAGAATCGAAAAAAATATTAGAAGAAGAAACGCTCTGTATGGGATGTCGATGTGATTAACTTCAGTCCCTGTTTTCAAAAAGTTAATTTCATTATTTTATTTGCGTTCGAAATGAACGAACAATTTAACGGATAACAATGGCTTATTGGCTCCAGGCCAATCGCAACACGACTAACACGGAACTTCACACTTCCATGTCACATGTACAAAACTTAGAAAGTATACCCTTTGCCAGAATATACCTCAGGCAGATGAATCCTCATAAGTTTTTCACACAGAGATTCATGCGACAAGGAGTGTTTGGTCTGGGCTAGAGCAATAAAAATAATAGCGTCAAAGAACACCAAACTAAATAAAGTTTTAAAATTCAAGAGTGCGATAAAAGGAGTATACCGTATGTAATAGAATATACTAGTGTTACTGCTAGTAAGATCACTTTTTCCCTTAGATTGAAATTCGGTTTTCAAATTTGCTCGTTTATGAACCAATTTTTAAATTGACGGAACAACACCGTTCTTCGAACTATCAGGAAATAAACGAGTGACTTAAATAAATATTTAAGTTACTTGGCACAAACAAAATAGACTGATCGAATTATCGCCAGAGAAGTGAATCAAAATCAAAAAATTTTTGATTGGATCGATGAGAAATGGGTTCAGTAGTTAAAAATTATGTGTAAGAAGTCAAAGCTGGACTACTTTAATTTATGTTGTCAAAAATATTTATTGAATTTGGAGTTTGTGTCAGATATTGGTCTATAAGAACTTCAATGGCTTCAAACAACAATTATTAAAGAAATAATTAACAATTAAAATTGAAAATCTTACTTAAATTTTGCTTGGGAATCTATTCAAAAAAATCATAATCCCGATTTGAACCAACTTCATTCTGGCAACTCTGCATTAGCCTAAAACAAAAATACCATAGTTATGACTAACAATTTTTTATATAAATGTATTTTCAATACACACATACACATATATTTTAAAGTATGTATATAAATAACTTAGAAGTAGACTTTTTAAAATATTTCTTCATATTCTGTGTTCTAAACCAACAAAGTTCTCAGGAGTTTGTTGTTCTTGTTATTGAAGTTGTTGTTGTTCTTGTTGGTGTTGCTATTAAGCTACAAATATTTTATTTTACGCACTTTAAATGTGTTGTTTGGTAAGTTGTTTTTGACATAAACCAAGTCTTATTGAGGGAACAAAAAATAACAGAGAATAAAAAACACATGTCTGGGACGTTGTATTGGGTGGTTTTTGATGTTTTAAGGTAAACGTAAGAAAAAAATCTTCATAAGTATAATAATACCTTTATAGCTTTTATTTTGGCTTAAACAACCACATTTACACTTTTAGTCAAATACTTAAAGAAAAATAAACTTTTTTTAAAAATAACTTTTGTTGTTTGTGTGTTTTTTTCAGTATGTAATTGTTTATATGTGTGTGGCATTCTTCTCTTAGCAGCGGAATGGGAATATTTTAATACAAAAATATTAGCACTCAAGAGCTTTGTATTTTTTATGTACTTTTTACTTTTTATATGACATTGTCGGCGGTATGATACTCAAATTCATATTTAATGCTGAGTTAAAAAAAAACTTTATTTTTTTAAACGAACTTACAAGAATACTTCCAAACCCACACTTTTGTAATGGCGGCAAAGTTTTAATCAGACAACTTAAAAGTTGCACAAATGTATTTTATGGATCTGTTAAATTTTAATAATTATAGAAATATTTGTTAGAATTTTTGTTTAACTTTTATTACAAGAATATTTTTCCGTTAAAAATCTTCTTAAATAAATTCAATAATTTTATATAAATTTATGTTAAGTAACTTCCATTAAATATATATTTTAGATACTTATATAAATATATACAGTTATCATACAGATAGAGGTTAAAAACTTCAAAAGAACTCCCAACAAATTCGATATGAAAGCAGCTAGGAAAGCTTATTGATTGGTATACTTGATACGAAGAATTAAAGTTTATGCAAGTTTAAAAACAGACTCAAAAAAATTCCTGACAAGAACGTTGTTTAACATTAATAGGTCAAAAACGGAGCACGGTGAAGTCAAGTTTTCTAAAAAAAATATTCTTACGGCATAATGGATGACGAAACATGTAATCTGGCAGATTTTTGACAACCTCCTGGTCAACAATTTTATGTTGCTGATGCTTGAGAAAAGTTTAGCACCCAAATCCAGTCAAAATTTCCCTAAATTTTCTTAGTATGGGAAGCAATATGCAGTTGCGGCAAAAGAATGCAAACATTTGTTACAATGGGCTCTATAAATACCGAAAATTACATCCAGGACTACAAAAACAAAAAATGAAGCATTTGTACCAAGAGGGAAAATGCTCAAAACTGCCAACAGCTAAGACTAATGGAGAAGTATTGGGCACTTGTTAAAAAGTTATTGAAGAGCAAAAATCGTGTCCAAACATATGGTAGTTTTAACGGTTATATTCGAGCAGTCAGAAATCTTTATTTTGGACACCTCTGAATTACGCACAAGTCATAAATATAATAAATTATAAAAAATATTTTTGCAGTTAAAAGTTCTCTTAACTACAAAGTGTAGTTATATTCACATTTAGAAAATTAATATGCAACATAACATTAGCAATTGTCTACACATTATTTTAATATTTGTTGCAGTTTCATTATAAAAACAACAACAAAAACAAGAATGAAAAAAGAAAAAAATCTTAATGTATTTTTAATCCCCACAACAACAGCGAAATAACAGCAGCAACATAAAGAAAAATAAAAACAACTAAATGCTTGAAATATTAAAGCTGTCACAGTAAAAAAGCAATTAACCTTATCATTAGTACTTTTGCTACTCTGACTTAAGGGAGTCAGTCTCCTTTCTGCCAACCACAACAATCATGACTTGTAATTGTTACTTGTCTGTCTAAGTGTCAAATAGGGTGAGCGGTAATATAACTATTTTTTAATCGGTTTAGTTCTTATTCTGTTGTGTCTTAAAGGAGTCACTCTTTTGTGATCAATTACCTCTTTACATGAATAGCGAAACCCGGTTTAATACTGGATCCTTCAAAATAATAGATTATTTTTATTTAAAATATATGAAAAATTATGACTATGAAATCCATTAAAACTCCTCATCGGATAACCCTACTTTCTATTTAGTTGCTTAGTTTAATAATCCCCATTAAACACATTCAGTCCCTAAGAAATTATAGTGACATTCATTGAATGTGCGTGAGTACTAAGGATTTTTTAGATTTAATGTTCAATTGGGAAAAACAGACGAATGGCGCAAAAAATAGTAATAAATAAAGGTAGGGCTTTGATTTCACACTTTAATTCAGTTGGGCCAATTAAAAGATAATGAGTGAGTTTTCAAGGTGAAGACAAAAAGAAAAAACAAAAATAAATCAAGTAACAAATGAATTCCTAATTAAATGAAATTGAATTGTAAAAGTATTTTATGCTAAAGTTAAGCATTAAAAAGGAATTAAAATCTTAATTCGTCTGTCTGCCCATTTGCCAACCATGGTCACCAGATAACAACAAGAGAGTCTTTAGAAAAAGAAGGCATTAAAAATCAAATCTCCTCATACGCACCTTTAATATTTATTTTAAAATTAAATAACAATGAAGGTTATTTGTTGTTGTTGTTGTTGTCGTTAGCTCCCAAGACTTCAGAAAGTTCACAAAATTTTGTCTTTTTTTCTGTGTACTTCGTTTCCAGCAAATGAGTCTTAATAAAATTTTTTATGGGTAAGGTAATGGTTCCCAAGCCTTATGCTGCCTCAATCATTCCCTCAGTTTAAAGTTTCATGTTGCTATCGGTTTATTTATGTTTTAGGTCTTTAATTTTTTAAATCGTTAAAGATTTAAAGCTTTTTAACACCTCTAACAATGAGGGAGAGACTAAAAAAGGTGGAGATATTTTGTACGTAAAAAATTACATTAAATTCTTTTCAATTCTTGACAGCGAATTTCTTCTTTGTTCTATTGGCGGCTGTTCGGAACAGAAAAAGAATTCAAACTGGGTGTAAACACTATTACGTTATTGTAATTTATGTTCCACTGGATATAAACAGACGTACGACTTTAAGTTTGTAATAGAAATATTTATGTCCAAAGTGTTCCAAAGTCATAAACAGTTTTATAATGATGACGATGAAAATGGGAGTTGTTGTTTTTACACAAATTATTTAATGAAATTTTATGGTTCTAAGTTGAAAAAGGGACATAACGATAAGAAAATATCCTAGAATTTTATTGTAATTTTTCTAACATAAATATATAATTTTTTTAATTTTTATTTCTTTATTATTATTTAATTTTATTCTCTTCTCATAGTTTTTGTACAAATTTTTCTTATTGAAACAAATTTTCATAAAATTTTCTATTTATAGAAAATTTCATTAAATTTTTACTGAAAATTTCACAAAAATTTTCCCTCTTCTACCCACTTTTTGAGCCAATTTCGTCTGCCTGTTTATCCATGTACAAAATGGTAATCGCATTTTAAAAATTATAGATAATATGGAATTTGATATGATGGGTCCAACATTTCACGTAGCGCCCATACAAGTGTTTCTCTCAGAATTGTAAATTAAGATAATAAAAGTCCTTAACATAAAATCATATTAATGAAATTCGTCATATTACTAAGTCGTCAAAAACGATATACCAAATTATATGAAGTTTGGTCCATTATTTCTCATAGATCCCATACAACCCCCTCCCAAATATCACTTTGAAGGGCTTAAATCTAACATATATGATCAAATTAAGATAAATATCTATGAACGAATTTTACGAGGGTCTTTCAATAATTTCTTTAAGCTTCAATATTGCTAATCGAAAATAATTTTAAAAAACATAAATTTCACATAAATTTTAGTATCACAGTAATTCACTGCACACTTTAGCACAAATCAGAAAATCTAATCATACGAGGGTCATTCTTTAGGCAACATTTTGTTGTAGCGAATTACATAGTTGGGCCTGACCGATTACAACATTTTTATTATTAATATTTTTTTCTGTTTTGCTTAAAATTTCTAAATTTTGAAAAAAATTATTAAATTATTTTTTTTCAATAAAACTTTTTTTTATTTTATTAACTTTTTGAACTAATTTCTATTTCCTTTGATATTAAAGCATTAATCACTTTGATTTATTAATAAGATCTTTCACATCTTTATTATTGTTTAACTCAGTTCTTTTAAATCTCATCAAAAAAAAATGTTTATAAATTCCAACTTCAAAGCTAAGAAATTAGTGTTAATATGCAATAAATGCATCAAAAGGATTGTATATATATATATTTGTTGTATTTGTTGCATAATGCATTTGTATCTATTTCTATTTTTCCTAAAAACAAGAAAAGAACTTAATTGTTAATTGCTTTATAACATCAACAACAAGAACAAGAACAAGAATATGTCTCAAATACTTTATTCCATAAACATAAAGAGAATAAATGAACTCTTTAATGTCTGAATGCAAAACTACAAAAAAAAAAAAAATAAAAACAGAATCCATCACTCTTTGATGTTTGAGTGACACATTGTTATTGTTGTTCTTAAAATTTTTTATATGTTAAAGCTTTCAAATACAGAGTTCTTTTGGTTGAGGTCATTTGTATCATATCATATCACGTAACTAGTAACTACAAAAACAATAACAACAATTACATAAAACATTAAAACAAATTGCTTTTAATGTTCCATTTACACTTTTTTCCATAGTTTTCTGTTTACTTTTTATAGAAGAAAATAGTATCATGTACATGTAAAATTACATGAGTAAATCATAATGTAATTGTTGTTAATATTACATTTATATTTTCTGTCTCTCTCTCTCACCCAGCCACCCTCTCACAATACTCAAGAAGAATAACTTTTGTCATGTTCAGTTATGTGGGCAAACATACATTTACACTTATAACAAATAATTGTTCATATTGTTTCATAACAGGGTTTCAATGTTTTTTGTTCCCAGAAATTTAAGAAAAGAATCTGGTGTTCCCGGGAATTCCCGAAAATAAACTAGAATTTTATATATTCTATAAAACTATTACTTAAATTATAGCAAAAACTAGTAAGAATCCTATATCCTTCAATCAAATATAATTAGTTATTGATGAAATTTCGATTCGATTATATTATTTCCTGAATTTATAAAATATTTTAATTTTAAGACATTTAAAGCTCCTTTTCCGGAATTGTTTACAGTTGAATGTATATTGATGTTCTTAATGTTATTTTAGCCAAATTCCATTGAAATCTTAATCTTTAAGAGTTTTATCAGATTAAATTTTTCTCTAGAAAATGGAAAAATAGAAGTAATGGAGAACCGATATTATATAAAAGAGAATAAGAAAAAAATTATGTTGAATTTTGGATACAATTCTTTTACAATAAAGATTTTTTTTAATCTTAACCTGATTTTCCGGAATGGGGCCCATATGTGGTACCTTTAAACAAATATTAACAATTATTAATATATAAGAGACAGTGAAAGTTATTTTACCAAATTTACATAGAACTATTCTAAATAAGGCTCTTGTATTGGAGTTAGACCAAACAACTACAAATTTTTGAGGTTATATTTTCTTACCAAATAAATGTATGTGGAAAATTCAGAAAATCGTTTTTCAAATTCCGATCTATATTTCACACTAATATTCTATTAATTGATTTAAATGGGCATTCGTATGATTCAGTACGCTTGAATTTAGTCTCAGATATCAAGCAGATCTTGAATAGAAAACTGTTTAGAACAATAACAAACAATGTGGCCCCATTTCTTTGAATTCATAGATTCTTCCTCATTCTGGAGGTACACACGGAGGCAATATACCTTCTTTCATTAAATTACTCCCCGAAAATTTCCGATGGAAATTTCTCGCGATTTACAAGAATAAATTTCCCTGGAAAATCGTATAAATACATATGTTTGCATAGTTGATTGTTTCCATTTATTTTTAAAGTGCTTGTTAATGCATTCAACCATCATTGACTCTCTCTCTCTCCCACTCTCCCACTCACCCACTCACCCACCTATATAAACAAACATAAACTCATTAAATAATAGAGTTAAAGCTTTTTCCTGCTTTTCTTTATGATTTCATTTATTGTCATTGTTTGCTTTTTTATATTTTAAAATTAAAATTATGAACGAGAAGAGATTTTAATGGAGTTGTCATGGTAAACAATTTTATAATAAAAAATCCATTATTTATAAAGAAAAAACAAAAACAAAATCATAAAAAAAATCTAGAATATTTTTTTTATAATTTTCTTTTTGTTTATCATAAAAAAACAACAACAAAAAAGTGTAATGCGTGATTGGTCATGGTGCAATTTAATGTTTTTTTTTTATAAATTTTCTTTGTTTTTTATAATTCTGGAAAAATCAAAGTCATTTTTTTTGATGTTTCGCTTTTTTTCTTTTGTTTGCTCTTTTGTCGGAAGGTGTAAATATGTGTGATGTTTGGTAATGACTATGACGTTGTTGCTATTTATGATGATGGTATTATTCCCTTTATGGTGTGACGGCTAAATACAAGTGTTTATATATGTTTGTGTGTGTATCTTTTAGAATAATGATGAATATGATTTTAACGTTTTGTAGGTGGATATCGGATCTATTGATGTATAAAATATGTTACATAGATAAGGTGTTTCTTTTAGGTGTTAAATAATGTTTTGCTTTATTAAATGTTGTTTGATATATTTTTATTTTTAAACAATGTATTTGTTGTTGTTGTTGGAGGATGACAGACATTAGGAGGGACCAAAGAAAAAATTCGCAAAATTAGAATTTTTTCTATCATGTCAATTTAGCAATAAATATATATGCTGCTTTTATCTCTTAATAAGCCAGCATACATTTTATGGTCTAACTAATCCCGAACCGAAAAATGCCCAGTAGTTACTGGTGACTTCCTAGAACTAGTCATCTGACAGCGTAAAAACGGAACACATAAATTAGTCATTAAAATTGGGCTTGTTCTAGGAGATAACCTATTATAACTGTAGCATAATTACTGTAGTGCAATGGTGGCACGTGTATGGTACTTACTGTCTCACAACGATGGGTCTTACGATGATCAATTTCATCAAATATACGATCTGCACTTTGGTGACAAGTGCAGATCGCATATTTGTTCTATTAAGTCACAAAATTTCGGAGAAGATCGTTATTTTTTACATCGGTATTAGTTTTGAACAGATATTGTTTTATATTGTCAAGAACTGATTCTGAGACTGTCGGATGAGTCATAATTTATATAAACCAGGAAGTAATCGGTATACCTCACCGACGTTAATAGATACAATACGAAAAACTTTAGTGGATAATTAGTTCACAGAGTGTTATAACAAGTGAAAAATTTTTAATTATTTTTTCCTTAAATATATGAATTCCCTTAATATTTGTGTATGATCTATAGACCACTTTGAGCTCAAAGTTTTATTTCACGAAAATAAAGTTAAAAATCAAATCAAAAAAGGTGACTTTAATAACAATTGGTATAAGAATTTTTTTAATTCTCACATTTAAAACATCTTGACTAAACGAATTAAATAAATATAAATAATTAAATAAATATAAATAAAAAATATTTTTTTTTTAAATGCAGAATTCATTGTTGCCAGATAATTTTGGACAAAATTCGTCAAATTTGTGGAGAAAAAATCGTTAAATATAATTTCGAACTCGTCAAAAATTCGTCAACATTAAAAATGACTTATGAATATAGTTGTTTTCTCAAAAAGGAATACATTTTTAACAATTATAAAACAAATTTAAGGAGCTTTGAATGGCTTCAAGTATGATCCGACATTTTTTAGAAAAATCTTATTTAGCTAAAACAAAATAAATTGAGGAGGTTTGTCTTCATTGCAACGATTTTCAACTATTTCAAATGGTATTTTTATAAAAACAATTAAGATACTCTTCAAAACTTTTCTAAGGTAACGAAATGACACAGTAAAGTTCAAAAGCGCTTTAGTTCTGTCTTTAAGATTAATTAATATTGACACCGTATTGTAGTTACTTTTCTAAAATATATTATTTTAATGTGTTTAACTTTCTTTGAAAAGTATGCTGCAACATTTTCTTTGCGTCTTAAAATACTCGCAGCAGATTTTTTTTGAAACGATTTTATTGATTTTATATTAAAGTCATTATTATGTGGACTTTGGGTAATTGTTATTGTTATTAAGTTTATTAAAGGCCGGCAAAAAATTTCTATTTAGTCCAAGTTTAGGTGATGGATTGTATAAAACCATTGTTTTTTTTTTTTTAATCTGGATCGAACTGCAAAAAGGGATTTAAATGAAATTGAAAAATTGCAAATTCTAATAATCTCTGAAATTCTTTACAGTTAATAAATTATTATTGAAATATCTCGTACGATTTCTGAAATATTAATTCTTTTTGAAAAAAAAGAACTTATTTTCCCCTTTAATGAACTTAAATTAAACCCTTTTAAAAATTTAACAAAATAATTTTTTTCTTCTTTGATACCATTCATTCAATCATTCCGTCTGACTGAAAGACATTCAAACAAAACAACTTTCAATTATTATTATTATTTTCATTTTTAATAATACAATTGTTGCTTTTTTTTTTTTTTTTTTTTTTGATTATTTTCGTCTTGTTTCTGAATTTGTGTTTTTGCATTAAATTGAAAAATTATAGAAAATTATCTGATTTTTTTTTTTTTTTTGAAATTGTCAGTAATTTTTCAATCAAAATTATAAAAATTAACTATAAAAATGCAGCTGAAAAATAAATAAATTTGCATTTTTTTCTTTCCTGAACATAAAAAATAATAGAAATATCAGGATTTTAATCAAAGTTGCAATAAAAATTTAATGAACAAAATGCTGATTTGAAATTTTAATTATTTTTTTTAATTATAAATAATTAAAAACAATTTAAGAAATAAATTTCGAATAAAAATATTAAATAAAAGGTTTATTTTTTTAATAAAAAATTATACTGGAAAGTATAAATTGAAGAAGAAAGTTAAAAAAAAAAAATAATTTTGGCATTTTGAACCGTTTTGCTTTTTAATTCTGAAACGATATTGAGCAAAAAATTGTCTCTACTTTTGCAGATACACATACTTTGGAACTACTGATTTTTTTAAATAAAACTTCTTTAAATGAATTATATTTTTGGTTATAACTTTTTTTCTACTGAACCGATTTAATAATTTTTGGAATGATAATGAAGTAAATATAATTTTATATTGTAACAAAATCTTATTCTCACTTGCCGATTTCTTATTGTAGTTTCATTGCTGGAATTTAGAGATTACCCCAGATATCGGTCTATATCTTTTGATATACTGAACTGATTTTACAGGTTTAAAATAGAAACTTCTCAGGTATAAAACAAAAACTCAGTTCAAATGTCATTGAGCTCTATCTATTATTGTAGATCTGAGCGTTCCAAGAACAGAAAAACGCCCATAGCTAAATCGACTCAGATCTTGATTTAATGCAAATCTCTACCACTTGTGGCAGTGGAAGCAAAATTAACTTCTATTTAAATGCGCACAAAAATCTAACAATATTTTATTCCTCCCTAATCAAAATTGAAATATTGGATTTTCATGTGAAAACAGATAAGGAAAATTTAATGGATTTTTTCTATATAAACAAGAGTTTAATTGACCCACTAACTTTGAATCTAATCTTGAGCTCATAAATTTTAAAATAAACCACCAAAGATGACGTTAACAATAAATACGTTAAAGTCAATAATATTAAATACACTTTAATAGGTTCTCTTACAAATCTAAGTATATTAATAGGAGTATTTTTTATTATGACCCTGACTGTATTGCCGTCCTTATATATGTGTGTGTGTGATTGTGTATTATTATTGTTAAAAAAGTAATCATGTCTGCGCTTCTAATGCCGCTTAATTTTTTTAAGTACTTAGATATTTTTGTTGCTTTTGTTATTGTTTCGGTTACTTCAAATATTGTTGCTGTAATTTGTTGCAATATCACATACACATATCTTAGTTGTTTGCATTGTTGTTGGTGGTATCATAATATAATAATCGCTATAGTTTTATATATATTTTTTGCCACAATTTCAAACGCTTTACGACCTAAATTTTTTCATTTACCGTTTGTAATGTTTGTTGCCGTTTTGTTGTTATTTTACTCATAAAATACTTGTAACAGTTTTGAGTTTCTTTTGAAAAAATACAAAAAATAAAAATTAAGCTGATAAAAATTGAATAGAAATAAAATACGTAAAACGGCGCTTAATATTGAAGTCATTTTGAGGAGGGAAAAAACACTCATGTAAATGACAAATAAAGTTTGTAATTTTATTTAACATTTTTTTTATAAAAATTAAGGATTTTTTTGCAATAAAATTTATTTTCAATGAGTCATGTTTTGTTGAACTTTAATACGTGATTATTTTGTTGCAAAATTACAATTAATTGTTACAAATGTCACAATTTTTTAATCATATCAAAATTATTATAAAACATTTAAAAATACTAAATAAAATTTGTTGAAGTTTCATAAAAAATGATAAATAAAAAATAAATAAATAAACAAACTCCTTAAACTGATACATATCAAAAATTTTCTATAATTTAACGAAAATTTTCGAAAAAAATATGAGAATTATCGAAAATTTGTATAAATCATAAATTTTTCTATAAATTTGGAATATATCTAAACTTTTCGCTAAAAAATATGAAATTTATTGAAAATTAAAAAATACATTTTTTTATAAATGTGAAAGTTATCGTTAATATACGAATTATGAAAAAAAAAAATAATTAAACAAATAATAATAAAAAATATGAGATTCATTGACAATTTAAAAAACAAATGAGATTTACCGAATAGAAAATTTCTTAAAAATTTTCTGTCAATAGAAAATTTCTTAAAAATTTTTTGTCAATAGAAAATTTCTTGAAAATTTTTTGTCACTAGAAAATTTTTTGTGCCAATAGAAAATTTTCTGTCAATAGAAAATTTTTTCGAAAATTTATCTCTATAGAAAACTTTTCGAAAATTTTTTCTCAATAGAAAATTTTTTCGAAATTTTTCTCTTAATAGAAAATTTTTTCGAAAATTTTTTCTTAATAGAAAAATTTTTCGAACATTTTCTCTCAATAGAAATTTTTTTTCGAAAATTTTCTCTCAATAGAAATTTTTTTCGAAAATTTTCTCTCAATAGAAATTTTTTTAGAAAATTTTCTCTCAATAAATTTTTTTGGACAATTTTCTCTCAATAAAATTTTTTTCTCTCAATAGAAAATTTAAAAAAAAATTCTCTAAATAAAAAATTTTTTAAATAGAAAATTTTCGGTATATAAAAAATTGCAAAAATTTTTTCTCAAATAGAAAGTATTTCGAAATATTTCTGAAAATATAAAAATTATAGAATTTTTTCTTTAAACAGAAAATTTATCGATATTTTTCTCTAAATAGAAAATTTGTCGCAAATTTTCGCTAAATAAAAATGTTCTCGAAATTTTCTTTAAAATGAAAATTAATGGCAATTTTTTATAAAAATTGAATTTTTAAAAATTCTGACTTGTTTAAATTTAAAAACTTAGTTAATTATTTTGTAGTTTAATCTCAAAACTGTTTCCATGACATAAAAATCTTCTTCAACAAGTTTTTCAGTTTCTAATCATGAAATCCTGATAATAAAAATCATGAAGTCTTACTCACAATCAAAAGCACCATAATTTATTTTTTATTTAATAATTCATTTACCTGTAACGAGAAAAAAATAAAAATATAAAAATAAATTAGTTGAAGTTTGCAACAAAGTAAGTTAAATTTGTTCATTAGAAACTTTTAAGATTAAAAAAAAAAACAAACAAGTTTTTTGTTGTCTGGAAAACATAAGATTTTTTTCAGGTTGATTCAACATGTTTTTGTTAATAAAATTATTATCAGTTTATAATGAAATAAAAATATAAAATTTAATGCAATTGCAGATTGTAAATAAAAAATTGTATTTTATTAAACAAAAAAATTAAAGAAAAAAATAGCAATAAAAATAATTGCAATGAGTGCCAAATATGTAAGCAGTTCAACGACATTTTTGTATTATTATGATTATAAACGGCCAAAAACGACAGCAACAATAAGAAAAAAAGCTAAAAAGAAGCAAAAGACAGAAACAAATTGCAGGCATATAAAGAATACAGTGGCTGCTGAAATTATAGCAAATCCAAATTAGTTGCATACTTAAGAGTGAGATCGAAAAATTCTTAACATTTTTTAATTGATTGAAATTAGTATTACAATTTACAAAAAATGTTTTTTTTTTTACTTTAAATCACTGATGATGAAATTTTGAATCTTTTATGGAAATCTTTTTCCATCCATTTAAACCCGAGTTAAATTCTGAATGTCTTGTGCTCTTCAGTTCGTTTTTAAAGAGAGCCAATATCTCTCCACTGGCCTAATCTCTGGATAGTTTGGAGCATTTGAGTCTCTTGGTACAAAATACCACATTATTGTTCTTGCACCACTCGAGTGCTTGCTTATCAAGTCATTAAGTGGGCACATCATAGAGTCTTCTGAATGGAAGCATACTATTTTGTTAAGATTTCCTGATGTAAATTTCCATATTTACAGAGTCCGTAACAAATGATTGGATTCTTTTGCGTAATTACATATTGCTCGTCATAACAAGAACTTTTTGGGAAATGTTGACTCCTAAACTTTTCTTCAACATTCCAACGAATATTAGCAACTTAAAATTTTTGACCAAGTAGTTGCCAGTTCATACGCTACGTGGTAAGTGAGAAACTCCTTTAACCTTGAATATTTTTACACCTGCATTAGCTTTAACCTCTCGTACCAAATATGGCTGGTTTCCTACCGGATGTGTTGAGAGTTATTTTGAAAATTCTTTCATGTGGACTTTCAACCTGAACCAGGTTGAATGGAATGGTCCACGGAAAAATGGAAACAGAATGTTTTCTTTTTATAGGGCAGAGTTGGGTTTTGTTGAAAATATTTTATAATTTAAGTATGAACTTTTGTTTGCTTCCTCATTTCAATCAGATTAACAATAAATTTTGACATTTAACATAACAACTTAATTTGTTTATTAACAAATTAAGTTGTTAATTTGTTTATTAACATAACAACTTAATTTGTTTATTTATTACATCAAAACTAATAATGAAAAACGAGTGTTAAGATTTTTTCAATCCCACTCTTTACTGTAGAAGTTTTTCTATAATTTTCTTCACTTCTGTAAAAATACAGAGTAAAATGTATGTTTGTTTGAATATAGAAATGATGAGTATAAACTAAACGACCGACCCAATTTTAGGCCAATGAGCTGCTGAAAGACTGACGGACTATTTATTTGTTTCATTCTTTAGTTTCTGTTCACGAATTTATTCTTTTTTCATGAAGTATAAAAAACAGAGTGAATAAATGCAGCATAATTGCCATCATTACCACCAAAAAAGTGTTAATGACCAAACAAAATTTTATTTTTTTAATAAAATATTTGTTTGATTTTTGAAAAAAAGATTTTTATTTGAAATTCTGATTCAAAAATATTTATCGCCCAAATGCAACATCAAACAAATTTGAAATTTTAGTTCTTAAAAATTATGTTAAATAAATTGCAAAATATTTATTTTTAAAAATTATTTTTTTAAAAAGCACTTTCTATATTGAAAATGACCTTGAAAATGTTGACAATAATTTTAGGAATAATTTTTAGACAAAAAATAATTTCGAAACTATTTTTGAAAAATTTATAGTATATTTAACATTTATGTGCTTAAGTTTTGAGATAAATTAGGGACATTTATTAATTTGCAATTCAAATTGTTGGTTTTGTGGGTTTTTAAATTAATTTTGGTGATTTTTTATTTTTAATACAAATTTTGTATTGCAACATCGTAATTAAAGTTCTTTTTTGGTTGGTTTGATTTTAATTTGAGATAATTTAGTTAAATTTATAAATATGTTGCAATATTGTTTTGGCAATTCAGTGTCTAGACCATATAATGGATTTCAAATTTAAGACCGATCCAATGTTTGTCAAAGCCCAGGTACTAAAAATCGGAATAAGATCTTTATTTTCGGATCAACTTTTGTTAAATTCTTTTGTGAAGAAAGAAAATAATATTTTTTTTAGATTAAAATTATTGTGTTAATTTTTCAATTAAAAATCGACATCCTAATCCAAAATAATTTGTTCGCTCTCTAAGAGAAGAGCAAACGACATTAAATGGATATTTGAATAACTCGCATAAAAAGATGTATAAAGAGCAATATTTTTTTCAGACTAATAATATAATAGATATCGCCATAATCTATAAAAATTTAAGACTGACCCTCGTAAAATAATAATCTATGACTTTACCGTTTGTGGTGCTTTCCGGAAGTTGGGATTACAAAAGGGCTATAAGAAATAATGGATCGATACTCTTAAAACTTGGTTCAGCATTTTTAACTATATAAATTTTATATAGATGGAATATATCACAACACTATATTTTTTCAAGATCACTTCATCACCTTTTATGCACTTTAAAGTGACTTTTTGAAAGAAGGTTTGTATGGGAGCTACGGCGAACTGATCTTCTCTTATTTAAATATTTCCAATTTATGGGACTGTTAGCTGAAGGATTGACATCGTTTAATCGACTCAGAAATTGATTTAGAATCGAAAGGTACATTTAAGAGTGTTAAAATTATTCCGGACGGTTCAAGCAATTAATTTTAATATATGGCAGACTTCTTCTATTATATTTACGTCCGCGCTATTTTAAAGATTTCCCTCTTTTTGATACCACTAAACATTTTTTCTTCATCCTCTTCTCACCATTTTTTCTTAGAGCACAAATTAATATTTGCCACAAACTTTCTTTTTAGAACTTGGACTACTGTTTTCGGATTTTTTTCGATTGGGTTCAGAATGCTATTTTTATTTGTTTATTTTTTTCTTCAAAAAAAATTATTTTTTTAATTCAAAAAAAAAATTATTTTTATTTTTTCTCGCTCTTCTAAAAGAGTTTAATTTTAAAAGATTGTAAGATTATATTTTCATTTTTAAAAAAGATTTTTTAGCTCTACGAAAAGAGTTTAATCGTAAAGAATGATATTTAAAAAGATTTTTTTGCTCTTATAAAAGTTTATTAAAAAATTAAAAAGAAAAATTAAAAAATATCAAAAAGAGTTTAATTCTTAAAAATTTGTTTCGCTCTTTGAAAAGACTTTGATTTAACTTTGAGTTAAATTCTAAAAAAAAAAAAAAAATTAAATGATTTTTGTCGCTCTTCAAAAATTATAAAATTTAATTTTTTAAAACAGATTTTTAGATTAGAAAAGAGTTTTACTCTAAAAAAATAATTTTTGAAATTATTTCTATCACTTTAAATAAAGCAAAAATAAAAAAATATTTGCACAAATTTTTTGAAGTCTGGAACTGTTTGGGCTTTGTATGATGTCAATACTGAGTTAACTTGTCCGATTGCTTTTCTATATGATGATGACTTTTAGCACTTTTTCAAAAAAGTTTCTAGGCCTTCCCTATATAATAAGCATTTTTCCTCTCAAAATGTTCAAAGTCTCTTAAGACCATTTAACCTCTTTTAAACAAGTCCTATTGAAACAGGTCCTATATTAAAAATATATATATTAATTATCTGATTTATTTCTTAAAAATTATTAAAAACAATAAAAAATTAGTTTTCTGATTTTTTCGCTCTCTTTCCTCTATGAAAGAATTTGTACTTTTAATTTAATAAATTAATTTTAAAATTCTAGAAATATTTATTACTTAACCCGTCTGTGAGCCATTAACACAATTTACACTAATTAATAGTGACTTTAGAAAAAAATGTTTAATTGTTTTTGTTTAATAAATCGATTCGTTATACTTTTCGGAATTTATTAGAGAAGAAAAATTAAGAAAAAATAACTACTTTTTTTACGTCCCCGAGAGTATTTGAAATCAATATCATATTGACAAACTGTCAAGATATTGAAGTTTGATATTTTATACTTCGCTGCAAAGCAAAAAAAAGTATAAAAGAAAACTAAACAATAGAAAAGAGCAAAATAATAGCAGAGCAGATTTTATATGTCATATAAAAATTAAGTAGAAGAATGGGCGAATACTGGAAAGGAGGATTTAATTAATATATATGTACATATTGAAAACAGTGCTATTATTTTTTACTACCCTGTAAATATTAAAAATATAAATTTATAATGAGCTACAAAAATAATAAAAAAATGTAAAACAAAACTAAACATTAGTTGAAACTTAAAAAAATATTAAAAAAAACTATAAAAAAACTTTCAAATCTGTGCAAAATAATTTTAATACAAACCACCACAATTCCATTGACAGTTTCGCTGTCAAGTTCAATGCTTTTTAAGCAAAAACTATACAAAAAACAACAACAACTTCAAGTAAATAAATACAAGAAAAAATAATAAAGAAAAAAATTAAATGCTTTGACATCTAACAAAAACATACAAATAAATACGATAAACACCAGATGTCAGATGACAACTGTGAGGCCTCCTCTCCTCTACAGTTATTATAACAGAGAGCCCCATCAACAAATTCATTCATTCATTCATGCCACATGCAACAATATAAGCAAATATGAAAAAAACTCTTAAAAAAACGTTGCATTAACTAACTAAAAGAAACACAACTATAAATACAACAACTTGTTATACTTGTTGTTGGCTCATTAATCATTATTTTATTTAGTTGTTTTATTGTTTTTGTTTTCTTTTATAAAATTAAACTGCTAAAGATTTCAAAAGATTTACAAAAATAAAAAAGAGAGAAAAAAAAACAGCAGCTAAAGAGAAATATTAAAGAAAAAAAAAACAAACAAACTACTAAACATGTTGGCTAACTAAAGTGCGTTGAAATCCATTACAAACTAATAAATACAACAACTATTTTTACAACCGATGAAGTTTATTTATATCTTGTTCTGTTGTTAATGCTTCTTTTATTTAAAGGACTTTTTATACCCTCCACCACCACAAGTGGTTAAGAGTGGAAGAGGGTAAGGAATTATCTCACATGTCATAATTTTTATATATTTTTGCATTAAATCAAAATCTAGATCCATCTATCTTTCTGTCTGTCAGTCTGTTGTTGGCCCGATCACATCCACAATAATTTACAGAGCTCAAAAAGTTGGCCCAAGTATTAGTTTTAGTTCTCTAAAGGTTTCTTATTTTATATCTGAACAATCGGTTCAATAGATATAGACCGATATCTGAGGAATTCTCTAAGTTCTAGCGAAGAATTCCTGTAAAGCTGTTTATTGGAAATCGACAAATTATAATAAGATTTTGTTCTAATATAAAGTTATATGTACTTATTATAATTTCAAAAATTTTAAAAATCGGTTCAGTTAAAAAAATTATAGACATATATAAAACAAATTTTATGATTCATTAAGTGATCGATCCTGTGTTGTATTTAAGAAAAACATGTATATATTGTATACGTTTGTGAGAATATGTGTTAGTGTGTACATAGGACACATAACGTATTCACTTCACACGCATTTGTGGTGGAGGGTATTGAAGATTCAACATAGCCGAATATTTTTTTTCTTTTTATAATCATTGCAAGTTTATCTCTCCCCCGTCCCTCTCTTCGCTCTTAATTGCCGGCCTTTTCGATATTCACTTGTATCTTTTAAGTGTAATAACTTTACAATTCCATAAATAAGAACAAAAATATATAAATGCGGAAAATAAGATCAATTTAAGCACGAGAAACAGAAACAACAACTCTGATTCCTTTCTCTTTTCATAATTCTTTCTTTTTGTTTTTCATTCTTTCTTTTGGCGAATTTATTAAAAATTATGAAGATACAAATGTTATGTTAAAGAATTTTCATAGAGTGTAATTTTTGATAGTGATGATAATGACGATGATGATTATGATGAGTGATGAAAGATAAAGGAATTTAGTTTAATTTTTATGAACTTTATGATTGCGAATGCACTTAAAGACAAAAGTGTACAGTTTTTAAAAAATTCAAATTTATTGAAAAACTTTTTAAAAATAAAAAAATTATCAAAATTATATTAAACACTTAAGTTAAGCGAACATTTTTTATAAAAAAACAAAATTTTGCGTAAATTTTCTATAAAACAAAATTTATCGAAAATTCCCTATAAGTAGAAAAATTATCGAAAAATGTCTGTAAATGAAAAATTTATCGAAAATTTTTTATAAATGAAAATTTCATCGTAAATTAAAAAAATATAATATTTATTGAAATCTTTCTAAAAAGAATAAATTTTTGATTTTAAACAATTTTAAATAATTTTTTTTTAATTAGTAGTGAGATCAAAAAATCTTATCATACGTATTTAAATACAAAACCAAAAAACTTACAGTTTTTCAGTTTTTGGCTTGAGAAATATCATGTGGTCCATTCTTTCTACCTGAACTAGAGGTTTTCTATAAACGGACAAGTTCTTCTGGTACTGTTTAATATTACTGAAAAGTGTTTGACGGCATAATATTGAACGCTCGACCAACTAATTTTAATTAAATTAACAATATATTCATTTGTTTGACATTAAACATAATTACTGACATGTTTTACAGAGATAACATCATCATCATCATCAAAACAATTAAAAACGTGTGTTAAGAAATTTCGATCTCACTCTTTAATGCTCGCGAATGTTTAACAATATCAATGAAAGACATTTTAATAAGCACTTAAATAATATAAATTTAAATTTCATTTTTACAAATTTTGATTTTCTATACAAAAAAATAAAAATTCACTCATGTCAAAAATTGTGCTTTTGATTCGAGCATTTTTGAAAAAAAATATATAAAATAAAAATATTATTTGATTTTATTTTTCAAATTAGAAAAAAAGTGAACAAAATGAATGCTGACAATATGAATCATAAAAAATCTGAAAAACATATACACTTAACATTTATTTGGCAAAATTATATTGTACTCAAATGTTTAATGACTCACTGAATTTTAAATGGTTAAATGAACATTTTGACAGGTAAACGAAAAAAAATCTATAGTTATTGTGTAATGAATTTTAAAGGTAAAATAAAATAATAATAATAAAAAATAATATTGAAAATTTTTAAAGATGAATGAATGAGAGGTAATTAACCCATTAAATGTGTGATTTATCAAAAATTGTCGCTAAATACGAGATTTATCGAAAAAATTCTAAATCAGAGATTTAGCGAAAAATTTCTATAAATATGAGATTTATAGAAAAATTTTTATAAAAATGTGATTTATCGAACATTTTTTTTAAATACGAGATTTATCAAAAATTTCGATAAATATAAGATTTATCGAAAAATTTCGATAAATATGAAATTCATCGAAAGATTTCTATAAATACGAGATTTATCGAAAAATTTCTCAAATGTGAGATTAACCCAAACATTTCTATAAATATGGGATTTATCAAAAATTTCTATAAATAAGAGATTTATCGAAAATTTTCCATAAATAAGAGATTTATCGAAAATTTTCCATAAATAAGAGATTTATCGAAAATTTTCCATAAATAAGAGATTTATCGAAAATTTTCCATAAATAAGAGATTTATCGAAAATTTTCCATAAATAAGAGATTTATCGAAAATTTTCCATAAATAAGAGATTTATCGAAAATTTTCCAAAAATAAGAGTTTTATCGAAAATTTTCCATAAATAAGAGATTTATCGAAAATTTTCCATAAATAAGAGATTTATCGAAAATTTTCCAAAAATAAGAGTTTTATCGAAAATTTTCCATAAATAAGAGATTTATCGAAAATTTTGCATAAATAAGAGATTTATCGAAAAATTTCCATAAATAAGAGTTTTATCGAAAATTTTGCATAAATAAGAGATTTATCGAAAATTTTGCATAAATAAGAGATTTATCGAAAAATTTCCATAAATAAGAGATTTATCGAAAATCTCTTTAAATGCAAAATTTATAGAAAATTTTCTTTAAATCTTAGACTTATCTAACATTTTCTCTAAATATGAAATTTATCGAAAATTTTCTCTAGATGAGATTTATCGAAAAATTTTCTATAATTCAAAACTTTATCGTTTCTTCATGGTTTAATTAATGAATCGTTAATAGAATTTTGAATAAATTTTGTCACATTTAACACAAACAAAGCGAAAACACATTAAATTCAACAACCTTTAAAATATAATCGAATTTTAAGTTGTTTTGCAAAATATATAGACATAATGACTAATAAACATTGTTTGTTCAAATGTCCTTAGATGTAACAATAATTAAAGTCAATACAAGTTGTAGTTGTTGTCAAAACTAACAAAAATTCTCACGATTTGAAAATCTCACATTTGTAAATTATAACAAAAATATTAGATCCATAAAATCTATTTTTTATTATTTTTTATGTTCAAGATTTTCCATTATGAATCTTTTTTTAAATTCGCAAAAAAAATTTTATGTCAGATTTAGAGTTATGGATGAATAAAATAATAATAAAAAATAAAAGTAAAATAAATATATTTGATATAGAGATGGTGCATTTTACAACTAATGCATGCTGATTTTAAATTGAAAGTGTTTACACTAACAAATTATATTTTGAATAAAAAATGTCTACTTGTCAGTTCAGATTTTTGTTTAATATTAAGAAAAATAATAAAAAATTATTTTTTTCCAATTAAAGTTCTTTATTCCATTTATGTCAAAATTCCTCTTATTATTTCATTGCCAGTGTGAACCCTTTAATCCAATATGCACACTTTAATATACGATTTTTTCCTAAATATACTCTCATTTTTTCATTTATATACAAATGTGTATGTTGTCTAATGAAGATGCAACAAATAAACATTATAGAAGAAATATGCAGGCATCCAAACAGCAGCAACATTATTCCCCCAAAACAACATCATAACACTGCTCTTAACACTATTACAACTGCTATTCATAGCAGTCATAATATAGTCATAGTAAGTATGTACTAAATATATAATAAAATATGTTTGCAATTTGTATAGTAAAAGATCAGTGTAAATAGTGACAAAATGTGTTTATGTGTGTGTAAGAGTGTGAGTATATGGAGTCTAGTAAATTGGCTTGACCTAAATTTTCATGATTGCATGAAAATTTTTTGCTACGATTTTAATGCTGCTGTTTACAAATATTTTTTTTCTTCATTTACAGTTTTTTCTATCAAAACTTTTTATGTATTTTGATTTTTAGAAAATTAAAAAAAGTAGAGTGAGTGGGTTTTATGTGAAAGCACTATGGGTCGTAAAAAATAAAATATAATAATTAAAATTATGTTCATACTTTAAGGCAGCTTAAAATTGTTTCTGTTAAAGAAATTGCCAGAAATAGATCGAAGCAAAAGCATATGGTAAAATTATTTCCAAAGTAAAATTTAGGTAATAAATTCCTTAATGAAAAATGTCGAACAAAAGTCGGTATATTATTCATATTCCATCAGGCTCGTTAAAATCAAATATAGATTAATATGCACATCGAGGGCTTCTATTTACTTTAAAAGAACATTCTTTTTTAGTACAGATATTTTATGAGAAAACACCCCAGAATGCTATATTCGACTATGCTGAATCTTTGATATGGCGATTATATGAGACACAAGCGAATATAGCTAAATTGACTGAGATTTCGATTTGATGTGAAAATATATATACTTTATGAGGTTTCAGGTGAATCTTTCTTTGCAAAATAAATGGAATGGCTTGTGATGATGACAACATTGTGTACGAAACATATTGTTAATACTTCACAAACAGTTGTATGAAATTTTGATATTGATTTGCCGCATGCAGCATTCTTTACTTATTTGAATCATTTATATCTGTTAATCTTCGAAATCATACGATTAATAACAACTTTGTAATGAATCTTTGATGGGTAAAAATTTCCCTGCTTTTTCGCTTTATTTAAACGATTCATTTCTCACCTCTTATTTTATGGTTCAATAATTTTTTTAAACCAAAAAAACTTAAAAAAAAACAAAACAAAACCTTTAGAAATCCAATATTATTTTGAACAAAATGTTTAAAGTTTTACATCGAAAGGCGGCAAATAAAAGTTATAATTTTTTTTACGATCAAAAACTAAAAAAAATTAGTGATACTGTTTTTTGCGCTAAAATTTAAATTCACTTTATTTCTAAAACTATATTATAAAGTTTATAAAGAGATATAAAAATAAATGATATGGAAAACACCCAGAGGTAAATGATATCGATGAAATAAATGGATGAATGATTTTTACATTAGAAAATATTTAAAAAACATTTAATAAAAGGCGCCGAAATGAGCGATAACTTAGAAAAAAAATATATATATATATATAATAGTAAAACACTCAGTTTACAAAAATATAAGTTAAGATATCACATGATTATATGAGCACAAAATTGGATACATAATTAATGTATAATAAAAATTATAATAATAACAAAATATCTTGTATTATTTGCCAAGTTTATTTAATAACTTTTTTTGAATGCCAATGAAAAATAATGAATGACCCTGTGGTTGGTTAAGTGATTGGTGTAAATTTTAATTTTTATAAAATGTTTGCCAATAGTTTTAATAAAAAAATATCAAAGTTTTTATAAAAAATCAACTTTTAACAAATAAAACCATTAAATTCTTTGACATCCTCCAACACATACATATATTCCAGCAGTTTTTTTTTCTTTTTTTTTTTTTTGACTGTCCCAATTTAGTTAATCGACGGTTTTTAAATTTATACCACTTTTCACTTTACAAATCTCCCGAATAGTTATTAGAGGATAACTTATTGATAAAGTGGTTCAACGTATTTTATCTAATCACTTTACAAAATATTTTGTGATCGTTAGAAAACGATTGCATGTTCACAAAAAATCTTTACTGTCTCATTACTAAACACTTGTTTGCAATAAAGTGCAACGTGGGACACACACATTAGTCTTTTCCTAAGTCTCTACGATACACTTGGTGGCTTATGTTATATATACTTATATAATACTATATAATCCGATACACCCGCCACGATACACACTTAAATAGACATGACAAAATGTTTTTAAATTTTTAGTTTAGAGTTTAGTGGTCAATTAAGACCACATTTTGAACTCACGAAGAATTATGATGCGATCCTCGTAGAATACAATTTTATGATTTCTGCTTGCATCAAGAATAATTATTTAATATACTTTTTTCAAACTCACATAAATTTTATTTTTTAGATTCATGAAACTTGAGACGATTTTTGATCATATGAGCTGAGGCTACAGGAAATAATGGACCGATCCTCGCAAAATTTGGTAGTGTCTTTTCTGGTTGTACAGATCTTAAACATACGAAATATTATCACAATACTACTTTTTTGCACTTCAATGTGATTTTTGGAAAAGAAATTTTATATGGAGCTTTCGTTTAATTGTGAAACGTTTCTCCTTGAAATTGTGTTCAATTGTGTCATGTTCAATTAGAATATCTGCAATTCTGTCAGTTTCCTGAGATTAAAATCGTATTCAGGGAAGATATTTGTATGTGAGCTACCTGAAATATTGAACAGAATATGGCCAATTTCAATAGGCTTTGTCCTTGGGTCAAAATCTTAATATGTACCAACTTTTATCAGGATATCTCAGATATTGGTCTATAACATTTAATTGACTGAATTAATTTTACTGGTTTAAAATAGCAAACTTCTCGGAGGTATAAGAAATGGTTCGACTAAATTTCATTGATATGTGATAATTAGTTTAGATTAGACAGACATATATACAGCCAGACATAATAAAGTCCACTCACATTTCAATAAGGTTAGTTCTTTGGGTTACACACGGAATGACAAAATTAATATATCCTCAGTCTGCATTTTTTTAAAATCTATTAACATTAGCTTGGCCACCCATAGTTTTTATAATGATCATAGAAATGTTAATGATTGTGTCACTGATAATTTGTATGTCAGACAAATTTGTTAAGAAATATTTTTGTTCGCTATTTTTATAATAAATTCCAATGACTTCATTATCATGAAAGTGCATCATCTTGCATAATGATCATTATCACCGAAATCATTATCTGCATTTTTGATTCTCGTCATTGTAATCATTATTATGTTGTATGACTTTGTTATGATTATTTAATCTTCTGCCAAAATCATAAAACTCTTTTATACTGCAAAGTATAAAAGATATGGGCAAAAAAAAAAACATGAACATAAACAATTCGAATAAAAATGCTGAATTTCATAAAGTTCGCTTTATAAAATCATTCTAATTCGAGCATTAATTTTTCTAATTAATGCATCAAGGGATTTTTTTCGAAATTTATTCGCTCATACCTCATACGCTACTTGAACGGCGTCATCACCAACTTCTGCAGCATCAGCAAAGGCATTCGCCAACTTTGTGAGAAATTTTCTGTAACTTAAACTCAATGATTCTGTTTTATTTGCCAACAACAAATTCACAGTTCTCTATGTGTAACTTCGCCAATATTGATCTGCTGCTAAAATGTTTTCAGTCTGTTTTAGGTCTGGAATGTATTTGCTGCATTTTTACTTTTGTTTTTTTTTTTTTGCTCCTTTTCTAAATATAGTTTTTCATTCATTTACACAAAACCACACTTTAGACATGTTAAAACCACATCATTTACCTCAAACGTCATTATCAACAAATCAAGAGAAACAACCAACAACAACAACCAGAACATCATTATCATTTGTTCAATAATAGCAACTACAGGGTAATGAAACAACTCTATGACTGTAACGCCAGAGTCGCCATTATCATCATCGTCATGCTCATCAACATTTTTTTGTTTGAAATACAACATTCCAGAGCAGTCGCCCGCCTGCTCCTCTGTCTCTCTCTCACTATCTCTCTCAGTTGGAACTACGCAAAAACAGAAATGCAAAAATACTGTATTGAACAAAAATATTTCGCAAAAAGTCAAAGAAAACAATAAAAAAAGGCAAAAAACTGGTAAAGAAAAATGTGGCCAAAAACGACTTATTGTGACTGTAAATTTGAATTTTGTTTTATTCCTTTTAAGGTTCGATTTTTTCAAATTTTAGGAAATAAAATTTTTAAAAAAATATTATGAAATCTGAATCTTGTTTGCTTGTAGAAAAGGAAATAGTGAATTATGAAATTATTTTGTATTCGGAAAGGAAGATTACAAAAAAGATCGTGAAAGAATTTTCAAAAGCAACAGTTATACCTTAAATGATATACGTTACTAACAAGTTATGTTACTTCTAAAGAAAAGATCAGTGTATGGAGAGTTCAAAATTAATATCTTGTACTTTTTTAAGTTAGAAATCTTTTTATATTGAGGTAAAAATCCAATACCCTTATAAACATACAACAATTGACGTATTTATAACTGATAACCGATAAAACTCCGATTTAGAATTATCATCCTGTCACAATGGTAAACAAATAAGCCTTTGTGAGTAACAAGAACAATAATGTGTTATTTGAATCAAGGGAGGCAAATCCTCTATATAGCCCGGTGATGAGTTTACTACCTATTGCTATCATCCTTACGATGTCCTTGGTGGTTATAAAGTTTACAGTGAAGTTACCCACAAGTTTTTACTATCACAATATATATGCGATCAATTGATTGAACGCATTAAGAAACGCCATTTGACTGAGTCCTGTTGGATATTCGGAAACAACAATTTGCTTATCTGTCGCTCAACCTTGCTGTCCATCAACGCTATCCTTATCATCACCTACCCTGCTACCTTCTTGTGTGTCTTCTTCGTTACGTTCGTTTTGCCCATTCTTGGTGAGGACGCTGTTTAATGTTATGTTTCAATTTTCGCAGTAGTTAACTGTTACTAAATCGAGATGATTATGAAGTCCGCTCAAAAATTTAATTCTGGTACGACGTGAGTCAGGTGCACCTGAAACTTCACTTCCCTCCCGATTGATGTTGTGATACCTTGGGAAGTATTATCGTAGTGGCTGAGGTTTCGTCTCAAATCAAGGGAACAATCTTTAGGTTTGGTGTTTAGTTTTATGTGCCACCAGCTGTCATGAAAGATCGGTAGGAGTGCGGTAGGTGGATATCAGGCTACGAAGAAGGTTACTCACGTTAAACACTTTATTGTTGTAAACTAAGGGAATTTAATCGTCCATTCAGAATCTATATTCACTTTAATAGATATTGGGATGTTACATAATGTTATTACACATATGTATATGATGTAGGGTATTATATACATTCTTACTTGATTTCTGTTTCATAAATTACCTGCGCGCCATAATTCTTTCATCACAACAAGAAGAGAAACACACACGCACGCACTCGTTTCTTGGCACTTTAAATATTTTCTTTCCAGAAGTTTTTTTCACTCTTTTTTCTGTGTTTTTCTATTTATTTTAGTTTATTTTAAAATATTTTATTCATTTTTTTGCAACCATTTAGCTTTAAATAATCTGAGAAGAGATTGAAGGTGTGCAATGATTCCATCAATATATTTATTGATGTGGAAAATTTTTGCTATAGAAAAATAAATAAGAAAAAAAAACTAAAGTCTGCAAAAAAACAGACAGACATCGAGTAAATTGTAAGAAAATTTGAAGAAAAAATATTTTTCTTGCATTTTACGTTTTTTTTTCTTACAATTTTTAAGTTCTAAAAACTTTAGTGCTTTTTTTGTACTCTAACAAGACGCCATAATGGCGCGTAAAAAGTGTTGCCAACTTTTTTTGTAAATATTTGTTATTGTAGTTTATCATTGACAGAAGTTGTCATAAATTTTAAAAAATACATAATATAATTTGTATTTCTTTTTATTATAAATTAAAGTTCTTTTTATTTAATAATAAAAATTATTAAATTAAGTTTATTTTCCTGAATAATTAAATATTTATTTTGTTTAAAGAAAAGAGATTTTATTATTTATAAATTATTTTATCTTTAAATATTTATTTTTTCAATATTGATATTTTACGATCTGCTAATTAAATTTGCATTAAAATATTAAATAAATCGTAATGTAATGAAAGGAGGACGATTTAAACGCAATTAACATTAAAATAACAAAAAAGACAATTGTCATCACAAGTGGTGATGAGAACATATTAAGTTTGTCATTCCATGTGTAACGCCAATCCGATATCATTTCAGACCCTATAAGGTATATATATTCTGAATCGAATGTGAGCCCGTCTGTTGGTCTGTTGGAAACATTCTCAAGCCTAAAATAATTGCCCAAATTCAATGAAATTCGTCCACATTATTTTATTAACAAAAAAGTTATAGATCGATATCTGAAACAACCTCAAAATTTTAAAAAATAACACTTCTAATGTTATCTACAAAATATAACTGGATATAAACAAAAATATAACTATAACATACAGTTATAAGTACTTTATCATCGCATGAGAAATCATCAATTTGCATAATTTTGATACACCCCATATGTCATACAGTTTGCAATTTTTAAGATAATTTTCTTAAATTTGCCAAATATATTTATTTTAATACAATAAAAAGCCCAAAAGAAACTAAATTGTAATGGGTCCGTTTTATGACCTACCACCCACATAAGGCCTCTTCCCGGTATATGGTTTTAAGCTTATAAAATTCTTAAATATGAACTAATTCTATTGAAATTCGGAATAGTTATTTTTCTTACTGTATATAGACCAACATCGGTCTATATTTGCTAAAGTTCCCTTAAGAGGCCCCTTCCCGCAAAACGGTTTTGAGCTTTTAAAACTAATAAATAAAGACCAAGTCAATTGAAATTTGGCACAATCACTTTTCTAAGTGTACTGAATGTATATTATTAGTTTTACCAATTTCGATCCCCGGAATAGGGTTTAAGCTTAAAAGGTTCTTAAGTATTGGCCAATTTTATCGAAATTCAGATATTTATCTAAATATTTTCAATATTTGAAACCGATGTTTAAGTTAATGAAGTGATTTGTTTTAATTTTTGTGTAGTGTTCATGGTGGAGGGTATTAAAGATTCTGTATAGCCGCATATAACATTCTTACTTGTTTGTATTGTAGTTACCTGACAAAGAAAGTCCTCCATTAACATAATTCATATTAAAAAAATGTCAATGTCCTTTCAAAATATTTATTAAATTATACGGAAGTTAAAATATTTTCAAATATTTTTTTAATGTTCAAAATTTATGAAAGAATTTTATTTGAAATCTTTGCGATTTTTTATTAAAACTTAATTATTTTACACAATTTTTTAGGCTTTAAATTATTAACTAATATTTTTTTTAATTATCTAAAAAACATATATTGATTTATAATTGAAACCATAAATGGTTTTTGTAAACAATTATGTTTTTTTTTGTGATGACAAAAACCTTGAATTTAAGTGCATTTAGCAGCAAATGTGTGTAAAATAATAATAATAATAATTTTGAGAGAAAAAATCAATTTGCTATGAATCATTCAAGATCAAATTTAAATTCAAAATGTTGATTTTTTTAAATTAAAAATATTTAAAAGGCGAATCTGAGAATTGTTTTTTAGTTTTAATGGGAAATTTATGATATGAATCAGATAATTTTGGAAACAACAAATAATTTAAAAATTTCATTTCATATCTCGTCAGATTTCCAGGAAAATTCAAACAAATTATTTTTGTTAGACATTCTCTCAATTATTAAAATAAAATGTCATTTTAAAAGGAAATCGGATCCCATATAAAAACCTTTTTTTGTAAAGACATTTTGACAGCTCTTTAGGAGTCCATAAAGAAGGTTTTTTAATTATAGCTACTTTTACCTTAATAAGAAATTTCCGCGTTATGATCAATTTTATGTCAAACATACCTGAAATAACAACAAAAATAACAATTAAATTATTTTAGGCAAAAATATATATTTAAATAACAAATTGATTTCAGTTCGTTTTTCAATAAAATATAAAATAAAATATAAATATATAATAAAAAATCTAAAAAATCTAAAAAAATTTAAAAATCTAAGAAATACTCAATATCATTTTCTGAAAAATTTATTAACTTTTGTTTTAGAATTTTTGACAAAAAAAAATAAAATAACTTCAAGTAAATTTTTTTTCAAAACACTTAAATTTTTAATTAAAATTTGAATTTTTAGTGAAATTTTGAATTTTAGTGAAAATTTAAATTTTGAGAAAATTTGAATTCTTAAAGAAAACTGATTTAGGGAAATTTTGAATTCTTAGTGAAATTGTCAAATTTTATAAAAAGAATTTTTACTTATTTTTACTTTGATTTCGAATTTTGATAAAAAATCAATTTAAGTTAAATTTAGAATTATTACTAAAATTTCGGATTTTGACGAGAGAATTTGAGTTTTTAGTAAGAACTTTAATTTTTTAAAATACTTTTGTATTTTGATTGCAAATTGAAATTTTTAATTTAATTTTTATTGAAAATTTGAATTTTTATAAAAAATTTTCAAAATTTCAAAATTTTATTGAAAATTTGTGTACAAATTTGAACTCAAGTGAAAATTGAAATGTTTCGTGAAAAATTCAAGTTTTAGTTAAATTTCGGAATTTTTGTAGAAAATTTCAACTTTAAGTGAAAATTTTACTTTTTTATTAAAAATTTGATTTCTTTTATTAAAAATTTTTCCATTTTATAAAAAAGTAACTAAAAATCAGTTAAAATTTAAATTTTTTGTTGAAATTAATTTTTCATAAAATTTAAAATTTTTCACAAAAAGTGAATTTTAATAAAAATTTTGAGTAAAATTTTTCTATTTAATTTAATTTTAAATTCTTTAAGAAAAACTGAAGAAATCAAAATTCTATAAGGAAATATTAATTTTAGTAAAAAATCGATTATAATACAAAAATTTTAAATTATTTATTAAAACTAAATTTTGGATTTATCGCGAAAAAATTAATTTTTAAAGAAAGAATAAAATTTGGAGGGAGAAATTTAAAATTTTCTATATTTTTTAGTAAAAGATTAATATTTTGATAAAAATTTAATTTTAATGTGGAAATTTGAATCCAATTGAAAAATTAGATTTTTTGTGGAAAAAAATACTAAAATTTTAGTAGAAAATTTTAATTTTTTAATTATTGAAAATTTTCTTTATTAAAAATAAACTTTAAAAAATTAGTAAAAAATTGTAAAGCGATTATAAAAAAAGTTGTAAATTTTTATAAAAATTGGAATTTTTGAAGGTAAAAAAATCCTTAGAAAAAAAAATATTCTTTGAAATCCCTAGAAATAATAAAACTTCTAAAATTCTCCAATTAAACTCTCATCACATAAAATTTCTTATAATTAAAAATCAAATTCCTAGAATCTCCACCATCAATTATATGAAATTAAAAAAAAATATTGTTATTGGTGTCATTTTAATGGGGACGAAAAAAAATTCAAAAAGTTATTTACTTTCAACTTCTTTTAAGATTTTTTCCTCTGCATCATGATGATTTTATTAGCAAAAATTTCTTAGAAAAGACTCAAATTATTTTAATAGAGAGAATCATAATTATAATGTGTTTAATAAGTAAATAAATTTATCAAATCATCTTTATGTGAACAGATGTCAACATGAATTATTATTGAGTCAAAATCCAATGATCAACGATAATAATTATAATGATCATAATGATGATGATGAAGATGAAAAAGAGGAATGTAGAGAAGATTTTTCCAAGCAAAATGCCTTAAGAAATTGTGATTAATGTTTTAGAGAGCAGATATTAGAAGGAATAAATTGTATCTTTTAGATTCATTATTTCATTTTTATCTAATAAATTTATTCTTTTCCAACTCTGCTTTAAAAAGTTATTTTAGAAAACTTTAGACGTCGGGATCATATAAAACATTTAAGTTGCTTCAAATGAAATGATGTCCGATTTCATGATGTCATTTTGTCTCAACAATTTAATTGTTAAAATAAAAAAAACCAAGAGAAAAATAAAACAAAATAAAATCAAGTAATAATGACATATTCGGTTATGCCGAATCTTTAATACCCTCCACCATAAATGCACACTCACATATACACTCACAAACGAATACAATATATAAAGGCTTTTCTCATATACAACACGGGGACACTTAATGAGTCATAAAATTAGTTATATATTTGCCTATAACATTTTTCTACTGAACCGATTTCGATAATTTTTGGAATGGCAATGAACATGTAATATTATGCCAATATTTTATTCAAAGTAGTAAATTTCTAATTGATATTTTTAAGCAAATTCTTTTGCTGGACTTTAGAGGTTATATCGGTCTATATACTGAATTGATTTTTCTGGTATTAAATAGGAAACTTCTCACGACTATAACAAATACTCAGACTAGATTTTATTGAGCTCCGTCAATTATTGTGGATGTGAACGTGCCAACAACAGACAGACAGACATAGCTAAATCGACTCAGATATTGATTTGATGCTATAATATATATACATTATGCTCTTTCTTAACGTTACACACTAAATGACAAAGTTAATATACCATCTTCACTAATTGTGGTGGTATTTTAAATAGAAGTGAATGTTGTGAATAAAATGTCATAATTCTGAAGTTCAAGTTTAAATCTAAAATTATGTTGGAATTTTTAATGTTTCCAACACATGCAACCATTCATCTCAAACGCAAACACTTAGCGAGGAAAATTAAAAAAAAAACTCTATTTCTTGTTCATTTAATAACAACAATAACAAAAAAAAACTGCTCTTACAATATGCAAAGCGGAAAAAATAGCGAAATAGCATTTTTCCCCCGGGTAACAATTGCGCATGAAAAACTTGCACTAGTGGCGGCGGATGCTTATTTTAGACCGTCGCCGGCTGTGGCTGGAAGTTGGCACTTGACGTTTTCAAAGGTCAAGTTCATGACTATGTAGCAAATGGTATGAACAAAAACAAAAACAAAAACAAAAAACGTATATAAAAAATAGCAACAATGTAATAAATACAAAAGTTATTACTCGCAAAAGATTGCTACAACAACTATAACAAGTATCATAATACTTTGCATTCACTCATTTAACTTATTTGTGGTAATTTTAGTATTTTTGTTGTTGTTGTTTGTTGTAACAAAAAAATATCTATATTTTAAGCGCCATAACAGTGTTGCATTTTTATTATTATTACTGTATATTTGCTATAGTTGTCATTGTAGTTGTAATACGATATCCGATAGATACAGCAGGGTCAAGTTGAGAAACATTTATACATGCTGACGAACATGTGTGGTCAGTCTGTGAGGTATATTTTTCTCATACTGTCTTCCATTGTACCCAAATGAATGTATATAAACATACAATGTTAAGGAAATAGATTTTACCAGGTGTAACATGTTGCAATATTTTAGAGATTTATTTTAGAGGGAAGATGGATCAGAGAAAAATATAAAAGTTATTATCCAAATATCAAAATGCTCTTCATCAAAGCAATATTAAAAGTGTCATTATGCGATTGTCATTTGGAAAAAGTTATCCCAAGAGACCGTCAGATTTTAAAGAATTTCGAAATGTGGATCTAAGCGTACATCCAAAGGAAATTTTAGGATGCGTTCCTTCAAATCTGAATTTTTCAGCTCAAGTGAAGGATCAGAGAAAAATATATATTATTACCCAAAATTTTCTATAGCAAAAAAAAACTTCATAATGTCTTCATTATTTTTCCGATGACTCCTTGATATCAGCCCTTCAAAGCGATGAGACCGTGTTAATATGATCATTATTTTAGATTATTTCCTACATTTTCATCGTTTTATAGAGACATGTTTGACATAAAGTACGTACTGCATTCTAGGTAAGATCTTCGACATAACTCCATAGACTTTAATGCACGAAAATGAACAGATCAAATAAGATAACCAAAGCCGCCTAAACGATGTTAACTATCTAGATGATATTTGACGTAGACCTACTCATATAAAATATAAAGGTAAATCTATGACAGATTTCTTCTTAACTAAAAATAGATTTTTGATCTCACCCAAGTGACAGGTCCATGATATGTAGGAACATTACACAGCTTCTGTACTTGGCCATTTCACGATTATCTGAAATTCTAACACATATTAAATGCAATGAATTTATATCCTATCGAAAATCTCCTATTCGCCATCCTTCCCCTTATTTCCTATACAACTTCTTCAATGGCACAAGTACTTGAAAAGTCCTCTAATAAAGAAAAAACGTCAGCAGCAAAAAAAAAAAAAAAAAAAAAAAAAAAAAAAAAAACAACGGAAAAATATTTGGATGTAATTGCTTAAAGTTGACTGGATATGGTCTTTTGGATTATAGCTTGACTTGCTTCATTAAATGTTAGTGGCTGAGTGGCTGGATGGATGGCAGACAACAGCATTCATAACAACAGCAATCAACTACCAAAAAACACATGGGACACTCACTCAGGTATTAACCAAACAATAGTGATGGTGAGACATGCCTTCTAATAACAATTTCCACATCACGTGACGTAAAACAAAGTTAAGACAAAAATTTAAAAATTAAACAAAAAAATTTAAAAATATACATTTTAGTAAAATGACGAAAAAATTTCAACTTCCCGCCACTTGTATGAAAGACAGACAGACACAATACACGCAACCAACAATAAAAATTATGCGATTTTTTTTGCTGAAAAAAATTAAAAAATAACATTTTTGCAAACAAATTAAATAAAATGTTTTCAACTTAATGATAGAAATGACCACAAAGATAAAATACGTCTTATAGAGATAAAAAGAGGAAAATGCAAAAAACAAAGAAATATCAAAAATAATGTAAAATTTTCTGGCAATTACATACAAAATAGTGATTACATAAAATAATATGCATATGTACAAATACATGTATGTATATGTATGTACGGATGAATGATTTGTCATTTTTTTATATTTTCAATATTTTATTTGAGGAATTTTAGTTATTTTTTTCAAAATTTAAATATTCAGCTTTCAGTGAATATTTCCACAACAAGTGATTGGATTTTTTCCTCTTTCCACATACATGTAGAGTAAGAGGAGGATCATTTGTGTTAGTGTGTACAAGTTAATTTTGTTTTATGTATCTGGTCAAAAGTTTTAGACATCAGACTTCACCAAACGCCTACAAATTTGTCACGATAACTCCTTGTTGTTGATAGATTTATTATTTTTTTTAATTTTACTTTCATAATTTCCAACATATTTTATTCCATGCAATTCACTACACCATATAAAGTGTATGAAAGTATATTAAGTCTGTCATTTCGTATTGATATAACCAATGAGGTATCACCTGAGTCTAATCTGAGTTGATTTATCTATTTGTCTCTTTTTGCTATGCTGAGTCAATTTAGCAATATCTATCTGTCTATTTGCTGTTGTTGAGACGAACATATCCGAACTAACTGTCCAAGCTAAATAGAATTAAGTCTTAGTATTTGATAAGAGATGTCCATTAATTAAAACCAGCAAAATCGGTTCTATAGTTAAAATGTTATTAACCGATATCTAGGATAATTTGAAAATTCTAACAAAAAACTTAAAGGTTTAGTAATTATTTAGTGATTTCAAGAAGGAAATATATAAGACCCGCTTTTCGCTTCAAATCAAAATTGGATACAATTTAGTTTTAACCGTATGTTCAGTCTGCTCGTTTTCTAGTATATTCACATCTGAAATAGTGGCTTTTGACTTTTAAAAATTGGACTTAATGTTTATTAACATACGGAAATGATCTCTACTTTAAACTTTCAAAATTTTTATTCACTTGAAGAGAAGATATGGAGTAATATCTGGGACAACTTCATATAACAAAATCGATTCAGTTGATAAAATGTTAAACATCTATATATGAGAAATGCACAAAATTCAAACAAAGACGTTTTGCAAATTTGTTATTTGATTTTGTTTTTCTTCAATTAATTAAAATTATTTAATAAAAATTAATTATTTAATATTAATGAAACTTATTTAATAAAAAATAACAAAAGGAATACAACTATTTGTCATATTAACAAAATATTTAATTATAGATTTCATGCGATATTTAATAGTTAAACTTAAAAATTGTTTAAATGATTTTTAAATGATCATTAAATTAAAATAAATATAAACAATTTTAAATGTCAAAAAAAGGAAAGAAAAAACTATTAAAAAATGATAAATAACTTGATTCCATAAATTAATGGGGGAATGAGTGAATGAATGAATGAATAATTTTGTCATTGTAAATTTAGTTTTCTTTTTTTCTCAAACCACAAAAATTTGCAATTTATAGTCAAGAAAAAAAAATAACAAAAATTTTTGAAATAAAATCCTAAACATTTGAAAAATAAAGTAATTAGCGAGTGACTGACTGTCGTGTGCTTTATTTCAAATTAATTTTTATTCAAACATTTTTTCTATTGTTCTATGAACCACAAAATGATTCAACCAAAATAGTTATACTCACTTATATATTTGATACTTTATTAGATAATTTCCAATGTTAATAGATTTTAGACATGGCGGTTTTGTAATTGATCTTAAATATGACTTAATATTTTAAGCGGATTTAGGAAAAATGTCTTTATATTACATGATAGAGAACATTTTTTTTTTTTGAACTAAAAATTACTGTTTAAAACTTGAGGTTAAAATGTAAACTGTACTAAAGATTATATTACAAATTTCATTACATTACAGTATGTCCAAATCGATTCTTTTGGAAATATTAAAAGATATATCAATGAAATTTTACATACTTAGAGCTGAGCAGTTTAGAATCTATTTGGAGGAGCATAACACATAATCTGTTCAGGTTCGTAGGTATTTTTTTTAATGTGCCAAGAGTCCTTAATCCCTATAGAAATAACATATGTACGTTATATCTTATAGTTAAAGAAATTAGAATCATCTTTAATATCTATTTACAAATATATGGAAAACAGCTATAAATTAGTTCCGGCCGGATTTCCTTGTAATGACAGGAAATTTCTTTAGTGATGATTTATAAGAATTGCGATTTAGGGTATTTTGGGTATTTTCGCATTGGAGAAATGGAATTTGTTTAATTTTCTGAAATTTCGAGGCCGAAAACAAAGCACGGACCCTAAAGTCCAGTTTTCTGCATAATATATGACGTTTTTTCTGACCTTCCTTGATGCTGATAATGGAGGAAATGTTGAAGAAAAGTTAAGGTCTCAAAAGCAGTCAAAATTTGCCAGACAGTTTTTGGTATGGCAAGCAATATGCAGTTACGGCAAAATATTGCCAATAATTTGTTACGAATACAAAAGACTTTTTCTATTTAGAAGACTTTATAATGTACCCACTTATTTGTGGCCTGGCTTGGAATCCTGTGACTATGGCAAACATCTTTGAGTGGTACAAGAACAATAATGTAGTGTTTGTGCAAAGAGAGGCAAATAATAAAGTCTGCCCAGAGCTAAGACTAGTGAAGAGATATTAGGTTCTTCTGAAAAGAGAATTGAAGAGAACAAAACAAAGATGGACCACCTGCTTGAGCAAAATCACAAAAAGCACCATGAAAAAGTTAATGGAAGGGTGTCCGAAAAAGCTCAAAATTTCATCACTAATTAATAAAATTATAGGCTCAAGAAAAGTGACAAAAAGCATCATGTTTATCGCTATGTTAAGAATTTCCGATTTACTCCATAATTCCAAGATATATTCTGACATCAAAGAAAATTCACTTTCAAAACTGTTCCTCTGATTGAGCTATGAGAAGGATTCGTAACATTTAGCATAAGTGTACTTGGTCTAATTATATTTGAGACCATTTTACAAAATCACGATTTCATTTCATTTTATTTAAAAATAAACAAAATCTAAATATTACTGAAGCATAAATAAAACAACGAATACCGATTAATTGTTTTTGTTTATAAAAATAAAATTATTTAAATTAAACACAGAATGTAAATATTTACCACTAAATTTATTTGTTGTAGGTCAGTGCCATCATTTTGTTATTTATTTACTTTTTTCTAAACAAAAAAATAATTTATATTTATTTTCAAACAAAAAAATAGAAACAAAAACACTCATCTCATAGGGTTTCATTTCACTTTATTTATTTAATTAAAGTTTTGTTTGAAATGATCAATGGATTTTGTTGGGTGTTTTATTTTGTTTGGTTACTCATACAATGATGATAATGATGATAATAATCATATAAATAGTCAGATCCCCATTATTCAAAATTCACGTCATTTACACACATCAAAACCATAATTAATTCTTTATTTATAGTTACAATTTATTTGTTTAAATAAATATTTAAAATTTCAAATACAAAATATATGAAATTAAATTTTGAAATTAACTGAACTGTAAATGATTCATTATGACTATTAAAATTGATGTCATATTTAAAAAAAGGGAGTAAAGATCACTACAAATTATTTTGAAAAGTAACAATAATTATTGTCATTTAAAGTGTCAATTTAATTAAATTATTTTTCAATTAACTATTTCAAATTATTTATTTTTTGTAATTTTGTTGTAATTTATTGACCAACTGAATGATTGACTTAGTGTCTAGCATGATGTATGACATTTGTCATTGTTATTCTTATTGTTGAATTGTAATTTAAAATTTTGAACGTGTTAAAATGTAAATTACAATGTAATTGATTCAATAATCAATGTCATTGAATTGAATACATTGTGAACTGTTGTTGTTATTGTTTCCTAACTAAACAATTATTTCATTGTAATGAAAAGAATTGCAAAATTATATATTTTTCGCATATGAATTTTATTGCACAAAATAGGCAAACATTTTATATACGGTAGCACCGAATTATAAATACCCTTCATTTAGTAACAATTTAGCAAAAACAATTAAATTCGTAGTGATTTATTATGTGAAATTATTCCATTCAAATTAAATATTTTCATAAAAACTGTGTGGAGGATGTTATTCTCAAATAAGTGGGTAAAACTCATCAATACCTCGTAATTATGATTGGAGCCCATAATTACTGGAGACATGTAAATTTTAGAACTTATTTTCGAAAGTAATTCGCTCACTCTATTCTCTACAGTGTTTTAAAAATGATCTTTTTTACAAAATAATTCTGTAATTTTTCAGCCTTCAGAGAAATCTAAATGACATGATCGCCTTAGAAATTTAAAGATAGTTAAACTGCAGTCATGGCATAAACTTTAGAATTTGGTTCCATAGAAACTTTAAGACTTTAAGAATTATAATTTTAAAAGAAAAATTAAGTGAAATATTATTTAATGTCAAAATAAGTTATAAATAACTTCAAATATCGCATTAATGCTGTTTACCTTATATAAAGCTATATACTAAGAATTAAGGACATTTAAATATGATTCCAGCTTTACGACATAAAAACTGAACACAAAAAACATATATGTTATTAAATTGGCCAACTTTGTATAGGGCTTGTGGGATCTTATCTGGACTTAGTTTAAACGCATTTCATTTAGTAATTAATTTTCATTAAGTAATTAAAGCAAAAGTTTTGAGCAAAAAATGGTTTTAGCAATGAATAAATGTCACCCTAAATATCACAGTAGTGGTCCAACAAGTTTTCTTTACTGATAGATTTTTTTACGAGTTCTCAATATTTGAGTTTCTTCACATTCCAAATTTATATGAACCTTTCTTACGTAGTTTTCTACTTGTAGACTAATTCTAATCCTGACATGAAGACCTTAAATTTTAAGGACATTTTTGTTGGATCAATTTGGATTTTTTAAAAGTGCAGCACCCATTTTTGTCACAATCATAATAAATTAATGTCAAGATAATAAATGAATTTAGTTGATAGATTTTAAAAAGAATTAAAACCCCAAATAAAAATTGCTTCCCAAAAATAGATTTTTTTGTTATTTAGCCACCATCGAAGGCATACTTTCCGTAACACTATTTCAAGCAGCATAATGACGCGAAGAAATAAGTAAACTGGCAAAATACTTATACTACCAGATATTAATATTTATCGAATCCGAATTTTGGTGTGGTCGAAGACTAGACAAAATTTATGAGATTTTGAATGATACATTCTGAATGATTAACTTAATATATTCACTACCTTTAATGAAAGGGATTCTGAAATAACATAAAAGTTATACAAATCAAGGAGGTGTGTCTTTCTTGAACTATTTTTGAATACTAAAATCATATTATGAAATTGATATGAGAGCAGACAATAATTGATGAACTTTTTAAGTGTTTTGAATAAATGTTATCTAAATGTTCAGATAAATTATTATGATTTAATTAAAATCCAGTGTAATTAAATAGAAAAAAGGGAGTGTTAAAATCATTTTAGATTAAATTTTGTTGATCGAAAAGATTTCAGTTAAATACTGAAAAATGATAATTTTTATTTTAAAATTATTATTATTAAAATGATTAAATACTTTTAATACAGAAAAATATATTTACTGATATGAATTATTATTATTATTATTTTGCAGCTTTTAGGCCTCTTTTTAAATAAATTACGGTAAATTAAATTATGAACTTGTGCTACTCTAGTTTTTTTCTATAAGAAAACAACAAATTAAAAATTAAAAATAAATCATTTTAAAAGGCGATAATAAATATACAAATATTAAAGATTAAATAAAAATTTATATTTTTAACAGTATTTTGTGAATTTTAACATTTAAATACATTTTTATTGTTTACAATTTAATAATTATTTACATTTCAACTGAACTAATTTTTATGCTTCAAGAAACCTTGAACTCATTTGGGGGGAAAAGGCGTACAATTATTCAATAATTATTATTCAACAATTTAAAACAATTCAGTAATTATTAGAATTATTTTAAAATGTCCCACATTTTCTAAAGGAAAAATTATATGGGTTAACAGCTGTTTAGAGAAAATAACCTTGATCCTTTTTAATTTTAAATAAAGTTGTTTTGTAGTTATAAAGCAGTAATTATGGTGGAAAAATGATAAAATTATTTTTTAATAAATTTTAATTAAACTAATAAGACTGAAATTTTTTAATATCTATATTACAAAAAAGCATTCAAAATGACTTAATTGTGGACAGGGATGTAATAAAACTTTTTATAATGCGTTTGTGGAGGATGTTGTAACATGAAGAAAAAATGGATGTTATACCTTTAAGTATACCGTTCACTCATTTTCTCTTTCGTGGCTGCTTCGGAGTCCTATTAAAAATATGTACAATATTTCAAGCTACGTTTTCCGTTGAGCATATAAGCATTTAAAATTTAACCAATTCTTTATATATTCTAGAATGCAAATATTGCTCCATTTCCTTTAAGTAATAAAATCGATATTAATAATAAAGGTCAAAAAATATATAAAAATCTTGTGCAAATTACTCGGTAATTCTTGTACTCCATTTTAATACTAGAAAATGTATGTCAAATTAACTTAAAAATAAACCAGAAAACCAAATTATACGAGGGTAGTTCTTTATTTTTTAGTAACTACCATTTTAAAGCAAAAATGTGATGTGTGGTATTAGGAATTAGAGCTTGATCGACTATATATTCTTATTTGTTTTTTAATTACTTTTTAACTTAGAAAAATTAGAAATAATTAGTAAAAAAATAGTATTCGATTTTTATTTTTCTAGAGAAAAGTTTGATAAGATTTTCATTAAATGATTTGTTATTTCAAAGAAAAACTTTGATAATTTTCCGAATAAGAGAAATTTGGAAAATGTTTCATATAACAGAAAATTCGGAAACATTTTTAATTTAAATTTAAATTAAAAACAAAATCCATTAACGAGAAAAATAATATTTTTATTTAAGAGAGAACATTTTATTTAAGAGAAAAGCTGGAAAGTTGATTTCTCTCTTCAATAGAAAATATTCACAAATTTCTATTTAGTTGATATTCTTGAAAAAAAAAAAAAAAAGAAAATATATTAACGACAGTTTCGATTTTTTTCTATTTAAAATATTTTTTTGTAATTTTTTTTTTAATTTGGAAAATTTTTCTTATTAAAAAAATAAATACAATTTTTATATTTAATAGAATGTTGTTTTAATTTTAAAAAATTTTCTATTTCAAGGAATTGTAATTTTCCGTTTTCTACTTAAGAGAGAATTTTCTTTTTAAAAAATAGCTTTTTAAGATTTTTAATTTAAGAGAAAAATTTTCAAATTTTCTATTTAAGAGAAAATTTTCTATATAAGAGTAAGTTTTTTAAAAAATTCGATTTAAGAGAAAAATTTAAACAATTATTATTTTTTTTTATTTTTTTCATTTTTAATTTTTTTTTATTTTTTTTTTTTTGGGAAAATTTGCTTTTAATTCTATGTTAAATGAAAAGAATATGTTGAAAATTGTTTAAGGTAAAATTAAGATAATGATATATTTTTGAGAAAAATTCGAAAAATTATTCTATTTATTATTTGTTTCATTTAAAACAAAATTTTGCCAATTTTTTTATTAAAAAAATTAAAAAAAAAAATTTAAGAGAAAATGTTGATATGAATTTCTTTTATTAAAAATTTTTTCTTTAAATTTTTTATTTAAAAAATATATATAAATATTTCTAAAAAATTTATATGTAAGAGAAAATTGTTAAAATGTTTACATTTAAGAGAAATTAAAAAATTATAAAAATTTTGAAAAAAATTTATAAATAAAAGAAATACAAACAAATTATATGAAAAAAAATCTATTGATAGAATTTAATTTAATAAGAAAAACATTTTATATTAAAACATTTATTCGTACAATTTTTATTAAAGTAAATTTTAAAAATTTTCATATTTATGAGATAATTTAAAAAATTTTTATTTAGAGAAATTTAAGAAAAAATTATTATTTTAAAGAAAATGTTGAAATGTTTTCTATTAGAAAAACTGTTAAAAAATTAAAACAAAAAATTCTTAAAAAAGAAAATCTTTTTAAGAGAAATTTCATATTTAAAAAGGAAGATCTTTTCTATTTAAGAGAAAAACAATTATTTAGAATTTTATTAAAATTTTTATTAATAATTTATTTTGTTAAGTTTTTTCATTTAAAAAAAGTCGATTACAGTTGCTCCAAAGAGGAAACTATTTTATTTAAAACATTTTTGTATAATTTTATTATTTTTTATTGAAATTACTCACAAGTTGTTTATTTAAGTGAATTTAAAAAAATCGTTTTTTCTTTAATATAATTCAATATTTCTTTAACCTACTTTTTTCTTCAATTTATCCCGTTTCTATTCGAGAATTTTTGAATAATAAACACAATGATGGCGCCTCTTCCCATAATTGTGTTAATGTTCTTCTTAAATGGAAACCTGTTGTATTTCAAAATATTTCTTCAATTTTCATTTGTTCGATTAAAACAAATTGGAATAATTTTATTTGAGACTTCCAATTAATTTAAAATGTTTAATACTGCTATTGACCCAAATATTTAAAAATACATTTTTTTAGGTTTTAATAGAAAAATAAATAAAATGAAAATAGAAAAAATAAATAAAAATAGAATTTTAGAAATAGAAAAATAAAATGATTCCACCAAACAAAATTTTCTAACAAATAATAAAATAACAATTTGTGGAAATAAAAGAAAAATAGTGGGTGGATATTTAAACATTCAATATCTAAAGAAAGAAATATTTATCTGAAAAAAAAATAAATATAAATAAACAAATCAAAATTTTATAGGTTAAAATTTCCCCTTCAAAAACCCCTACTGAGAGAACGTGAGTGATGTCTTATTGGTTCTGTAATTGCAGCGTCGTTAAATTTTCGAAAATCTTTTTTATTTCACATTTCATGTTCTTAAGCAGGTGGATCACATAATTCATTTCAATATTTTCGAAAAGAGTTATTAATGACGTAATCAATTTTAATAAAATTGATCATAATTTTGTTTTTGGGGGGGGGGGGGGTGTGTTAAGATATAAAAATAAAAATTTTAATTAAGTTTATGAGCAATTAAAATTTTGTTTAATGTTTATGAATTTGGAAAAAAATCTCATTCAATTATTATTTGGTCCAAATCTTAAGTCATAAACTTTCTCTAGAATTATTATCGAAATTCTTGAATTTTCTGTTCGATTTTCAAGGGAATTTTATTGAGAAATTGTGGAGACAATTCATGTAGTTTTAAGGATTTTTAAAAATATTTTTAAACTAATAAAATATAAAGAATTTGGTTTATATCACCCAATTGGAATATTAAGAATATAAATTCAATTTTTTAGACTTCAAATATTTGAAAATTGAGATTCCTATAGAGCAGTTTGTAGGGAATTATAAACGCTTTTTGAGAAATAAATATATAAATTTGAAAAATTACTGAATATTTTTTGTGAAATTTTATATGAACATTCTTTTATAATCGATTTTAAAGAGCTCAAGTTCTTAGTCGGTCGAGGTAAGGGAGGGTGAACCTCTAAAGTTGATCACATTAGCATTTTTGTAAAAAAGTGCCAACATTATAAAAACCAAAACACTTTTGACATATAGACAGTCCATATAATTATCTATATAAATATATGTTTACATATGTGAGATATTTCTTATAGTTAAAGAAATATGTTGACCAAAGTGAAATATCGAACAATTTCTCGATATATTTTTTTGGTTTGTGAACTTGGTGGACTCAATTTGAGTCCCAAAAATGTACTTAAATATTTTTTTTTAATTTTCGCCCAAAAGCATACACCTTTGTGAATCCGGTAATAAATTTTGAAATAAAAATTGCGATTTTTACTTCGTTTTAAAATCTCTTTATTATTATGAAAGAATTCTTTACGCAAATCCATGTAAAGCAAATCCGAGATAATTAGGAGAAAACAGGAGAAATACTAGCTGGTGTATTCTAAAAAACCGAAACCGGTTAAACGACCAGTTTCAAATAATTTCTATTGTCGAATTATTCGATATGCAGGTGTTATTTAAAGGCATATTCTGCTTCATTTTTGTGAACTCCACCATAAACGAGCATATATATTTTTAATTCCGTGTGTAACACAAGCAAAGTACTGTATGCATTTTTAGAAACATATTCTGAACCGATTTTGCTATGTCCGTCTGTTTGAGACATCATCACATCCATTACAATAATTAAATTATATTCTGCAAGATTTTTTTATCCATTATCCTGCAATATCTATTTTTTAGGTAAACAGGATAATTAACATACACGTTTTGATTTTGATGGAATCATAATTTTATCTTCAGGCGATTTTACAATACTGGTTTTTATTGGTTGATTTAAATTTCCAATAAATAATATTTTTCTATAAATTTATAATAATCAAATAAAAACCGGTTGACATAAACCCGTTTTCGAATATGGTTTTTTTGAAAAATGTATTTTTTTCTTATTCCTGTATCAAGTATATTTTCCCAACATTATACTTAAATTTAACAACTTTTGGGCCAAACCTCTAGAAAAAACGGAGTGCCAATTTTTCTAAAAAAAAGTCATACTTTTGAAAGGTACGTTTTTGAATTGGAATTTTGGGTATTTCAGTACAAAAAGTTATAATTTATTTATAGTACCACATAGAGGACACTTTTGTCCTTATTATGATTAGATTTTATAAATATTACTTTATTTAAATAGATTTTTAATAAGTGTTAAATTGATAGGATTTTTTTCAGAAAATTTGATTAAAAATAGAAACTTCAGTGTTTTGAAAAATTTTGTTCTAAAACTTAGAGAATAAAAAAATTTTCAAATAATAAGCTTTCAGGCGACACCAAATATTTATATTACTCTTTTACATAATCTTTAAGAATTTTTGGAAACTTTACAATTTGTTTATATGCTGCATCATTTTATGAGATAAGTGTACAGCTGTTGCAACATGTTTATAAATAATGTTGCGCAAATTTTAATAAAAATATTGAGTAGTTACAAAGACACAAAATTACTTCCAAAAATTATTTTTTTAGTTCTACTCCCCCCAGATATTTCACTTTTTAATAGTGACCCGCATGAATATACTAAAAATTATTATTAAAACTCACCTTAAAATATTTGGATGTGATAATTTATTTAACAGCTGTACTTCTCTTAACATATTTGGTCGATTTGCTCGTAATTGATTCATTTTTAAAACCATCACTTGTCCAGTTGTACGATGTGTGACCTAAAATTATATAGAAAAAATAGAAAAAAAAATTATAAATTCCAAATAAAAACATAATTATTGTTTTATGAAATATTTCTATGAATTGTTTAATAACAATAACAAAACAGAAAAAAAATTAAAAATACTATAATTGTCAATGTCGAGGTCATACACTTTTTTTACAAAAAAATTAACAATTCTAAATAACAAGTAAATAAATAAATCATTAATTATTGTTAGTTGTTTTGTTTTTTATAGTAAATTTATGCGAAAAAAGTTAGAGTAGAAACGGTTATGTATCGATTAACCCATTTGCGACCACTGTGGCGTTTTCTCTACATTAATTTAACATATGACATAATTAAAACTAGAGAAATCGTTTCTGTACTCTAGAAGAAATATACCGATATCTGAAAGAGTTTCACCGAAAAAATTTATGAATTTTTTAATGAGAAGTAAATGAATTTCAATACAATTTTGCCAACATTTTTCTAAAAATAATTTCGACTTCAATAGAATTGCACAAATCTGAATCAGTTAAAAAAAAATATATAAAATAAAAATTATAAAAAAAAATATAAAATACAAATTATAAAAAAATATAAGCAAAAATTTTGTAGCTCAAAATGCTCACTTTCGCTTTATTTTAAAAACAGCTGGTTTTTGTTTGAGAACTTGTGTGTGAGAGAGGTTTTGATGAATAAAGGACACCTCTATGCACTTTACTAAGCCCCTGAAAAGTAATTTTACCACGGATATGGTACAAAAGGTGACTTATTGTCAGTTGTATATGCTCTTAATTATACACAATGGGATACTTATGCGCCCTTAATGTCTCCTTACGATACACCTTGCGAACAAATGGTTAAAGGCATATTATCCTATCACTACACTACCTTAAATATCACTTCATTTCACTACCTATCACAGCCTTTACTGTCGGCTTACGAAGCTCTTGGTGGCAGTAATGCGTATCATGTGTGTTCTAGATTTTTTAATGTCTACCTACGATACAGTTGGTGGCTACACTGAACTGTAGAAATTATAGTAGGACTTGTTCGGAGAAGTAACCTATTGTCTGGTTTATATGCTCCCCATAATACACAATAGGGACACTTGGGTGCACTAACTGTCTAACTGCGATTGAATTGTTGAAGGCGTTTCATCCTTTACTTCATTACACTATCTTAACTATCACTTCAGTATCACCCATCACTGCCTCATTTCGATACACTTGGTATCAGTAAAGTGTGTGTTGTACATTACTTATTGTCTACCACGACGCACCTGGTGACGATGAAGCAGTTGAAGGCATTAGGATAAATTTGAATTTCTGTCTTTTCAACGTCGATTGTTAACAAAAAGATTGTAAGGATCATAGTAGGAAATTTTTGACTGCTTCATCCGTTAAGACCTTAAGCAAATTCTCAGCTCTTGAAAATGATGCCCCATAATTAATATCATATTTTTTGTTTAAACTAATCTATTATTAATATAACAAAATAACTGAAACTATTTAATATATGATAATGTGTAATACCGCTAAAAATATATTGTATTTGTACATTTTAAATCAATTATTCCAAAATTTGATTAAAATTCCAACAAAAAATTAACAAGATTTGATTTCCACATTTAATTTTTTTCCTTTTTCAAAATTTCTCTTTGATTTGTGAATTACATGACATCAACAAGTCATGTGTCAATAAAATCACATTAAAGGATTCACATAAGACAAAAATATCAGCTGCAATAGAAAAAACCGCTTTATTTAATAATAAACAATAAATAAGAGATGATGCCAATTAAGACGATTTTTATTTTTTTCGGCGTTTTTTATTCATAGAAAAAATATTTTTTATTTTATTTTTTATAATTTTTATAAATAAAAAAATAAAACTAAACAAAAATTGATTTTTATCAGTCTCTTACATTTTTGGTAATAAAATTCCCAAAAGAGTTAGAGATTTGTTACCAACATGTCTCGTCTTTTATTTCTTCATACAAGACATTTGTTTGATTGGCCATGGATGGATTTGTTCGTTCGTTGTTTGATTGAGGATTGTTAGAGGTTAAAGCTTTTATACATTTTTGTCTATTTCAGGAACTGAGGAAAAATAGAAGAAGTGGAAATGTAAAAAAAAACTTTTTTTAGACGAAAATTTCAATAGACAAAATGGAGCCAAACAGTTACGACTTCAAGCAAAGAAATGTCAGTCAATAAAAGTTTTTTTTTGGGGTTTAAAAATCTTTTTAAATATTTATGAAATAGAAAACTCTTTTATAGTGAGAGGATAAAGTTGATTTGTTAGTTTATATTAAAACTGACAGCTTTTGCAAACGATTTGTTATTTTAAGTTTTTCGTTCTTAAATTTTATTTTTAAGAAAATTTTCATGAAATCTTTAAAAGATATCGAAATCAAGATTTTCTTATAAAATTAAATACATATGTTTGTGGGAAAGACAGTTCTATGATTTTGGGAATAATAAGATAAGAAATCTTTAATCCATAATGCAATCTTTGTCACTCAGGGTTGCCAGGAATGTAGAACATTTTTGGGATTTATTTATGTTTTCAAGTCTGCTCTTGAAAAACATATTTTCACAGCAATTTCTTTAATTAAATTAAAATAAATTAAATTAAAATAAATTAAATTGAATTAAATTAGTATCAGTAGCTTTTCTGATGTCATTTGTCATCATGTTTTCTTTTTAAACTGGAGAATTTCTCTTGATAATATTTTCAAGAAGTTTGATCAGGTTGATCAGAATTAAGGTCTCCTGAAACGCGAGGTTAAACAATACACTATAAACGATTGCTGATCTCTCATCTGTTGGAGCAGAGCGAGCTCAATTTTATATTTTTGCTAAGACAAATATATAGTAGTGTTGGCTATACCCGATAGTTGTTTTTTTTTTTTTTGACAAACAAATTCGTTTGATTCAGCAGTCACTGGGTTGGCAGTCTTTTGTCGGAACGGAGATCCAACTATCTTTGGAACGAGCAGTGTGAGTGCGCCTTTCTGGTGTAGCATGATAATAATTTGCTTTTATGCAGATGTCTTTCTAACGACTGACTTACAATCACTTTTAGAGTCGATGAAAATTTTATAAAATTCTACAAAGATTGTCACATATTTGTTATAGAGCATTATAATATTATGACTATTACAATCTGACTTGTTTCATAAAAATGGATTTTGGCAACCCTGATCTCATACAACCAATCAAGCGTGGAACCCACTACCAAACCAACCAACCACCCTATAGTCATGTAGCATGTCTACACAATTTTGTTACGATATCATCACACAACAAATTGAAAACACTTGTTTGCCTGACTTAACTATCAATCTCTGACTTTGACACTCTCTACATAGCGAGGGAGAGAGGGAGAGATAGAAAGAGTGTCTGTGAATGTATATGTCTATCTGCCCATCCGTCCGTCTGTCTGTCCTTCCTATAGTCGGCCTTTCTATATGTTATCTGTTTTTGATAAACAGAAAAAAAACCTAAATAACAACGAGACAATAACAGCAGCAACAGCAACAGCAACAACAACATCAACGATACAAGCAACAACATAAATGATGATGGATAATTGCTTTGTAGACTGTAAAATCTGACTTAACTTAAAAAAATAACAACAATAATATTATTTTTTATTACACTTAACCAGCAGCCAGCCACCACCCACCCCCTCACCATTTGAAAACTATTATTTGTTGTATTTGAAACCGTGAGCTTGACATTGCATCATATTTGTTTGAAAGTTTTTTTCTCTATTTCTATTCCATTCCGAACATTCATACATGGAGCAAAACAAAAAAAATAAATTAAATAAAAAATAAAATAAAAAATATTAGAAAGTCCATCAACAACTTTTATTTCTTTGAAATCATTTTTTATCTCAAAATTGTCTATTAAACTTTTCAAGAGCTGCAATGGGAAAATCCAAAACAAAAGAAAACGTTTCTGAAAATTATGATTCCAGCCTAAGGTCATCCCACCACCGCCACTATTCATTCATCCATCCATCCATCCCACTTTTACACACACGCACCTAAACTTTGGTCACCAGATAATTAAACTGCATTTTTACTTGTACACCGACTTTGACCCTGAATAATAAAACATATAGACAGAAAGCAAACATGTTTATTTGTTTTTGTTCCTTGTTTTTGTTTTTTTTTTTTTTTCTTTTTTGTTTGATTTCAACATTAGTGAACACTTGTTTTCAAAATTTATTGTGTTCAAACAAAAAGTTGTATTTGAAAATATTTTTATAAAAATTTCACTTGTAATTTGTTGAAAATTTTGTGAAAAATATAAAACAAATTAAATAATTTTAAAAGTGTTTGAATGTAATTTATGATTTAATAATTTTGAACTTTAAATGAAATTTTTTAAAGGTGGGAAATAATTATGCTGAAAATTAAAAATGTTCAGTGTCAGTATTTGAAATTTTTGTCATCTAGAAAAACTAGCAGAACCGGCAAACTTCGTTTTGCCAAAAAAAGTGCTGGGCGATACACCAAACCCCCTGGTCTTATCTGTCCTACGTTTTATCTAGTAAAACAATTCTTTTAAGAAGTTTTTCGACCAAACCAAATTTAAGAACTACCGCTGTTTATAATTCTTCAGATATTCCATAATAATTATTTGCTTTGTAAAGGGGGTAACACTTCTCCAGCTCCTATCCGTCCTACATTTTGTCCAATAAAGCAGTTCCTTAAGAAAATGATTGGGACCAAATTGAAGAAATTGACAGTTGATTCTAACTTATAAAAATGAAATTTTTGGGAGACTTAATTTTTCAAACCTAAGAGAGCCATCTTGAAGGCCGAAGCTAAATTGGTAAGTTTTTAAACGACTCGAAAATGACAAGACTTTGAGTGTTCTAAAATATCATTGTAGTTGGCTTCAACTTTCTGTTTTCATCCAAAAAATAAAAAAATCCCCTAAAATTTCTAATTTTCACTTAAAAATTAAAATTTTCAAAAATAAAATCAAATTTTTTTTTAAATTTAATTTTGACTAAAAAATTTTTTTGTTAAAAAAAGTAAATTTTCACCAAAAATTTAAATTTTCAAAAAAATTCTAAAAAATCAAATTTTCACTAAAAATTCAAAATTTTTCTAAAATTAAAATTTTTACAAAAAAAAAAATAAATTTTCAATAAAAATTAAAATTATTTACTACATATTTATACTTTCACTAAAAATTCAATTTTCCATTAAAAATTTTAAATTTTCATTAATATTAAAATTTTCATTAAAAATTAATTTGTTGTTTATTAAAAATCCAAAATTTTACTAAAATTCACTAAAAATTCAATTAATATTCATTAATATTAAAATATTCATTAAAAATTCCTTTTTTTATTACAAATTTAAAAATTCACTAAAAATTTAAAATTTTACTAAAAATTTAAAATTTTACTAAAAATTTAAAATTTTACAAAAAATTTAAAAATTTTACTAAAAATTTAAAAATTTTGCTAAAAATTTAAAAATTTTACTAAAAATTTAAAAATTTTATTAAAAATTTAAAAATTTTACTAAAAATTTAAAATTTTACTAAAAATTTAAAATTTTACTAAAAATTTAAAATTTTACTTAAAATTTCAAATTTTACTAAAAATTTAAAATTTTACTAAAAATTTAAAATCTTACTAGAAATTTAAAATTTTACTAAAAATTTAAAATTTTACTAAAAATTTTAAATTTTACTAAAAATCCAAAATTTCTATTAAAAATTCAAATTTCCACTAAAATTTCACTAGAAATAAAAATTTTCACAAGAAGAATAAAATTTAAAAATAAATTTTGCTCGAAATTCAAATTTGAATAGAAATTAAAATTTTCTATAAATTCAATTTCTTAAAAAAAGTTCGCAACTAAAACTTTAAAATTTTACAAAAAAATCAAATTAAAAAAAATTAGAAATAAAAAATTTCAATTAATTTAAACAAAAATCTTAATTTTAGTAAAAATTTAAATTTCCATTTAATAATTGAAATCATTAATTAATCTTCAAATTTTCCGGAAAGTTTTATTTCACCTTTTGACCGGAAATTCTTACAAATTTTGAACTAAATTCTTAGAATTTATTCAAAATTACACGAAAAATCAATAAAACTGACAGATAAACAGACTCGAACTGACAATTTCTCATGCGTTAACAACCCATAAAATTCATTAGCATTTTTGAAATAATTTTCGTTTTCAATATTTTTCTTTTTTGCGTGTCATAAATAATTTAATGCGTATGAGAAAATTATTTCACAAATATTTGCTTCAACTGCCGCAATTCGCTTTATTTCATGTAAACGACGAAAAAAAATAATAATGAAATATTCAAATAAAACTGAAAAAAAACTAAAATTCCTAAATTAATTTAAAACTGTCAATCAAAATATTAAACAAAAATATATAAAAATTGAATATTTGCTTAGAAGGAACTTATGAAATAAAGTGTGTGTGTGTATTATTTCAGAAAACATGTCAAAAAAATTTCAAATTGACATTTACATGCAAAAATTCACACACACAAAATCTATTTAGATGAGAAGAAAGAATGCTTTATTCGGCTATGTCGAATCTTCAATACCCTCCACGACGAATGTGTGTGAAGTAAACACTTTATATTTTGTACATAAACAAACACTCACATACATTCACTTATACACAATATAACACGAAAGGAACATTTAATGGGTTATAAAATGAGTTATTTTTTATTTGATTTTGATTGATAATTTTACGAAAGTTTTTTTCTAGAACTAAGAAGCTGCCTCAGATATCGGTTGATATTTTTATATAATATAATATATTGATAGACAGACTGACTGATAGGCGGACATAGCTAAATCGACTTAAATTTTGATTTGATGCCAAAAAATATACATAACATGGGTTCTGAGATGATCCCTTCTTAGTGTTACATACGGAATGACAAAGTTAATAAATCCCTATCACCACATGTAGTGGTGGAGGGTATAAAAAAGAGAGACTCATATTATTTATTTTAATTAAACAAATTTCCTTAATTAAATGTTTATCAAACACGCATTTCGTTAATGTAACAAAAAAAAAGAGCGTAATAGTGATTATGATGATGATAAAAATAGTAACGTGTTGATAATAAAATTAATGAGTTTGCAAATATTTTGTTAATTAATTAAACAAGAAAACCTTTTGTAAATATTTAAAAATAAAGATAATTTTTTTTATTAAAATGGCCCATTAAAAAGAGGCCGATAGTTGTTGTATCTCAAGATATTTATTTGCAAAATTTATAGCAGATTTTTTTTATTAATTTTTATTTCTTTATAAACGCCTTCATTAAGTTCAGAAAATATTTACGCGATATATTTTCTGTATAAATTACCTTTTTAGTGGCGTTAATTTTATTATAATTTTATTTGTTCCACGATGATGATAAAAGAAAAATTTATGCGATTTTTCTATAGTGAAACGGAGGAGAGAGAAATAATAGTAAAACTTTTTATTATAATTTGTTTTACATTTTAGTTAAGCATGACAATTAACAGGCATTAAGAGTGAAAACCTCCACAGACATTTAAATAAATTTAGTGGAGGAAATATATTCTTCCAATTCAAAGATATTAACAGATCAAGATATTTGCTTAGGAAATTCTCATTTAAAGGTATTAAATCTCTCAATCTTTCTCTTCTTCAAAAAAAATTCTAAGGATTAATAGCCAAAACTATCACAAGGCGGATTCCAAAACACCCGATTACGTATAAACGACTCTTTAAATGATCTTGAGAGAATTGAACTCTCGGAGAGAGCAAATTCAAATCAAAATTAACCTCAACGATGTTGTTTCGATCATTTTGCATGACGACCAGTCGACCAGAACAAATTTAGCTACTTGAACCGAAATGTTGAAATTTCGGTTATAATGAACAAAAATAATTTAATGATTTCGAGACATTCCGAGGTCGGTATTTGATATAAAATTCAGGAGAAGTTTGTTTGTTCGAATACAAATAATTTAACATTTTAACTCATTTAAACCGGAAAAGTTTCTCATAATAATTTTTCTTTCTTTTTTTTAGATCACGGAAGATCTAAAATTTTTTTAAAATATAAGTTCACAAACTTTACAAAAAATAGACATTTTCTCCAAAAATTAAAATCTTCACTGAAAAAAAAAAAACTTCGAATAAAAAAATAAATTTTCGATTTTTATTAAAAAGTTTGAATTAAAAATTTGTTTTTTTTATTCAAATAAAGTTAGAATTTTCATTGAAAATAAAATTAAAATTTACTTTTCATTAAAAATTCAATTTAATTTTACTTGTTATTAAACATTTCGTTTCCTTTAAAAATTCAAGTTTGTTAGAAGAACAAAAGTTTGATTCAAAATTAAATTTTTATTGAAAATTCTAATTTTCATAACAAATTTTTACAAAAATGAAAATTCGACGAAAAATTTTATAATTTCACTTAAAAAATCAACTAAATATTGAATATTTCTTCAACACAAATGCAAAATATCTCCAAAAAAAATTCAACTTAAATTTCAGTAAAATTTCAAAAAAAAAAAAAAAAAAAAAAAAAATTATTAAAAATTACAAATTCACTAAAAAAATTAAAATATCGCAAAATATTTAAAGTTAAAAAATCAGTTAAGATTCAATTTAAAAATTTCATAAAAATATAAAATTCCACTAAAATCTAACAAATTCACTAAAAAATTTATAGAATCACTAAAATGTTCAAATTCACTTTAAATTGAATATTCCACTACAAATTCAATCATTATTCGAGAAAATTCAAATTTTAACAAAAAATTAAAAATTTTCGCTAAAAACTTCTTTTTCACTAAAAACTTAACTAAAAATGTAAAATTTATATTAAAAGCTCAAAATTTCACTAGATATTCAAATTTTTTAATAAAAATTCAAAATTTTCATTAAAGAAAAAAATATTTTTTTCTACTCTTCAAAAGAATTTAAAAAAACATGTAGATTCTAAAAGGTCTTATCGGATCAAAAGCATATGAAGTCGGTGTTATGACAGGGAAAAACAAAACTTGTTTAATATTTTTCTTCAAGATTTATCGTGAACATTTTTTAATTAGCAACGGGAAAAAATTAATCTGGAAGTTAAAAAAATCGGTCAGAGTACGAGCTGGTTTTCTATCAAGTCTGTTTAGGACCAAATATCATGAAGCTTGGTATCCTATAGTTCCTCCAATTAGTATGAAAGTTTGACAACAGGTTTTGAACACATCTTTTTATTCAATCATTCTGTATTTAATAGCGATTTGAAGATCGGTCATGAGACATCATCCCATATTATTTTCATATATAACAAAATGGTTAAAATAGTAAATATTGATTCCAAAAAAAATTATTTTTTTGGACCTTATCAAATTACAATATTATGGATCTAATATATTCAAAACTCTGCTTAAACATACGTTTATTGAAAAATATATAGAGAACTACCTTAATAATTTGTAATTCAAAACGCCCGTTGCCTCCATAAATACGAGAAGAAAAAAGAAACGTTTAGGCAAAAAGAATATTTAAAAAAATAAAACAATAAAAAAATAAATAAATTCTATGGATTGAGGGCTGCAACTGAGTATAATATTTTAACACTTGAATTGTATTATCAAGACTCAAAAGAGGGAAAAACAAAATTATAGAAGAAAATAACTAAAAAAAGTCATTGAAATAATATTCTGGCCTTTTTTATCATAAATTTTTGAATTAATATTTTTGTTGTTAAAAGTTATAGCATATCTTTTTTGCCATAAAAAGTCATCATCAGAATCTGTAGATATATACATATATACATACATATATCAATATATATCCAACAATAACAATGTAAATATTTATGATACATCTCTCCATGAACATTGCAAATCAGGCCTCCTCCCCAAAAGAAAAACACCCTTTGGCATTGTGTTATTGTTTAACCATTTTTTTTATTCTTATTATTTATTTTAATTTCATATACTTTTTCATTTTCTCTCTTTTTTTTCATATCTTTAAGATACCTAAAAGTAACTACTACTTGCATATGTATGTATGTATTCGTATGTGTATGTGTGTGCTTGATTCGTCTACTGCAATACGATATATAAAATTCATACTGCTGAGGCGATGAATAATATTGGCGCCACAGTCTTAAAAAGATTTGAGTAAAAATTGCATAAGGAAAATATTGAAAATTATTATACAACAACATTTAAAGCAACAACAAAATTATGAAAACCACCTACGCCGCCTTAAATGAGTGATAAATATAACTCTTGCAATTTGTAAGAGCTTTTTTTTTTTTTTTTTTTTTTTTTTTTTTTTTTTTTGTTTTTTGCTCTTAAAATTATGAAAATTCACTTGTGTGTTGTGAACGATAAAAAATATATATTTTAGTATTTGGAAAAAAATCGATATTAAATTTAATTTTCAATTATTGATAACTAAACAAGTTTTATTCGAATAAATAATTTACAGAAATTTGAAAAATTTAAATAAGAAAACAAAAAATATGCAATACAAAGAAAAACTAATTTAATTAATTTTTAAATTTAAGAAAATTAGTTTATAGTTCAGAGACGCACCCCTAAAAATGCTGACCGCTTATAGGTTCGTTTTGAATCGGTGTCGGGCTTTCCAATTTTAATGAAATTTCAATTAAATTTAATGATTATTAATTGGCCAAAGATAAAGCTTATTAAAATTGGTGATAATAAACCCAATATCATTCTCACAAATATCCTCACGAAATAGGGTTTAATCTCAAAAAAGCAAATACATTTTCACTTTGAGTTCAAATTTGAAAACAAAGTTTTTGGTAAAAATTCAAAATTTTCACCAAAAATTCAAAATTTTCTCTTAAATTAATTTTTTTACTAAATATCTAAATTTTTATTAACTTCATTTAATATTAAAAAATTATAACTTAAAATTAACATTTCGAAAAAAATTCAAATTTTTACATAAAATTTAAATTGTAAATAAATAAATAAATAAATAAATAAAATAATAATAAAAAAATAAAATTCACTTAAACTAAGTTTTCACCAAAATTCAAATTTTTTACTAAGAATTCAAATTAGCAGTAAAAATTATTATTTTTTATTAAAAACACAAAATTCACAACTTTTACTAAAATAATATTTTTTATTAAAAATCAACATTTTTATTAATTTCTTAAAAAAAATTATTATTTTTTTTTAACCAAAATTTAAATTTTTCACTAAGAATTCATATAAATAGTAAATATTTTATTATTTTTATTTGTTTACTAAAAACTCAAAATTCGAATTTTCAGCAAGAATTCAAAATTCTAACAAAAAATTCAAATTTTGACTAAAAAATCAAATTTTGACTAAAAATTCAAATTTTGACTAAAAATTCAAATTTTCACTAAAAATCCTTATTTTTACTAAAAATTCTTATTTTCACTAAAAATTAAAATTTTCACTAAAAATTCTAATTTTCACTAAAAATCCAAATTTTCACTAAAATTTCTAATTTTCACTAAAAATTTAAAATTTTTATTAAAAATTTAAAATTTGCACTAAAAAAGTCAAATTTTTACCAAAAATAATATTTTAACAAAAAAGTTCAAATTTCCACTAACATTTCAAATCGTTATTAAAAATAATTTTTTCACAAAAAGTAAACATTTTCACTAAAAATTCTAATTTTTCACTAATCAAAGATTCCACTTAAAGTCAAAACTTTTACAAAAAAAAACTAAATTTTTAACAAAAATTCTAAATTTAAATTTTCTCTAAAAATTTGAATTTTCTGTAAAAACCCAAATGTTTTTTTTTCGGCCAAGAATTCGGCTTATTAAAATTTGATATGATTGGTACCGATGTAGGGGTTTGAGCTCAAATTTTGCACAAGTAAATATTTTATTTGACCAAATCCACATGCTACGATTCAGATCTATTTCACCTTAAAGTACATTTGTATTATTTGTCGGTCTTAAACGACTATTACACTCTTTCATGATGTATACGAACATTTAAAGCACTTTTTACTTGAAAAGCTCAATTTAGGATCACATTTATTCGAGAATTTTCTTTGGAATAGATTGTATGTGAAAAAATCATATGAATCTTTTTGGATCTGTTTTTTTCAAATTGATTCCTTTTTATTTTATAAAGGTAGAGAAATTTTGCTTTACCTTCATGTCCATTATTTTTATGGGGATAAAATGGAATTTTTATGACTTCTAAAGAATACTTAACATAAATATATGTAAAGCAAAAACGAGAGTCTAAGAGGTGAGAGAGAGTAACCCATTAGGCCTCGTAAGAAATCAATCAATTTTAAATTTTATTGCTGTTTATATTTAGTATGATGGTACAAAGAGATAATTTATCTCGTTAAAACTTTTATTTTTTTACTTTTTATTAAAATTTTGATATATAGAAAATTTATTTATTAAATTTTTATTTAATGTCAAATTTTTAATTTTTGTTTACAAAATTATATCAAATTATATAATTTTTGTTTTTTTTTTTTTTAATTTATTAAAGAAATTAAGTTCCTTTAACTTAAACTTTATACATTATTATTTTTCAAGTAATAAGCTTTCCAATGATATATAAATACTTGCAAAATAAACTTTACGCTATCGCTTTTGCACATGTTCTTTTCTGTTGCATTAATAATTCTGAACCGATATGGAGAAAATAAAAATTCCATTATATGATAATTAAAAAAAATTCTGTTATAAAAACTTTTTTATCTAAATTTTTGTTTTAAATTAAAAAAAATCTTTATTTAAAATTCAATTTCTTTAAAATTCTATCATTTCATACACTGAACAAATTTATCCAAAACTTTTACTTATTTCAATAAATAACTATTTATTGATCAAAAAAAATGAGAACATTGTTCTCAATACACTAAACTTGTATGGAATAATTAAAATCTCTGAAATAGAAAGAATTGTTTTTGCAAAAATGACAAAAAAATGAAAAAAGTATCTAAACAAAATAAAGAATTAATTGTTTATCTACAAAATTCATTCATTCAATTCATTTGTATTCTTATTCTTAAATTGTGTTCCCATTTAATCGTTTATAAATTTTTTCTTTTATCTTTAACTTCTTCTTTTCTACTTTTCAAAATGCCGCTAAAATAAGTTTAGAACTTTAATTTGTCAGTTCGTTTTAAACGACTTTTTCATTGAATTGAATTTTTATGTGACTTTCAATCATGTTTTGTTTTGCTTTTTTCAACATTTACACAAACAACATGTGTCAATGATTGATTTTTTTTATAAAAAAGACATTAATGATTAAATTTCAAAAATTGTGTGAAACTTGGAGAAATGAATGAAAATGCTTATTTTTCAGAGTAAGAAAAACGATATTTTTTTGTTTCTAACGCGAACAAATTATTATTGAAGACAAAATTTTAATTCTTAAGATTTTTTTGATCGTGATTTGTTTATTTTCAAATAAATTTAATGGAATAAAATAATGTTAAAGTTTTAGTTTTAAATAATTTTTTCGATCGGAAAACATTTAAGAACTTTAAAATTTATATTTTTTTATTTTTAAATAATTAATTTTTTTTTTCAAAATTATGCAAAAAATAAAAATTTTTAGTTCTAAGTTTCATTTCGCAAAAAAGGAACTTTTTTCTAATTAAATTCGATTGTGAATATAAAATTAAATTTTAATTGAATTTTTGATATTAAATTTCTTTTTAAATGATAAAATATAAAAAAATCAAAATTATATAAAACAGCGATTTTTAATTCTTTTTTTCATTTAGCAGAAGATTATTTTTATATTTGTTTTATAATAAAAAACAATTTTTTGAATTTATTTCAAAATTTTGTGAATTATTAAATATCATTTTCAAGATCAAAATTTTCATTTTGCAAGGTTGGATAGCGTTATTTTTCATTTCAATTCACCGATCACCGATGTTTAATACTTGCGTGACTATTTTTAAATTCCTTTTTAATTTTATTTTGCAGGGTAGGAAGAGCGGTTCCTTTTCAAATCGTTCGCGATTAAATATTTAGAAAAATCAAATCTTAAATATTTAATTAAATTCAGATTTTGATTACTATTTTTATTAAATCATTTATAAAAAAATGAAAACTCGTTTTATATTAAGTGGAATAATTTTCAATTCTACATGATATTATGGAACGATTTTAGAAAAATTTGGTAATACATTTTCAATTTATGAAATATTATCACAATACTAAAATGTTCTTAAAATTTATGCACTTTCAAGTGATGTTCGGTTCTGTATGATAGCTACGGTCATTTTTGAACCGATCTTTTTAAGTTTGACATGTGAATTTGGACTAATACAAAAAAAACATTAGAGCCAAATGTAGATTGTATTTGACCGATCATTACCAATTTCAATAATTTTCGTCTTTCACAAAGTTATCGCTAAAATTGTAATCTGTAAAATATTCGACTTAAAAATTAATTCTGAATTGATCGGTATAATTTTTATTATGCAGAAGGTTGCCTCAGACAATGGTTTATCACATCGTTCTGGTCTTATATTTCCGGTTATAAATAGAAAACCCTTTAGGTAAACAATAAACTTATTCATTTTTCCGATTTTATATACCATAATCCATAGAGATTATGTATGTTAAAAACGTTGTCGTTAAAGTCATTTCTTTTGAGATTTTTATTTAATATTCGTGATCAATATTTTTCCCACCCTGACATTTAACTTTTTGATTTGAGCCGATTTTTACAATTACAAGTTTTGTTTTCTATTTTTTTGAAGTAAATTAAAGAAAATGGCTTTTTAATGAAAATATTACATCGAGTAATATTGATAAGATTTTGTAAGTAAATATTGACAATACAAACAATTAATGAATTATGGAATTTTTTAAAAAAGTAATAAAATTATTATTGATGTAACGATTTCAAATTATTATTTTGTAGATAAAATAATTTTAAATTAAAATGTTCTTGAGAAAATAATTTTATATTTTTTTTTTGTTTCAGTTTCTTATATCGTTTTTTGGATTTTAATTCAGTTTAAAAAGTAGTTAATCTGTTGTCGGATGATGCAGTTTCACAGCTGGCGTTATCTCAAACAACAGCGCACTCTATGTGTGATGTAGTGGTGCGAAACTTTGCTAATTTTTCACTCAACCATTTTTTTGTTAACGGTCTCCTGCGATCAAATTTGAATTTGAGATGTTTGCAATATTTAAAAAAGAGTCTGCTTGATTTCGAAAAGTTTTAGAAAGTCAATTGCGAAAAGATTATAATTTAGAAATATAAAATAAATGTAGTTACAAATAAAAAATCATAATTATCATTTTAAAGTACAAATTTTGTCATTTGATATTTTTATTAAAAAAAAAACATCAATTTCATTACCGCCTTTCAATTAATATTTTTCTTTATTTCCTATCAATTTTCAATTAATTTTTTAATTACTATAATTAGTTTCAAAACACTTTTGTTCAATATTTGCATAAAATTGTCATAAACATATTTATTTCTACTCCACTTGAAAAATCTTGAAAACAGAAACCTTCAAAAATTTCAATAATGGAAAAAATAATTTAATTATTTATTTGGTCAGTGGGTTGTTCAATAAGTTCCTCATCTCTGATAACAAAACAAAACATTTAAGAGCAAAAATGGTATTAATTAAAGCAAAATTATGGCCATAATGATGACAAATATTGAAACAAAAACAAAAACATTGTTTAAATAATAAATAAACAAATTAATAATAATAAACTCTAGTTCACAGAGTTAAACGATAAATAAATAAATTATCGTGATTTTATAATTATTTGGCTGCAAAATAAATAAAATTTAATTGATTTCAGTTTTTTTCACTTTTTCGGTGTAAGAGCAATAAAACGAGGGTGGTTATGAAAACATAGGAGAACTCTTTAAAAAAAACTATAACGATTTTCATCTCTTGATCACCAGAAAATCACCTAAATCTTCATTGGATTTCTTTTATTATAAATTATTAGTTTTATTTAAAGTCTCCCTCGTACATAATTTAAAAAAAAAATTTCTTTAAATTTTATTTAATCTCTGTAATCATCAATTATGTTTCCCCTTATTTTTTGGGTGTAAACTTTGTTAAAAAATCTTCCGTCTCTGTCTCTCTCTCACTCAACTAAACAACAAGTAGGCAGTCGGCAATAAGTAACATTAACATCAGATTTCGACAAATAAATCGTGTTAACTGCTCCCATTTTAATCGCAATAATAAATCTTTTTTATTATTAAATTATAAATTAAGATTTACATTATTTTCCCAATATATAATTTTAAATAATGGCAAAAGCTTATGAAGAAAAATTAAATGTTGGAAAAAGCAAAAATGGATTAAAATCTTGATCTAAAATAAAGAGTTATAAAGAGAAATAAATTGAAAATTAGTTAATAATTGAATAAAATTAAAGTTATATTATTTTTTAATTGAAATAATGAAAATTTGATCAAAACAATAAAATTCTCTTTAAATTTGAAAATATTTGAGAGGAAAAATCGTTTCTGTATCTCATTTTTCAGAGTAGGAAAAACATTTTACTATGAGTTATTTCCCGATTAAATAAGATTTCGTGCAATAAAATTTAAATGTCTCTTAGAATTAAAATTTTAGTGAATTAATTTGATCTTAAAAAATCGAATCTAAAAATTGTGTTATATAGAGAATTTCACTTTTTAAAATTATTTAAGCAAAGCATCAAGAACAACTTCTTGTGTGATGATTTTCAAATTTAGTTAAATGGCAAATTTAAACAAGTTTCATTTTGCAGGGTACGAATAGCGTTATTTTCAGTTCGTCAATGACTAAAAGTTTTGAAGAATGAAATCACATTCTAGTCGATCGATGTCACATAAAAGAAAATATTTGATATTTATTTAAATATTAAATTTAAAATTTATTATTATTATACGAACGTATTTAGAAAATCTTTCAGAAAATATAAAAGCGTAATTCTAGTAAAAAGACTTAAAATCCAAAGAGACTAATATGTTCAATATTATTTCGCCACAAATTTACAAACGTTTAATTTAAACAAAACGAAAAAGGTATATATATTCAATGTCAAATCAACTATGTTCAACGTTGATTTTGCTTTATGTTTATTTTTTTATAAATTTGAAATAGATTTCAAGAAGTCAAAAATTTGCAGCAGGATTATTTCTGATTTTGAATTTGAGAACTTAATAAAAATGATTGAACTAGAAGTTCAAAGTTTCTCTTAAATTTTTATCAAATTTATTTTCAATTAGATTAGAATGTTGACTAAAAAATATTTCACTAAAAATCAAATTGAAAAGAGTTTACTTAAAAAAGTAAAAATAACTGGTTTTCGAGATATTCGAAAATTTACCTTTTAAGAAAATGCCGTTTCGAATACTGTTTTATGTGAATTCGGCTAAAATTAAATATTTCTAGCATTAACAACCATATATAACTTGTATCGATCGGACTTCAAATTGCTACGATATAAATAAAAAAGGGGGTACATTTTGGGGCGTGGAATTTCTTTTTTTTAATTTCTGAAAACAGCAACAACTATTCTTTCATTCTGCGAGGTAACCTACACAAGATCTGACCAACTTATCTACTTTATTCCTTTGTTCAATAATTTTCAGGTATAAATTCTGTAAATAGCGAATTATGTGGTGAAAATTGTTAAAAATACATTCCACTAAAAAATCGTCAGAAAAACGTATAATTCGAAGTTAAAAATTTTTGAAATCCATACCGTGTTTCCGGTTTGGGATTTTGCATTCACTATTATTAATTCAAAACTTTAATTAAACATCTAAAAATTTTATTAAAAATGGTATTTTGCAAGAATTTTTGAAAAAACTTTGGAATTTTGGAAAAAAATTTGAATTATTTTTATTAATAAAACTCATTCCAAAAATATTTAAATATTTAATTTAATTTAATTTGTAATTCATTTTCGTGTGAAATTTTTTAAATATTTCATAACAATAATTTCCGTATTTTTTTTATAAATTTTGTGGAGGAATTAATTAACCTCATTTTATGTTTAAATACCCTACAAAATTTGAAAAGAGTAATGAAAACAAAATTCTTAAATTTATTTTTGAAAATAAAATTAATTTTGGTTTAAGTTTAAAAATCGTTAGAAATTTTCAAAATAATTCAAATCATTATTAAAAAATAAACTTCTATTCTAGACAAAAACCAAATTTGATTTCCAAAAAAAAGAAATTTAAAATTCAAATGAAAATTTTTAAAACCGACCTTAATTCAAGATTTTATCAAGAACTAAAAATATTAGTTTCAAACACTAAACAATTTTTATGTTTTGATACCAAATCGAAAACCCTTATTGTAGGGCATTTCTAACTAGACAAAAATCCATAATTAAGGTGAAAAAAATGTTTCGCTTTCATTATTATTATTATTTTCTTATTTTATTTCATTGTTTTATAGACATTTTAATTTTATTATTTCTGCGTTCATAAGACAGGGGAAATTTTAATTTTATTTTCATTTTAATTGTTTTTTGCCTTCACACATTGAGTGTGTTTTGTGTATTTTATGGTTTATTTTCAGTTAATAATAATTTTTTATTTAAAATTATTTTTTATTTCTTTTAAATGAAATATTTTTTAAAAATGTTTACAATATTTTTCTTTTTCTTTTGTTTTTGTTTGTATTTAATGCTCATAACGCATTATTTATGAGTGATTTTTTAATTTCGAATAAAATATTTAATACAAAATCGCGTTTATTTCAAAAAATGATAACAAAGTGAAATTTAATAAGGTTTTCTTTACAAAGAAGAATACAAGTAAGAGCGCTATATTCGGCTGTGCCGAATCTTGTATACCCTCCACCACAAATGCGTGTGTGGTGAATAAGTTATGTTCCGCACACATACACTCACAAACGTATACAATAAATTAAAGTTTTTCTGAAATATAACAGAGAAACAATTAATGAGTCATAAAATAAGTTATATTTTCGGTTATAACTTTTTCTGCTGAAACGATTTCGATAATTTTTGAAACGGTAATGAAATATATATAACTAAAATATAATAACTAATATTATGGCAAAATGTCATTCTAATTTGTCGATTTATAATTAAAAACTATAAGAACGTTCTTTGCTTGAACTTAGAGGTTTCCTCAGATATCGGTCTATATCATTTAATAAACTAAACCGATAAAAAATACTAAGACTAAATTTCATTGAGCTCTGTGGATTGTGAGTGTGCCAACAACAGACAGACAGTCGGACATATCTGATGAAAGAACATATATATACAGTATGGGGTCTGAGATGATTCATTTATAGCGTTACACACGAAATGACAAAATAAATATAACCTCTTCACCACTTGTGCTGGTGGAGGGTATAAAAATAATTACACAATAAAATTTACAACAAAACAATGAAATATTTAAAAATAGACTTTAATTATTTTTAAACATCTGTTTTATTTTAGTGTTAATTTAAAAATACCTTTAAAACAGTTCCACTTTAATTTCCATATATTTTTTTCTATAATTTTCAATTAAAACTAACTGACCATAATAATTTTCTGTTCTAATTTCTGTCTTTCTCTCTAAGAGAGTTGTTGCCTTTTTCTTTAATTGCGCTAAATTTCTATTTAGGCAGCAAAAGCAAAAACTACAATTTCCATTAAGAATCTATCCCGTGACAATAACGACAACTAGACCACATTAAATCCCATTAAAATTAAAAAAAAAGTACAGGAAAAAGTGTGGAAAGTAATAAACAACAAAAATAAATCGCATTCTGCAACAACAATAAAAAAACTTGGACACTTTTCTAAAAAAAAAGCAACAACTTGATGCTGCTAAACAATAAAATGTTAATAATGATGTTGCTGCTGCATATTGACAGAGACAAAAACTATAAACTTTATTAGAAAAACTGGGTTAATAACCAACAGCAAAGTGAGAGAGAGACATAAAACATTAAAATGTTGTTGCATGCAACTGCAACAAAAGGAAAAATTTCTAAAAAAAAAAAAAAAACAACAAACTACGATGGAGTGGTTCATTGTTATTGTCGCCGTCTTCGACGACACATTGATGTGACATTAACAATAAGAAAATGACAAAATGACAATAATAAAGAGCGGCACATTTTCAATTTTTATTTTTCCGTTCTCTTCTTTTTTTTTTTTTGTAGCTTAAAAAATAGATAAACATTTTTGGCAATATTGGTTGCAGTAGTAAAAAGCTCATTTATAACTCAGTAAATACAACGCTTTTCATCAAATAAAGCTGAAGAACTGAATAAGAACTGAAGTAGAACTGAACTAGAACTTAACTTGAAATGAACTGAACTGTACCAGAACTAAACAAGAATTGAACTAGAACTGAAGTAGAACTTAACTTGAAATGAACTGAACTACAACTGAACTGTACCAGAACTGAACTAGAACTAAACTAGAACTTAACTTGAAATGAACTAGAACTTAACTTGATGTACAAGAACTGAAGTAGAACTGAACTAGAACTTAACTTGAACTGAACTGAACTAGAACTAAACTAGAACTTAACTTTAAATGAACTAGAACTGTACCAGAACTAAACAAGAATTGAACTAGAACTGAACTAGAACTTAACTTGAAATGAACAAGAACTGAACTAGAACTGAACTTCAACTGAACTACAACTGAACTAGAACTTAACTTGAAATGAACTAGAACTGTACCAGAACTGAACTAGAACTTAACTTGAAATGAACTAGAACTGTACCAGAACTGAACTAGAACTTAACTTGATGTACAAGAACTGAAGTAGAACTGAACTAGAACTTAACTTGAATTGAACTGAACTGAACTACAACTGAACTGAACTACAACTGAACCGTACCAGAACTGAAGTAGAACTAAACTAGAACTTAACTTGAAATGAACTAGAACTTAACTTGATGTACAAGAACTGAAGTAGAACTGAACTAGAACTTAACTTGAACTGAACTGAACTGAACTAGAACTAAACTAGAACTAACTTGAAATGAACTAGAACTGTACCAGAACTAAACAAGAATTGAACTAGAACTGAACTAGAACTTAACTTGAAATGAACAAGAACTGAACTAGAACTGAACTTCAACTGAACTACAACTGAACTAGAACTTAACTTGAAATGAACTGGAACTGTACCAGAACTGAACTAGAACTTAACTTGATGTACAAGAACTGAACTAGAACTGAACTAGAACTTAACGTGAACTGAACTACAACTGAACTAGAACTTAACTTGAAATGAACTAGAACTGTACCAGAACTGAACTAGAACTTAACCTGAAATTAACTAGAACTGTACCAGATTTGAACTAGAACTGAACTAGAACTGAATTAGCACTGAACTGAACTACAACTGAACTAGAACTTAACTTGAAATGAACTAGAACTGTACCAGAACTGAACTAGAACTTAACCTGAAATTAACTAGAACTGTACCAGATTTGAACTAGAACTGAACTAGAACTGAATTAGCACTGAACTGAACTACAACTGAACTAGAACTTAACTTGAAATGAACTAAAACTGTACCAGAATTGAACTTGAACTGAACTAGAACTTAATTAGAACTGAACTAGAACTGAATTAGAACTGAATAAAAACTGAACCAAAATAGAACTAGAACTGATCCGAAATGAACTGAAACTAAACTGTAACTGAACTAGAACTGATACATAAATTGAAATTGAGCTAAACTTAACCTGAAAATTATCCAAAATACAAATTTTAGAAAATCAAAAATTTTAATTGAAACTTATTTTTTTGTGAATTTTTTAATATTTAAAAATGTTGAATTTTAAGTGAAATTATTGCAAGTTATTTGTGTTAAAAATTCTTTTTAATTCTAAATTTTTAGTAGAAAACTGTAAATTCAAAAATTTAAACCATTTTTTGCCTCCAAAGGATTTTAAAATCGATTTTGAAATTTTTTATCAATATAACTGTTTCACTAACTGAAATGATAAACGATATTCATCTCATAGATAAAATTGCTATTTTTGTGTATCTAACAATCTGTTTAAGCTTGTGGCAAGTAATTGTTGTTGATAAATAAATAAACAAACAAACAAACAAACACACAGTAAACTAACAAATGCTACTTCTTGCTGTTGCTGCTGTTGATTGCTGAATACTGAATATTTACTTTTCACATATCAATATGAAAAACTATTTTTATGCTGCTGAACATCATTCATGTTTTCTTTAGCAAAAACTAACAATAATTTCAAGATTTATTGTTTAAACAGGAGCAGCAGCAACAACAACAGAAGCAACAAATCCATAACAAAGAAAGAGTCAACAAAACAACGGTTTATTTTATAGAAAAAAAATAAATAAAAATAAATAAAAATTAAATAAAAAAATAATTTAAAAAAACTACACTTGTTTTCTTTATAAAGATTGGAAAAAAAGTAGTTTTCTTGTGATCACAAACCGTTGAAAAACAATTCATGGATTTTAACCGTTTTTTGTAAATATTTTACGTTAAATAACAAAAAAAAAGAGTTAAATTACAAGAAAATATTTGTCACCTTTTTGCAGCAGCAATTAGCAAAATGATTTTTAAAATTTACTTGATTTTTAATTATTGTCAATATGAGTTAAATATAACTGTTATTTAACCTCTAACTGGGAATTAGTTATAAAACTAATTTTATCTTTCTGCCATTAATTTCACGGATTATAATTCATTTCTCTTAATTAAGTTTTTTTTCTTTAATAAATTATGTTGTAATAATCATATAAATAATCACCTGGATTATTTTGTATTTTCATATTACAACTTCTTGTTTTTTTGTTTCATCTGTATGTTTAGGAGACCCATGTCCATGTTTTGTATCCACATAATGTTCCCTCATTTAAAAGCTACAACAAGTTGTTAAAACAAAAATATTTAAAAATGGAAGTTATGTCAACATCTTCTTCTTCCATTACATTACATACATTTTTCTTCATTTAATTTTTATTTCATTTATTTTTTTTACTTTTTTTCAATGTACAACTTTTCACTTTTAAATCTGGCGATTTATTTGTTAAATAGAGACCTGTCCGAAGGAAAGATTGAGCTGCAGATCAGTAACATCGTAATGTTTTAATATGGTCACTTAAAATGAGCCACAAGACGAAGACAAAATTAAAACATCCTCAAAATGCAAAAAATTTACAATTTCAGTAAATTTGACCGGTTTATTGGTAGTGAAATGTTGGATTGAATAAAAAGTATCAGACCCAAAAGTTAAGTAACTTTTGTCTTGTTGGAAATTATTCCCAGAAAGTTGGAACACCATTCAGTTCAATAAGGGAATGGTACGCCATCTAAGCATCATCTCTAAAAATCCTGAAAGTAGTTAAAAGAACCAGAATTGAATTAGAACTGAATTAGAACTGAACTAAACTGATTCAGAACTGAACAAAAATTAAACTAGAACTGATCCAGAACTGAAGTAGAACTGAACTAAAACTGAACTAGAATTGAACTGAAACTGAGCCAAAACATAATTTAAACTGAACTAGAACGTACAATGTTTAATTGACCCCAGATATAAAATCAATTGAGAAATATACTTGAATTTGTAAACATTTTGTTCGTTAATTATTGAAATTATGGATTTAAGAACTAAAACGGAACTTGAACTGAACTGTAACCGAACTAGAGCTGAACTAAACTGAAGTAGAACTGAACTAGAACTGAACTAGAACTAAACTTGAACTGTATCAAACCATAATTCAAACTGAACTAGAACGTACAATGTTTAATTGACCCCAGATATGAAATCTATTGAAAAAAATATACTTGAATTTGAAAACATTTTGATCGTTAATTATTGAAATTATGGATTCACAAATTTCTTTTTCTAAAAAAACCGCTAAAACTTATTGCTTTACCCAATATCTTAAAAAATAAACACACTTGTTTTCACAAAAAAAGGCCTAAAAATCGCCTGCATTCAAAACTGAACACATGGTTTTCGTAAATTTTGAAATTTACTTCTTTTTTTCATTCGCTACAACTTGTTTTCTTCAAAATTAAAGTTGTGGACACGATCGAAAGATACAAACGCAAGAAAAACAGTAATCCCACACCGTAAAAAGAAATTATTGTGAACAACAAACAGAAGGAGGAGCGGTTGTTTGGAGAACAGGTTTCATTTGGAAATAAAATTGAAATAAAAAAAAAAAAATAAAAATAAAAGGAAAGAAATTGCAACAAACAAAATTATATTAATTTTTTGGCAAAACTCCATCAATTGATTTCAAATTGATGGACTGTCCAACTTTTTTTCTCTCTTAAAAAATGTTTTGGAAAAAATATTTATTGCACGAGCTGAGGGATTCAAATGCAATTTTGTTTTTCTTTAAAAAAAAATCTTAATTTAATAAAAAATGTTGGTTTATTTGTCATTTTCTTCTTTAAAGAATATTTTTTTTTGGGTAGACACCATATGGAGAAACGGACAGACAGACAGTAGCATTTTTGTTAAGACATAAATCTTGTTTGGCAACATGTTGCTTAAATATTGCTGATACTTTAACTGACTTTGGAAACTTCTAAGAGGCCGCAAAATGTTTTTGAAATAAAATATCATTTTTTATATATTTTTTAATTTTAATTTTAATTTTTTTGAGGATCTTAACAACAGAGAGAAAGGGGAGACGAAGAAAGATATCTTTCCACCACATGTGGTTTCATTTCAACTGATAATAATATTGACATTAACATAATGACATTTTGTCGTATTATTAACAGATTGAAAGTATAAAATGATTTTAATTAGATAAGAAAATTTCATTTCAATCTGGACAGATTGTTTCGAATTCAATTGGGGGTTTTAAACTTGTGCAAAAAAAAGTATGGTACTTTTTTTGGAAATCCTTATTTTTGAGGTACTTTTTTTTTTAAATCTCATTTTATTTTTTGAAAATTTTACTTTAATTTACTAGAAAAATTGAAAAACTAAATTTTACTTCTTGAATTAAAGATATTAAGAGTTTATTCCAAAAATTTTGAGAATGAGGGAATTTATTTGGAACATTTTGTATAGTACTTTTAAAAACTATCTATTACTTTTTAATCAAATTGAAATAACATGATTTAAACAAAAGAAATCGTAAATAATATTTATTTTATTATCAATTTAAGATAATAAAATCTGAAATTACACTGTTTTGTATTTTTTTTTTAAATTCATAAATGGAAAGTATTTTTTCGGGAGTTGATTTTTTTAGTCCATAAGAACATAAATAAGAACTTCGCAAACTAAACTTAAAATAAATCAAGATTTGAAATTACACTGAGAACAAAATTAATTTTTAGTTGATAATTGACAACACTGACCTACAAAAGTAAGGTACATTTTGGGGAAAATTCAATTAGTTAAATCTTAAAAATACAATATTTGTAGAGCACACATATTGCAACATACCGTATTTTCACAGCACACTTTTTTGCAAACGGTCGTATTTTCACAACACACTTTTTTGCGAACGACCGTATTTTCATAGCACACATTTTTGCAAACGACCGTACTTTCACAGCATATTTTTTGCAAACGACCGTATTTTCACAGCACACTTTTTTCAAACGACCGTACTTTCACAGCATACTTTTTGCAAACGACCGTATTTTCACAGCACACTTTTTTGCGAACGGCCGTTTTTTCACTACGCATACTTTAAACGAACGACTGTATTTTCACAGCACACTTTTTTACAAACGATCACACAATAATGTCAACTTTTCTGCCAAAATGAATTATTTCAAAAAAATTTATTTTCAATTTTTGATTTGAACATTAACCTCACATTTCTCCTCTATGTATTTGTTTGGATCCAAGAGATGTTTTGTATAATGAGTAGAGTAACTGAAATCGGGTTCAACAATGACAGGCTACCTGTGTAGAGAAAATTGTTTCCTTTAATGAAAGCATTAATTAGAAAACGACCGGAATATTCATAATCTTCTTTCATAACATGTCACGTTTTGACTCACTCGGCCTTGTCATTTTTGAATACCAATAGTTCCGGTCGCTGCTGAGGCGTTTGTTAGAAATGCTTTTGTTTGGAACTAAACATAAGAAAATGGCGGGATTAATTTTTATCTCAAAAAGAATATAAATCTTTTGACGGGGAAGCTAGAAATATGGGAAAATTAGCAGTTTAAAATTCGAAATATTTTAAATATGGAAAATCCTTCTTATTAACTTGTATAAAAACTTATAATCGCAACTATAAAAAATTAAAATTTTTACATATGTACTCGTGTCGGCACTCGTAGTATAAGATCATAGATTGGAAATAAAGTTTGTTTAGTTTGTTGCGATGAAAAATAGCCCTTAACTTCTTCTGTGTTACGGGCGAAAGTTTTGAATAAAAAATAACAAGGTATGGAAAAAATCGAATTAAGATCTTTGTTTAAGATCGTTTACAAAGTTAAAAAAATAAAAATGAAAAGTGAATGGAATTTCAATCACACTATCTGAAAGAAAGAAAGTAGTAATTGAAAAGCAAATAAATAATGTGCGTTTTATCATTTTTCTTGAATTTGAACTTCTTTTGGATTTTCATCTTTATTGAATTTTGATCTTTTTTTTTTGGATTTAGGGTCTTTTTTAGGATTTTGATCTTTATATTAATTTTTTTGAGTTCGTATTGAGAGCATAATTCAAAAATAAATGCGCCCACTGAGAAAAAAATGAATGGACTTACACAGAAAAGAGGAAGTGGTTGAAAGACTAAAATAATATGAGATTTTTCTCTTTTCTTGAATTTTTACAGCTTTTGAATTGTAAATGAAAAATAAACTTTCCACATACTTTAAGCTTTTTTAAAGAGTATATAATGATCGTATTATATCTCATCGAATACAGCTCTAAATAGTTCTTTGATATATTTGTTCAAATGATTTATTATTAACTTAACATAAATATTGAAAAATGCTATAAATAATTTCCTTTATTCCAGCAGTTCAAAGTCCATTTAAAATAAATTTTTAATTAATTTCTTTAAAATCAATTTTATTCCAGATAATTTATTAAAAAATATTTTTTATAAAAAATGATCTGATCACTCACTTTTTCCCAGCAAAATAATAAGTTGACGTCATTTAAATATAAATTACAAACATTTTGAAGATAAGATTAAAGTAGAGAACTTAAAATGATTTCAAAACTTTTAGTAAAAGTTCTAAAAGACTCTTCAGAGAAAATTTCTGTAAACAAATAAAATATTTACAATTCGTGTGTATTTTTTTGTAACAAAATGAAAACTTCAGAGAACAAAAACTTTTTCAAAAGTTTAAAAGTCAAATTAATTTAATATGAAACATTTAAAGTCTAAAGGTAAATAATACATAATTAAATTAAAATTAAAAGCGAAATGGAATGTATTAAATTAAGTCATTTACTTGGATGCTCGTGTTACATTTAAATATAATTAAATATTTAAAAAGGTGAATACGAAAAGAAAATCACCAAAACAACCAATAAAAATGTTAAAAACCTTGACATTTTATGATTTCAACTTTAAACTTTAATTTATGTTTTCATTCAGTAATTTTTTTTTGCTTTGGGAGGGAAAAGAATTCTAAATTTTAAAAATGAATTCTCAGAGATTTAAATTTAAAAATATGTGGATAATTAGAATTTAACTTTTAAAAAGAATATTATGAGAACAGATTTTTATTAATTAGAGGAGATCTCAAAGATCAGCTATCACCTAAGGGAAATTGTCGACTAATTGATCCAAATTGACTAAAAAATTAACAAATAGAAAATTTTCTCTAAAAAGTATGATAATTTTGATCTATAAAAGGACATCAAGAACATCAGTTCGCTATTAAAGCACTAAACGCCAATTCTTTCTAAAGGAGAGTTAAGAGAAAATTTATTGTAAAATAAATATTAAATATAAAATTTAATTTTAAAAAAATTTTCTATAAAAAAGACTCTCCATGGAAAGATTTTTTTTATGAAGAATAAAGTCTTTTTTAAAAATTCTCTCTAAAAAGAAAAATTTTCGAAAAATATCTTAAAAAAACTTTTTTTTAAAATTTGTTCATAAAAGGAGAACCTAGAAATTAGAACGAGAATATAAAACCAGAATATAAAAAAATATAAAAGAAAATTTTTATAAAATTTATAATCTATAAAAAAAGAGAATAAAACTTATAAAATTTTCTCTTAGAAGAGAATTTAAAAAAAATTGTTCCTAAATAATTAAAAATCAAGTAAATTTCGAAAAAAATCAGAATTCACTTTTATGAGAAAATTTTTAGAAAAATTCTCTCCTTAAAGAGAAAAAATTTTCTAAAAATTCTTTTCTTAGAGAAAAAATTTTCTAAAAATTCTCCCCTAAGAAAAAAATCCTCCTTAGAGAGAAAACTTTCAAATAATTCTCTTTTCTAAAAATTCTCTCTTTAGAGAGAACATTTTCTAAAAAAAAATATATATTTTTAGCAAAATATGTCTAAATATTTAAAAATTAAAAAAAAATCAAAAAGCTTTCCGTAGAGAAAATAGAAAATTCTCTAAAGAAATAAGAACATTTGTAGAAAATATTTCCAACGATTTTTTAAAGTTAATTTTACGAAATTTTTTAATATTATAATAATTAAATTAAAGAAAAATGGAATATAGAGTTGTTGAGTTTTTTTCTAGAGAGCAAAAAGTCCTCGCATAGAAAATTCTTTAGAAAAATAAAGTATTAAATAAAAGAGAACAAAAAGTACTTAAGAGAAATTTAATAATCTCTTAAAAGAAATATTTTTCAAAAAAATTTTCCTCAATAGAGAATTTTTAGAACATTTTCTTTGAGGAATAATCTTTTAGAATATTTTCTCTCCAGAGAGGACATGTCCTGTCGGAAAAAGTATTTTTGAGTAAATAAATAACTGCTCAATCTCAACCGAATATTGTAATTTTGATTGTTTCGCCATTAACTTTTCACTTAAATTTAAAAATACCTGTTAATTTTTATTTGCAAAAAATTGTAGTTGAGATCTTTTTCACTAGATCCTATATAATTGGTTATAATGCGTAATTTAATGGAATAATCATGTTGTAATCAATTTTTTACCTGAAAATATAAAAAAAGAAGAAAAAATTCATATTTTAATATTTTTGCTTTTGGTCTTGAAAGATAATTCTGAATAAAAAAATTTAAAGATAAACTAATTAATCTTATCTAATCAGTTAATAAACAATAAACTTTGCCAATCAATTTTTGTATTTATAAAATAATAAAAAAATGTTAGCAGAAATTATCTCCACAACAACAATAACGAATCAATAATAATTTATTTGAAAACACCTGGGGCCACAAACGGGAATAAAAACAAATTTAAAAAAAAAATTACAAGAAACAAAAAACTTATAAAAGTCAATAAATATATATTTTAACAAAAATAAACCCGAATCAATTTATTCATTCGCTTCACTTTGAAAAGGAAGTAAAAAAATTTTTCTTTCCAAAAAAAAAAATTTTAAAGAAAAAATTATCTTCAAATTTTATGCATAAAATTTTCAAAACGATTTTTCCTAAGAAAACTTTTGATCTGATGAATTTGAGAAGAGTGATTTTAATTTTTAAATATTTAACTTCAGGCGTTCAGTTGAGTTTCAAGAGTAATAATTTTGTTTTTGCCAAACAAAATTCCATATTATTGTCATTTTATGTCGGTAATTTAATATTTGATCCCATATTGAAGCAAATAAATGTTAATGACAAGTTCGTCTTTTTTTTTTTTTTTTGTCTTAAGGGGATTTTGTTTTATCATCACGTTTGATCTTATGTAAGAGTTAATAATAAGGAAAAAAGGTTATTTTTGGTTAAAACAATAAAATTTAAATTTTTCAATTTAAAATAAAATTGAAAATTAAAGGAAAAATTTAAATTTTTTAATAAAAATAAATTGACACCATATGGTATCGATTTATACACATTATGGGGGATTCATAATGAAATAAGAAAGAGAGTCACAAGATATAAATGTCACTAAAAGTGTTTCCTAGAAAACACAACATTTTCTCTTAAAAAAGACTTAAAAGAAAATATTTTTAAAGGAAAAAGAACGAAGCAATGAATTGTAGCAAAAAATTAATGAAAAGAAATGAAGAGAAATTTTTTCTTAAAAAAGTATTAAGAGAAATTTACTTTAAATATAAAGTAACAAAAATAACAAAATTAAAAAAAGAAAAATAAAATCAAGGGAAAATTTTATCTAAAAGTGAATCAAAAGAAGTCTTTTTTTAATTCTCCAAAATAAAGAAAATATTTGAAAATTCCCTTGAAAATAGCAAAAAATCTCTATAAAAAAGAATTTTCAGAAAATTCTCTATATAAATGGAAAGATGAGATATATATTCCTAGTAAGAGAATTTTTAAAAAATAAGAGAATTTTTAGAAATTTCTCTATAAGAAAAATTTTTGAAAATTTTCTAATAAGAAAGAATTTTTTAAAAATCCTGCAAAAAAGAAAATAATTTTCAAAAATTCTCAAAAAAAAAAAAAAAAAAAAAAAAAAACGGGATATTTTTTAAAATTTTCTAAAAATGGGAATTTTTAAAATTCCATTTAAGGCGAGATCTCTATGAAAAGAGAATTTTTACATAATTCTTCAATAACAATGATCTTAAAGAAGAAGAATTTTCTTCAAATTTTTTCTTAAGCTAAATTTTTAGGATATTTTCTCTTAAGAGAAATTTTTAGCAAATTTTCTCTTAAAAAAACTTTTAACAAGTTTTCTCTTAAGAGAAACTTTTAACAAGTTTTCTCTTAAGAGAAACTTTTAACAAGTTTTCTCTTAAGAGAAACTTTTAACAAGTTTTCTCTTAAGAGAAATTTTAAACAAATTTTCTCTTAAGAGAAATTTTGTGCAAATTTTCTTTTAAGATAAATTTTTGTGCAAATTTTCTCTTAAGAGAAATTTTGTGCAAATTATTTCTCAGAGAAATTTTGAGCAAATTTTCTATTAAGATAAATTTTGAGCAAATTTTCTATTAAGATAAATTTTGAGCAAATTTTCTCTTAAGATACATTTTGAGCAAATTTTCTCTTAAGAGAAATTTTTAGCAAATTTTCAAAAATTTTTAGCAAAAAAAAAAAAAAAGGGATTTTTTTTAAAAATTTTCTAAAAATGGGAATTTTTAAAATTCCATTTAAGGCGAGATCTCTATGAAAAGAGAATTTTTACATTATTCTTCAATAACAATGATCTTAAAGAAGAAGAATTTTCTTCAAATTTTTTCTTAAGCTAAATTTTTAGGATATTTTCTCTTAAGAGAAATTTTTAGCAAATTTTCTCTTAAAAAAACTTTTAACAAGTTTTCTCTTAAGAGAAATTTTTAGCAAATTTTCTCTTAAAAAAACTTTTAACAAGTTTTCTCTTAAGAGAAACTTTTAACAAGTTTTCTCTTAAGAGAAACTTTTAACAAGTTTTCTCTTAAGAGAAACTTTTAACAAGTTTTCTCTTAAGAGAAATTTTAAACAAATTTTCTCTTAAGAGAAATTTTGTGCAAATTTTCTTTTAAGAGAAATTTTGTGCAAATTTTCTTTTAAGATAAATTTTTGTGCAAATTTTCTCTTAAGAGAAATTTTGTGCAAATTATTTCTCAGAGAAATTTTGAGCAAATTTTCTATTAAGATAAATTTTGAGCAAATTTTCTATTAAGATAAATTTTGAGCAAATTTTCTCTTAAGATACATTTTGAGCAAATTTTCTCTTAAGAGAAATTTTTAGCAAATTTTCTCTTAAGAGAAATTTTTAGCAAATTTTCTCTTAAGAGAAATTTTTAGCAAATTTTCTCTTAAGAGAAATTTTTGTGCAAATTTTCTCTTAAGAGAAATTTTTGTGCAAATTTTCTCTTAAGAGAAATTTTTGTGCAAATTTTCTCTTAAGAGAAATTTTGAGCAAATTTTCTTTTAAGAGAAATTTTTAGCAAATTTTCATAGTAGACATTTTTAAAACATTGTTCCTTAAGAGAAGCTTTAGAAAAGTATATTTCAATAGACATTTCTAGAACATGTTCTCTTAACTTTTAAAATTTAAAAAAATTATCTTAAAAGAAGAATATTAAGAAATTTTTTTGTAAAGAAGGAATTGCTTTTGGAAAATTTTCTTTAGAGAGAATATTAAAAAAAATGTTTCTCTGCAAAGAGAAGCTTTATAAAATTTTCTCTATGAAAATAATTTATAGAAAATTTTCTTAGAAATAAATTTTACATTTTTTCTTTTAAAAATACATTTTTGAAAACAAATTATTCATTTTTCATAAACATTATGAATTTTAAATAAAATTTGCATTTAAAATTTAGCACAATTTTTTGATTTATTTGTGTTAAAATTAAACTAATGGAAAAACATTTAACTTGGAATAAATAATAAACAATATTTGAAAGTTTTTCTTTCTTTTTTTAAATAAAATTTTAATATATTTTGCACACTGTTTTCATTTCCTGTCTGTTAAACATCCTCGAAAACATGTGTTTGTTTTGCAGAAAAAAATTAAATTTAAAAGCAAAATGGAATAAATTTAAACAAACAAAAAAACATTATAAAACAATAATAATTAACATAATTTTTAAAAATTCCATTATGATTCAAAACATCATTTTAGCCACTGTAAATTTAAAACAACAATAAATCTCAGTTTGTAACTTTTAAAATATTTCAAAATTCCTCATTTCATACGATTTAAAAAAATAATAATAATAAATAAATAAAAAATGAAGGTGTTAAATAAAGAAAAAATAAATTAAAATTAAAAACATTTTCACACTCCTGTCTTTTATGTTGTAACTCACTCCAAAAACTCCCCTTTTAAACGTCATGGAACCAGAAACCAATATTTCTCTTTCAAAATACGGTAGCAAAGTTAAATTTTAATTTTTTTATTCAAAAAAAACCTCAACTTAAAGTTTTAAATCTTTTTTTAAGCTGAATGAACTAAATTTAAATAAAAATAAAAATGCAATAAAAATATTTTTCAAAATACAAACGATTTTAACTGAAAATTTACATAATCTGACAAACTTCCGTTAAAATAAATGTGTTTACCGCAAAAAATATATAATAAATGTAGATAAATAAACAAATATAAGGAAAATTATTAAAAAAAGCGATAAAAGGAAAAAAGATTTAACTTTTTTTTTAACAAAAAAACAAAATAATACAAAAACGCTTTAACTCTTAACTTAAATAAAAAGTTGGGAAATTTATTTAACACTCGAAGGGAGAAACAGTTACTTTGAGAAATATTTGGTACAAAAAGATAATAATTTAAAAGAAACTTTCCATAAAAAGATTATTTTGAGAAAATTCTATCTCTATAAAAAAAAATCCAGTAAATGTTCTCTAAAAGGATTTTGAGAAAATTTTCCCTAAAAGGAGATTTTAGAGAAAATTTTTTCTAGAAAGAGAATTTTGAAAAAAAATTCTAAAAAGAGAATTTCGAGAAATTTTTTGTTTCAAAGAGAATTTCGAGATAAATTTCTTTAGAAAGAGAATTTTGAGAAAAAATTTCTCTAGAATGAGAAATTTGAGAAAATTCTTTTTAGAAAGAGAATTTTTGAGAAATATTTTCTAAAAAAAGACTTTAGAGAAAATTTCCACAAAAATTTAATTTAGGAAAAATTTTCTATGAAAAGAGAATTTGTAGACAAATTTTTATAAAGAGAAAATTTAAAGAAAAGTTTTCATAAAACTTGAATTTTTTCTTTAAAGAGTTTTGAGAAATTTTTTTTTCTATAAAGACAATTAAATAGTTTATGAAAATTTTTTTCAAAAAGAAAATTTGTTATTTATTATTAAATTTCCTCTTAAGCGAGAATTTAATTCAAATTTTAAATAATTTTCTACTAAAAAAATATATTTTTGTCTGTCCCAAAGCGAATTTTAATGAAATTCTCTTCGCGGTATAGAGAATTTCTACAAAAAAAATCTTAAATAATTTTCTTTAAAAAGAGAATATAAAAAATTCTCCTAAATTTTCTTTAAATAGAAAACTAAGTGATAAATTTCTCTTAATGGTGAATTTATCAAAAAAATCTAAAAACCAGAACTCGACATACAGCCGCAAATGTGCGCCTTTACTTATTACACCCTTAATTTTTGAAAATTAGTTCAGTCTGGCTTGGAAGCCAGAATTATGGAATTATGAACACTTCTCATATAAACAAGCATAAAATGATGAAATTACTTTCTGCCAGCTCTTTTCCTAAGCATGAATTTAGTCAAAATCCGATCTTAAAAAATATTTACCAAAAATTCTTTAAAGAAAGAGTATTTGAATAAAATTCTCCCCTAACAAAAATTCTCTCTTAAAGAATAAATAAAACTCGCTTAAAAGGGAGTTCAGCTAAAACTTTTCAAGGGAATGTAATTTGGAAAAAAATCTAATATAAAGTAGAATTCATTAAAAATTCTTTTTAAGAATAAAATTTAACCAAATTTTTCATAGAAAAGAATTTATCAAAAATTCTGTCTTTAAAGAAAACTGAGTGAAAGTTGTTTCTTAAAAAGTAATTTTGCTTTTTTTCTTAAAAGACAATTTAGTCAATCTTTTTAAAATTTCGCTCTAAAAATAAAATTTAGTTAAGATTCTCTCTTACAGGAGAATTTTGTACAAATGTTCTTTTCTCTTTTAAGAGAATTTTGTCAAAACTTCTCTCCTAAAAGACAATTTTGTCAAAACTTCTCTCTTAAAATAGACTTTTATTTCAAAACATCTTTCTTAAAAGAGAATTTTGTCAAAACTTCTTTCTTAAAAGGGAATTTTGTGGCAAATTCACTCTTAAAAGAGAATTTTGTAAAAAATTATCTCTAAAAAGAGAAATTCTCGTTACAAATTTCTTTTCAAAACAATTTCACTTAAAAACAAATTTCTTCAAAGAAGAATTCATCTGCTTCTCAATTTATTTTCGCCTTTAAAGGGTTAATAAAAAATCACATATAATTTTTTTCGATAAACCAAAAGTGAATATTTTTATTTTTAAATATTGATATTTTTCTTTGGGTCTCTTCGTTTCTTATTTTTTCCTCTTTTTACTTCAAAAAAATTCAAGTGCAAGTTGAATGTTAAATAATAAATTCATGGCTGGTTTTTTTACTCAGTTGCTGTCGTTGTTGTTGTTTTTGTCAGTTGTGGCACGATCTTAAAGTTTTCCGTAAACATTTGAAGTTAGAGATTCATATTTGTTATTTTACTTTTTTTCTTTGTTTCGAGGATTTAAAAACGAAAAAAAAACGCTAAAATTGTTGATGATGGTTTAGTGTTGTTGTGGCCGTCGCTGTTGCTGGTGTTGGTATTGGTGGTGGCAAGTAACATGATGTTGATGATGATGATAATTTTGTTGTAGCATTTTGTGGCATTTTAATAATCCGCTTGAATTTCCCGTTTATTTGCAAATATTTTGTTGTTGGTATTTTAAGGAAAAACATAACAATAAAATTAAGAAAAATATGTTATGAAAATCTGCTGCTGTTGCTGTTGTTGTTTTTGATGATAATGATTAAATGTTCGATTTTTCATTTTATCAGTTCGCCCATACTTTTTATTATTATTTGTTCGATATATTTTTGAAATTTCCCGTTGCCTTAAATATGAATTCCAGTCGATATTTATGGCAGCATTTTGGCAAATATTTTTCATATTTTTTCCAGTTTTTATCACAGACTTTATGAAAAATGTTTACTTTTATTTCTTAATTAATCCGATATTTTCCGGTATTATTAAAAATTAGTTAGGAGCAGATTAAAAAAAAATATATATAATTGTCCATGTGATTTTGAACACAAATCACAAAATTCTCTTAAAAAATTTATTAAAGAGAAAATTCGTAATTTTAAAAAATTAAATTTTGGTAGTTTTTTTCTCTTAACAAACGATTTAGATTTACTTAAATTTTATGTATGAAAAGAGTTTAAAATTTATTTAAAATTTATAGTTGATTTTTATTTTCTTTGATTTTGTTACGAATCAGGAATTTTAATGATTTTAAAGGTCCCAAAAGGCATGAGAAAAATACTGGCATTTGAACGAGTTCTTTACTTAACATTCTTGGTGAAGTGGGGTTGGTTTTTTTATTAGCAAAAGCTATAGAATATATTCGAAAGAATTTCGTCCCAGTTGGAAGAAAATACACTTAAGAGAAATTTTATCTAAAACGGAAATTTAAGAAAAATTTTCTTCTTAAGAGAAAAATTAAGAAAATTTTACTCTAAAAAAAAAATGTAAGAGAAATTTCTCTTAATAAACAATTTAACATAAAATTTCTCTAAAAAATTAATATAAAAAAATTGAAAGAGACATTTTCTCTAAACAGAAAATTCAAAAGAAATTTTATCTAAAAAGAAAATTTAAGGAAATGGTCTCCTTAAATAAATATTTCTTCGAAATTTAAGATAAAGACAAATTGCAGAAAAAATCTATAATAAGATAGAAACGAAAACTTAACAAAAATTAATTAATTAAGAAATTAAGAAAGATTTCTATACAAAATAAATATTGAAAAAATCGTTACAATATTTTTTTAAAGAGTATTTCCAAGAGAATGTATTCTCTAAAAAAAGAATTTTCTATAAAAAGAGAATTTTCTCTAAAAAGTGAATTTTTGAGAAAAAATTCTGTCTAAAAATAGAATTTTTGAAAGAAATTTTTCTCTAAAAATAGAATTATTGAGAGAAAAATTTTCTCTAAAAAGAGAATTTTTGAGAGAAACATTTTCTCTAAAAAAAGAATTTTTGAGAGAAAAATTTTCTCTAAAAATAGAATTTTTAAGAGAAAAAGTTTCTCTACAAATAGAATTTTTGAGAGAAAAAGTTTCTCTAAAAAGAAAATTTCTGAGAGAAAAAGTCTCTCTAAAAAGAAAATTTCTGAGAGAAAAAGTTTCTCTAAAAAGAAAATTTCTGAGAGAAAAAGTTTCTCTAAAAAGAAAATTTTGAGAGAAAATTTTCTCTAAAAAGAGAATTTTTATGAGAAAATTTTCTCTAAAAAGAGAATTTTTATGAGAAAATTTTCTCTAAAAAGAGAATTTTTATGAGAAAATTTTCTCTAAAAAGAGAATTTTTATGAGAAAATTTTCTCTAAAAAGAGAATTTTTATGAGAAAATTTTCTCTAAAAAGAGAATTTTTATGAGAAAATTTTCTCTAAAAAGAGAATTTTTATGAGAAAATTTTCTCTAAAAAGAGAATTTTTATGAGAAAATTTTCTCTAAAAAGAGAATTTTTATGAGAAAATTTTCTCTAAAAGAGAATTTTTATGAGAAAATTTTCTCTAAAAAGAGAATTTTTATGAGAAAATTTTCTCTAAAAAGAGAATTTTTATGAGAAAATTTTCTCTAAAAAGAGAATTTTTATGAGAAAATTTTCTCTAAAAAGAGAATTTTTATGAGAAAATTTTCTCTAAAAAGAGAATTTTTATGAGAAAATTTTCTCTAAAAGAGAATTTTTATGAGAAAATTTTCTCTAAAAAGAGAATTTTTATGAGAAAATTTTCTCTAAAAAGAGAATTTTTATGAGAAAATTTTCTCTAAAAAGAGAATTTTTATGAGAAAATTTTCTCTAAAAAGAGAATTTTTATGAGAAAATTTTCTCTAAAAAGAGAATTTTTATGAGAAAATTTTCTCTAAAAAGAGAATTTTTAAGAGAAAATTTTCTCTAAAAAGAGAATTTTTAAGAGAAAATTTTCCATAAAAAGAGAATTTTTGAGAATTTTCTCTAAAATGAGAATTTTTTTAAACAGAGAATTTTTGGGGGAAAATTTTCCAAAAAATGGAACATTTTCTCTAAAAAGACAATAAAATTTATTTTTGAGAAATAAAAAAATCCTATAAAATAAACATTTTTTCAAATTTTTTATAAAAAGACAATTTAGAAAAAAATTCCAATAGGCAATAAAAAAAAAGTTTGAAAAAAGTCTTGTTAGTTGTATGTAACTTTTGCTTTCTCATTTATTTTGTCCCTCTTTTTTGACTATTTTTGGCCAAAAGCCAAAATTGCCACAATAATTCCCTTGCGAAGTGTAAAAGTTACTTTTGTTTTGTTGTAGACAACAAAAATAAACAAAAGAATTTAAATTAAAATTCAGAAAAAAGTGAAAAGAAAATAAATAGAAATAGAAACATAATAAAAGTAAAAAATCCTTAAAGGCCGAAACGTGGAAAGGAATTTATTCATATTGCAGAGGAAAAGGGTGAAATAAGGGATTATATACATAATTCAGGAATTTAAACTTAACGAAAGTTTAAAATTAAGTGAAAGGGAAATTAAAGTTTTTAATTACATAAATGGTGAGGAGGTGATTGTCTGGTTAATAAATATGACAGGAGATGGATTTATAGCGATATCAACAAAACATCTGAGGAAAATTAAAGAGAAAAATTATATGAAAATTTAAAAAAATCACTATTCAATTGATTAAACACACAATAATTGTTGCTTAATTTCGCTTTATAACCCTAAAAATGAAATCTTATGAAATGATGGGATAAAATCGCAAAAATTAAAAAAAAAATCGCTAAAATATGATTTTACTGGAACTCAATGAAACCGCAAAAGAGTGAGAAAAAATCAAAAGTAAACAACTCATTTAAATATTGAAAAATTGACGAAATGTGAAAAACAGATCTGGACATTAAAAAAATTTTTTAAATGTAAATAACATAATAATCGCTAAAATTTAAGAAAAGTGTGAAATATCAAAAATGAATTCTATAAGTGGAAAATTTTTTCAAAATGCTATAGCTTTATTGGAAATCTATGAAATCGCTAAAAATGCAGAAATAAATATTTTTCTAAACTTAAAAAAATCACTAAAATTGAACATTTAAAAAAATCGCTTAAATAAAATGTGAGAAACATTAGTTCAATAATTTAAATATTTATTACAAAAATTCAGCTCTTGAAAATAATGTCCAAAAAGCCTTATATGATAATTTTTAAAAATTAATCTCAGACATCTGGCAACTCTGCAATCATAACTCAGAACAAATATACAAATTTTCAAAACGTCTTTAGATTACGAAAAAAATCACTTAAATATGAAAATTTTAGAAAATAAATCGCTAAAATGTGAGAAAAAAATTATAAAATTATGTATAAAACGAGAAATTTTCAAAAATGTGCTTTAAGATAAATTTTCTAAAATATTCTATAAATGTCGACATCTGGCAACTCTCTTAAAATAAAATTTCATTAGAATGGTATACTACAGAAGATCGCTTGATTGTGAGAAATATATTAATTCTGAAAATTTAGTTCTTGAATTTAATGATCAATAATTTCTAAAAAGCTAATTTTTCCAAACAAATTTTTGACATCTGGCAACACTCTTAAAATTAAATTTCATTTGAAAGTAAAAATAATTATTCATTATTTCTTTCCTCATTCTGAATTAAAACTTCATTTGATGTTTGTGTAACATTTATTAATTATATCGGAAGAAATAGAAGTTAATTCTGAAATTATAAATTCTTTACAGTTTTCTATTTTAAATTAAATTTTAACTAATATTTTTTCACTTTCTGTCTCCCTCCTCGTTCTCCCTTCATTTTATTTGTAATTTAAAGTAAAAGTGAAATGTGTTTTTTTGTTTTGCATTTAACGGAAGTCACATGTGGCGACAATTTGAAATTGTATTTATCGGTTTAACGATTTTTAACGTTAATTTATAATTTATTTCATTTTTTAACAAAATTTAACTTTTTAAACTCAAAAGTGTTTTTATTTAATGTCGTTTTTTTATGTTGTTCATTTTCGCTTTATTGATTTTTATTTTTAGATTTCACATGCATTTCACGTTGCATCAAATGAACATTAAATATTTGAAATTTAATTGTTTTTATCGCACAATTTTCGATACAAAATACAGAAAAACAATGAAAACGTAAAGATAACGATTAAAGAAAAGTCTGTTTTAAATAACATTTGGAATGTGTGACTCTGTTTATATGACTGTGAAGGCTTTTCTAATCGTATTGGTTGTATAAGTGAGATAAAGTGAAAAACTAAAGAGAAGCTAAATCCATTCAAATAAATCAAAACCCCGTCCCTTGTCTGACGATTTCTTATTTGTTAATGAAAAAATTGTTTTGATCTAAATGAGTCTATTGTTGTTGGGGTCATTTAAAAATGGAAGCAAAAAGGTTAGCAAAAACACTCCCCTGATTTTAATTTATTTGTCTTAACAACTTTTCCCACCTTGTGGTCTAATACCAACAACAACTTTTACACCCTCAATTATTTCCTATTGTCCATCAAGTTAACAACCCTTGATTAAAGTTCTATAACAACAAATATGTCAGAGTGAATTAATACCGACTAAATAATGTTCTACACCATGATAAAAGGAAGAAAAATTATTAACCGATTCTGGTAGTTTGACCTTATTTAAAATATTTTTTTGTGATTCACATGTAGGGAAACATGTCTTAATTTTTGGAAGTAGGAGGTATATATGTAGAGCTATATGAAATTATGGACCGTTCCTCGATAAAGTTTTGTCGGTCGTGTATATCTTAAATATGTGAAATATCACAATACCATTTGTCTCGACCCACTTTAAATACGTTAGTTTCGAAAGTGGGTCCGTACCGAACTGATTTGGATTTAATATATTTATTTATGAGATTTATGAGCTTAAACCCCTATTCCAGGAAGACATTTGTATAGGAGCACCTTCAACATTGGAGCCACAATCAAAATTTCAATAGGATTTTTTCTCGACCTTAAAAATCGCTTAATAAAATGTCTATGAGAGCAGTGGGACGATTTGAATTTCAATTGAATCCAAATTTTATTATGATGTTACGGAAATTTCGACCAATAGAGCGTTCGCAAAGTGACAATAACAGACAGACAAGCAGATGGAAATCGTCAAATCAACTCAGAAAGTCATTAAGAGTTAATCAAATTTTAATAAGATTTGTCCATGACCTTATCAAAAATCACTTACACTAAATTTCATTATGACATCTCTAAAAATATAACCTTCATAGTGTTTGCGAAGTGTCAAGGAAAAACAAACAGCCATCCGAATCATCAATGAACAAGAAATCGTTAAATCATGTCCGAAAGTGAATGTAGGATTCGCGATATACTTTGATCTTAAAAAGGTATCATCTATATGAAATTTCACTGAGATATCTCTAAAATTGCGACCTATAAAATGATCGCAGACAAAAGACGAAAATTGTTAAAACCATTCAGAAAGTGATTTTAAGTTGATCGGTATACTTTAAGGTGGGGGTACCATTATATTTTGGTACTTTGCAAAGATTTGACTAAACTCATAATAATATTACTTTCTATAGTAGTGTATATACATATATAAATTCCCCCTTGTACCTAAAGAGAGCATAGGGCCTCTACCAAGCTCTCTGTCGGTTTTTATTCTTCAGCTTTATCTCAATTACTTTGCTCATTAGCATATTTTAAGTTTCAGCTATCTAATAATTACGTATCTATTTTTGCCTTAAACAACGCCCTCTATGTGTAATATTGTGGCGGGGAACTTTGCTAATTTCTAATTTCCTTTATATCCCTTCATCATGTGATATTCATACAAAAATATATTTTTTCCACATGAACATTCTTTTTGTCAACAATCGGAATCTAGAAAGCTTAAAACAGTTGTCCTTTAGACAAACACTTCAACTACATGTCCATGAGGTATTGTAGGGTATAAAAGTATGTAGTTGAAGGCAGTATTTTTTCCATTGTCAATTAAATTTAATAAATAACACATGAGCATGATATGATTAGATTACTATACACTAACTGACATTGACGGTGATGGTGATGGTGACTATGACTGGTCTGTCACTCATATATCTCATCCATTATGATGAGAAGACGACGCCTTCACACTCTAAACGGGAAAAACAAATAATTATTCATCAGTTAAATCAGCTGCGGGTAAAAAAACAAGCAACCAGTCGCCGTTTAATGTCATTACGATTTGAATGCCCTGATCCCATGTTAGTGGTTTTATTGTTCATTTTTCAATCTTAATTTGCAAACTTGACACTTTTGAAAAGGAAAGGAAAAATGCGCGTTAAAATGGGATTTTTAACCCCATTAATGTCATATGAGGTTTGGCATTGTTTTGCTAGTAATTAAAAAATTTCTTCCTTTTTCCATTACTAACAAAAGTTTTAGAGATTATTTTAATTAGAATTTTATGTGACTTTATAATCTTTTAATTGGCGAAAATAACAATAAAATACAGAGATTTTTAGTGGTTATAACAAAATGCCCCTTTTTCATCATTTCAATAAATTTTCTTTAATTTAACAAATAATTTCATGGTTTTTTTCAGTTTGTAAAATTGATATTTATTTTATAGATTTTTTAATAAATTAATTTTTTTATTATTTTTTTCAAATACCAACCACTTTTTATTTTTTTGTCTTTAGAAAATTATATTAAATAATTGTTCAACGTGATTAAATTGTTTTTATTATTAATTTTTTGTATTTTTCACGTTTTGCACTTTTTAACATTTAGAAACGTAATAATTTAAGCATTTTTATAGGCCTGTAGGTTGATTTTATTAGATCTTATGGTTATAAATTCTTGTTGATTAATTTACACCCATTGTGCATAAACAAATATAAAGAAATATTTTTAATAGAAAAACACTTTATTGACACATGCAATTGAATAAATTTTAATTAAAGACTTTTAATTAAGAGACACAAACAACCATTTTTTATTTTTAAATAAAGTAATCACAGTCAAAGAAGAGAAAACAATTTTGCATTCTTAATAGAAAATCCTACAAAAAATTCTCTTTGTAGAGGAAATTGCTTACTTTCTCTTACATAATATTTACAAATATTCTCTTAAAAGAGAAATTATTTTTCAGAGAATCTTAATCGAATTTTTCCTAAGATAATAAATTTCTTGAGTAAAAATTCTTGTTGGAGATTTTACAGAATCTTTGAACATTTTTTCCCATAAATAGATTTTTCTATAATTTTTTTTCTAAAAAGATAAAATATGTCGAATATTCTTTCTTAGAAATTGATATTTATTTTATAGATTTTTTAATAAATTAATTTTTTTATTATTTTTTTCAAATACCAACCACTTTTTATTTTTTGTCTTTAGAAAATTATATTAAATAATTGTTCAACGTGATTAAATTGTTTTTATTATTAATTTTTTGTATTTTTCACGTTTTGCACTTTTTAACATTTAGAAACGTAATAATTTAAGCATTTTTATAGGCCTGTAGGTTGATTTTATTAGATCTTATGGTTATAAATTCTTGTTGATTAATTTACACCCATTGTGCATAAACAAATATAAAGAAATATTTTTAATAGAAAAACACTTTATTGACACATGCAATTGAATAAATTTTAATTAAAGACTTTTAATTAAGAGACACAAACAACCATTTTTTATTTTTAAATAAAGTAATCACAGTCAAAGAAGAGAAAACAATTTTGCATTCTTAATAGAAAATCCTACAAAAAATTCTCTTTGTAGAGGAAATTGCTTACTTTCTCTTACATAATATTTACAAATATTCTCTTAAAAGAGAAATTATTTTTCAGAGAATCTTAATCGAATTTTTCCTAAGATAATAAATTTCTTGAGTAAAAATTCTTGTTGGAGATTTTACAGAATCTTTGAACATTTTTTCCCATAAATAGATTTTTCTATAATTTTTTTTCTAAAAAGATAAAATATGTCGAATATTCTTTCTTAGAATTAATTTAATTCTAAAAACACAGATGAAAATTGTCTCTGTTTGAAAAAAAATATTCTCTAAAATTCTTTAAGAGAAAATTTTCTCTAAAAAACTATTTACTAGAAACATCTACCGGAAATCGTATTTTATAATTGTATTTTCGAAGATTCTTTTTTATTTTTGTAAAGAGATAGATTTAAGAGAGAGAAATTTAAAATAAAATGTTCTCTAAAAACAACTTTAAGAGTAAATTTTCTCTACAATATGTTAAAATGACAATTTCTTAAAAAAGAGTTAAGTCTCTTTTCTTTTAAATTAAATTTTCTCTTTATTATTAAAACAGTAAGAAGTTTTAGAAGAAATTTATAGAAACAAATCTTTTAGCAAAAAAAATATAAAAATCTTTTTTTTCTTATTAAAATTTTTCTTAAAAATTCTTCTAAAAAAATGTCTCTTCAAAAAATATTCTCTTATAACAAATTTATTAAAGCAAATGCTCAGAGAAAAAGAGTTATTAAAAAAGTATTATAAAAGATAGATTAGATTTTTCCTTTTAAGAGAAAAAATGTTTGCTTTAAATGCGGATTTAAAAACATTCAAGTCTCAAAAAGTTGCTGACAGGGAAGCTGGAAAAAAATTTTGAGACCAAAAATAGAGCATGAATATTGAATTCACGTTTTCTAAAAAAAATCGTGTTGTTTAATGAATGACGAGATTTATCGCAACTTCCTGGTCAAACAAATTATTTTACTAATGTTCAAAGGAGTTTTGAAAAAAAGGACTCAAAATTAGTTAAAAAGTCCCAAATAGTCCTTGGTATGTCAAGCTATTCCGAAAAAGGTTCAAAATTTCATCAATAGTGATTAAAAGTACTTTTTTTTTTTGTAAATTGTAATAATAATTTTAATCAAATTAAAAAAATTATAATTGCAAGTTAAGTGGTTTCATTGTTATTAATAAATATTTATGTAAAGAATTTTTCTATCTCACTCCTTAAATTATTGCCAAAAAATAATTATGAAAGTGATATGTGGATAAACAAACAGTTAAATTATAAAAAGAAACTTTATTTAGCGAACTGAATTTATAAAAAAAATTCAAAAATTGTGAATTAACATTTTTACTAATTAAATTTTCTTTCTTTTTTTTAATCTGTGAACCTCCTTAATATTCAATTTATTTTATTTACGTCAATAAAACCGTTAATATTTTTATCTAAAAGTATATTTGATTTTTTTTTGCTTTTAGTTGCTATAAAAACTAGAAAATAACGTTAAATGAAAAAATAAATTATTAAAGAATTTTTTTTCGTAATTATAATTAATTTAGTTAATTGAGAAAAAAATAAAAATAAAAAAGTAAAAAAGCAAAAAAACCGCTAATAAAATATTGAAAATTCATTTCAATTAATTTTGCAAAATAATAAAAACAAAAAACAGTTGTAAAATTTTAAGGAGGCACAAATAGAGTTGAATTCAATTAAATTGAGTTGAGTTGGAAAATATGCGCCCGTTTTTTTTCAAATAATAAATAATAAAATTATTAACTGAAAATTGAACACAAAAAAAAAAAAAAATAATTGCAAATATTTTTCAATCCACAAAAAAACAGCAAAATCACAACAAAAAAATTTAATTTAAAGTTAAAGTCACGGAAACGCCTTGAGAAAACCGAAAATGAATTGAAAAATATTAAACAGAATTAAACCAAAAAATAAACAAGAGTAAAAGTTATAGTCGGTCAATTCCGACTATTTAATAACCTACATAATGTTTGCTACTAAAAATTAATTAACGACCCTCGTATAAATATATTTTCTAATTTATAGTTAAGAGTGCGATATATCATGGTTCTAATATTTATCTTAGATTTGTGGGTTTAAAAGGGGACTTTTTCTAGAGGGGAGCTAGTCGAATTTTTGGACTCCCCTCGTAAAACTTCTTATATTTATCTTAATGAACATTTTTTCCACAATGTATACGCAAGATTTAAACCCTTCAAAGTGATATTATTAAGGCGGTTGTATGGAACCTATGAGAAATAATGGACCGATTCTCGTGTAATTTAGCACATCATTTTAGAACATTATTCGACTTATTTATGACACATTCTGTTAAAATCACTTTATATTAAGGACTTTTATGAAACCAAAACATTAAGTTGAAATAATGAACCCATCACCGACAATTTCATATAGGCATCGTCCTAGGGCCGTGTCACGTGTCAAATTTCATCATCATATCTCTAAAAGTGTGCCCTTCATTTTGTTCACAAGGTTTACATAGACTGCCAGCCAGACGTACGATCGGACGAACGTCGTTAAATCTATTAAAAAAATGATCCTGAGTCGAAAGGTACATTTAAGACTGATGTTATAAATATTTGTCTGGCCGCTTTAAACTTATGCACATACACACATATATATATATATATATATATATATATATATATATATATATATGTGTATATATATATATATATATATATATATATATACCCTACGGTGGTGTTGGGTGTAAAAAACTTAAAAAAAATATTAAAAGTAAAACAATTAATAATGCTAAAGTCGGCAATACCGAAACTTCAATTCACTCTACCTTAAATGCATTTGAACTAAATATGTCATAAATACGTTCATTCACACCGACGTTTATAATATATAAAAGATTTTCTTAATTACAACTCTTGGAACACGTAATGATTCTATATGCTATATGTTTCTTTACTGAACCGATTTGGATAATTTTTTTAATGGAAAATTTATCGATTATAATTGACAATTTTACGAAAGATCTTCGCTTGTACTTAGAAATTGTCTCAGATATCGGTATATATCTTTTAATATAATAAACCGATTTTGTGTTTTGTTTTAAAGAGACTTCTCGGGACTATAACAACTACTCAGGTCAAATTTCATTGAGCTCCGTCAATTATTGTGGATGTGAGCGTGCCAACGACAAAAAGACAAAATCGATTCAGATTTTGTTTTGATGCGAGAACATATATGTACCTTATGAGGTCTGAGATGTTTCCATCTAATCGTTACACACATAATGATAAAGTAAATATACTCTCTTCATCACTTGTGTTGGTGTAGGGTATAATAACTGAGCACCAAATAAATACGAACGAAAAAAGTTGTAAGTTAATATGAATTAATTTTGTTGTTGTTTATATGAACAAAAAAATATATTTATAAACAAAAAATAAAAACAAATAAATTATTAATTATAAACAATTGTTGTTTTTAAGTGTGAAATTAAAAAAAGTGAATGAATGTTATCGATATTATTAATTTGTGCGAAATTTTAGATTTGACGATATACATGTGACTCGACTCAAGAGTGCTGAAGTAAAAAAAAATAAACACTCGTGATGATCATTTATCATTATGATGATCATAATGATGTTATTGATAATTATTGTTATTTGTTAATGAAAATAATTGTTTATTTTTGTTTATTTAACCCAGTTAATGTGCAAAAATACTGAAAAAGAATGTTTATTATAGAAAATGAATTAAAATAATCAATATAAATGATTTTTAATTGAAAAATATTCTTTGGGGTTGCAATTAACAAAATTCAGTTAATAAATTGCAAAAGAAAAATAATTTTGTGATTTTTATAAAAATAAAGTTAAAAGTTTTCGACAGAACAAAATTTAAAGAGAAAAATATGTTAAAGAAAAATATTCTCTAAATATTTTTTTTTAACAAAATTTAGTTAAAAACATTTTTTTGCAAAAATCAATTAAGAAGATTTTTTTTTTAAATCTGTAAAAAAAATTTCAAAGAAAATGTAAAATTTGTTTTTTTTTCTCAAAAATTTATTTAAGAGAAAATTTTCTCCCAAAAAATCATTCATTTGTCAGAAATTTTAGAGAAATTGATTTAAGCGAAAGTTTTACTCTAAAAATTCACTTAAAAAATGTTTTAAATTTAAAAATTCATTTAAGAAAAATTTTTCTACAAGAATTTAAAAGATAATTCTCACAAAAATTAACTAAAGTTTCTTCAAAACCTGAGAAAAACATTTTCTATAAAAACTGATTTAAGAAAACATTTTCAATAATAAATGAATTTAAGAGAAACATTTCATTTAAAATTGATTTAAGAGAATTTTTTTCTAAAAACTAATTTAAGAGAAAATAATCTCTAAAAATTGATTAAAGAGAACATTTTCTCCTGAAATTATTAAAGAAAAATTTGTTTCCAAAGGATATTTTCTTCATTTTTCTAAAAATTATTCTTCAAATTGATATTGCAGAATTTCGGAATATCAACTTAAAAATTTCCTTCAGAAAATGTTTTATTAACTTCTTACAAATTTCTTTCCAAAAATTGTATTTCAATTAAAAATCTCTTAAAAACTATTTGTAAGTTTTTTATCTTAATCCTTAACAATTTATTATTTTGGATAAACTTCCCTGAACCCAGTTAAACCCAATACAAAAATTTTGTTCCTGAATAAAAATTCTAGAAAATTGACTGACTTTCAATACGAACAATAAATCTATAATAAAAGTGACCATGAATTTTTTTTTTATTTTTGTTGTTGGATACAAAAAATGCCGGCATGTATTTTTCGCTTTTTTTTTTGGGATATAAAAAAAAATTCTCCACAAAATCAAAAGTCACGTGCCATTCATTAAGAAAAACACGTAAATTAACGAGTCGCGTATTTATGAGTTCGTATGTACGATCATTCAATCGATCATACCAACAACAAAAATTTTATGTAGCTCTCCCTACACTCATTTGACTCGTATTGACTAGTAATACGAATCGAATATAAAATAAAAGTGACTACAAGTTAAAAATAAAAAAGAGTCTCACCGAGTACATGAATTTGAAATGAAATATTTGTGTTCATTCAATTTAATCACGATCATGCCACAGAATGAACAAAAAAATACAAAGAACTGATCGTTATTTTATATAGAAACAGAAAATGAGAAAAAAATTTAATACACGTCAATACAAGTTACTTTGTTAACAACCCTTCTTGGCAGATCGGCAGACGGACATTTAACCATTTGGCTTTTTTAAACTTGAGAATCGAGTTAAGAAACGATCTTATTGTATTTCAAGTCATTTATTCATTCATTCATTCATTAATTCACTTAAAAGCTTGAACTTCAACGTACAGAAATGTTCTTAAACGATTATTGTTTCCTTCTTTTTCTTCTTCTAGTGATCCTCCTTTAGTCTTTGATCATAATGATGACAGACCATTAATTTAAAGGATAAATAACAACAACATTGTAACTATTTATGAGTTTAAAATAAATTTAAAACGAAAGAGTTTCATGAGCTCGTTAAAAAAATAAAAATAAAAAACAGAAAAATTACATACATTAAGCCAAGAAAGAGGGTAAAAGAAGTATTGAAAGCCTGGTCTGTTCCCCGGCCGGTAACTTATTAATATTTTAAGTTTGTCACCACCAACCAAGATCGTTTTATATTTTATTTTATTTTATTTCATTTATATTTCTATGATCGTTTCATGTACATCTGTGGTATTTATTGATTATATCTATTTAGTACGTTTGTCTGTCTCTCGGACTCTCCTTCCGTCTTTATGCATTTTTTCTGTACTTGATTGTCTTATGAATTTTTAATAGAGGCGCGATCGATTCGTATATTATTTTTATTATTAATGATAACAACGATCATGATGTTAATGATGATGACTTTCTTGTCATTATGTAAGCGTTTGTGACATGTTTTAAATAGCAAAGAGAGAATGAATGTTGTAATCGGTTTCTTTTCAAATAAAAACGAAAGAGAAAAAAATGCAATGGAAATATTATATTCCGATCAGTAATTATTAATGATTTCAGTTCTAATGATTAATGAATTTAAAATTATAATTAAAGGAGTGTAATCGTTTAAAAATCTAAAATCTCTTTTAGAGAATTATTATACTTAAAAATTTTTTGGAGAAAATTTTGCACTTAAGAAAGAGTTTTTTCAAATACAATTTTTGCTTTAATATTTTTAAAGATGAAATTTTTCATTTAGAACTATTAACACTTTTTTAATGAAAATTTTCTCTTAAAAATTTTATAGGAAATTTTTTTTGTAAAAATTTTCTAATGAAATCTCTTAAAAAAAATTTTTCTTTGAAATTTTTTAAAGAAAATTTATAGAAAATATTTTTTTATAGAAAATATTTTTTTTTTTTTTTTTTTTTTTTTTTTTTTTTTGAAAAATTTCTCTTAAATTTTTAAGAGAATATTTTCTCTTAAAATTTGTCTTAATATTATTTAGAGAAAAATTTCTATTTTAACATCCTGAGAAGAGAAATTTCTCTCTATTTTTAAGAAAAAAAAATTCCCATAAAACATTCTTAAAAATAATTTTCTCTAAGAACTCTTTTAAGAGAAAATTACTTTAAAAGATATTTCTTTCTTAAAACTCTCTTTAGAGAATATTCTCCATTTAACTATTTTTTAGGAAAACTTTTCTTGAAATCTTTTTAAGAAAAAAATGATATTATTTTTTCTTAAAAAAGAATTTTCTTTTAAAGAATGATCAAAATTTAGATTAAAGTTTTTAAAGAATTTTTCTAAAAATCTTCTTAGAGAACAGTTTCTCTTAAAAATTTTCTTAGAAAAGTATTTCCTTGAAAAGAGCTTTTAATGAAAATTTCCTTTCAAATCCTTTACTACAGAAAATGTTGTATTAATTATTTTTTTTAAATCATCGAAAAAATTTTATACTAAATTTTCCTTTCAACAAAATTAAAAAAAAAAAAATTCTTTGCCACAAAATTTTTTTAAAATTTTTTCTTTCCCACAAAATTTTATTTTTATTTTCGTTAATAAAAATTTAATTTCATAATTTTATTATTTACTTTATTTCTGTGACGTTATTCTTTTTAATTTTCTTTACTTTTTGCTGGTGATTTAATGAGAAGAGATAATATTATTTTTATTTTGCTTTCGCATCATCCATTTAATTATAAATTTGTTTAAAATAAACAAAATTTGTATTCTTTTGAAAATTCTACACCAAAAGAAGTAGCGTATCGTCTTTTGGCCATTCAGTATGTAAAACAAAGAAAAGAAATCATGGAAGACACCATATTATGTCTCTCTGGGTATTGTTTAAAAGCCACTTGTATAAAGGACCCATTGAACTCTTTGTATTATGGTATCCAGATCAATAATTTACCCACGATCTAGTCAGAAGAAAAACAGTTATAAAACTATATTTGAAGAAAATATGAAATTCAGTAAAAAGAAATCGATATAAATATATATTGTCACATATCTCTGAAACTATTACGGACTTCTTTTTAGATTAACTCTTAGAGGGCCTCCAAGATTCGTTATAGCCCAACATAATATTTTGATTTGCTTTTAATGTTCATTTCTCATGGAAGGTTGAATTGTTATTTTTTAATCGCTTAAATTGTTATGGGAAAAAATGAAAACCACTTAAAGATACAAATAAAACAAACAATTTTATAAGAATCTAAAATTATATTGTTTATTTGTTCTTAACTTGAGATTATAATTATGATTTGTTTATGAAAAACAACTGCAATTCAAGAGAATAAAAAGTTCAAAAGAACATAAATAAAATTAATTATCACACAAATTTGGATCAAGTTCAAAAGATATTTTTCCATAAAATAAATAAAAAATTAAAGAGAAAATGATTCGAAATAATTAAATTAATAAAAATAAATAAATGATAAAATAAAAACTCGTATGATTTTTTTATAATTCCAAAATAACATTTATCCAAATGTTTTAATAAAATTTCTCTTAAATACATATTTGTGGTAAATTTTCTTTTAAGTATTTTTTAAGTGGAAAAAATTCTCTTAAATGAAATCTTAGAGAAAACTTTATCTTAAATTATTCGTAGAGGAAAATATATTAAATAAATTATTAGACAAAATTTACTCTTTAATAAATTTTACAAAAAATTTTCTCTCTTACGTAAAAAAAAATTTTGAAACATAAAACAATTTCTCTTTAAAAAATTTTTATTGAAAGTTTTCTTTTCAGTGAATTTTTACAAAATATTTTCTTCAACCAAACTTTTAAGGAAAATTTTCTCTTTAACAAAATTTTTGCAGAAATTCTCTTCAATAAAATTTTTATAGAAAAATTTCTCTTCAACAAAAATGTATATTGAAAATTTTTCTTTTCAACCAAATTTTTTATAGAAAATTTTCTCTTCAATCAAATTTTTTATAGAAAATTTCCTCTTCAAACAAATTTTTTATAGAAAATTTTCTCTTCAACCAAATTTTTTATAGAAAATTTTCTCTTCAACCAAATTTTTTATAGAAAATTTTCTCTTCAATTAAATTTTTTATAGAAAATTTTCCCTTCAACCAAATTTTTTATAGAAAATTTTCCCTTCAACAAAATTTTTTACAGAAAATTTTCCCTTCAACAAAATTTTTTATAGAATATTTTCTCTTTAGCAGAAATTTTAATAGAAAATTTTCTCTTTAACAAAAATCTTAATAGAAAATTTTGTTTTTAGCAGAAATTTTTATAGAAAATTTTCTTTTTAGCAAAAATTTTAATAGAAAATTTTCTCCTTAACAAAAATTTTAGTAGAAAATATTCTCCTTAACAAAAATTTTAGTACAAAATATTCTCTTTAGCAGAAATTTTTATAGAAAATTTTCTCTTAAACAAAAATTTTTATATAAAATTTTCTCCTTAACAAAAATTTTTATAGAAAATTTTCTCTTTAGCAAAAATTTTTATATAAAATTTTCTCTTTAGCAGAAATTTTTATAGAAAATTTTCTCTTTAACAAAAATTTTAATAGAAAATTTTCTCTTTAACAAAAATTTTAATAGAAAATTTTCTCTTTAGCAGAAATTTTTATAGAAAATTTTCTCTTTAGCAGAAATTTTTATAGAAAATTTTCTCTTTAGCAGAAATTTTTATAGAAAATTTTCTCTTAAGCAGAAATTTTTATAGAAAATTTTCTCTTTAGCAGAAATTTTTATAGAAAATTTTCTCTTTAGCAGAAATTTTTATAGAAAATTTTCTCTTTAGCAGAAATTTTTATAGAAAATTTTCTTTTTAACAAAAATTTTTATAGAAATTTTTCTTTCACCAATTTTTTATAGAAAATTTTCCCTTCCAAAATATTTTTATGAAAAATTTTCACTTCTTCAAAAATTTTTATAAAAAATTTTATGATTCTACAAAAACATCTTTCAATTCTTGAACATTTATTTAATACTTTTAAATTTTTATAAATTTTTCCAAAAACTCTCAAAATCAATATTAAATAATTTTTTAACATTTATAATATTTTCATAATAAATTACCCGCATTTATCATTTGTTATTTTCGTAACCAAATATTTTAGGAAATTTTTATAATATTTTTTGCAAAAATTTCTATTGCCAATTGCGATGGAGAGGGAGAGATTTTGTGTTAAAAAACCTGCATTTATGCAAAATATTTAACAAATAAACAATTTGATTGTATAATAAATAATAAATAATAAAAATTAAATAAACAACAAATATTTGGCAAATGTTTGTTGCATCCAACAGCCAACAACATAAATGTGTGACCATCAAATAAAATCGATTGTAGAAAACATTAATTTTCCATTTGCCACAGAGGAGACAGTCTTGGACATGTGAAGATTAAAATCAAACAAGCAATCGGTGGCTAAACAATAACAATGGGGAGTGTGGTTTTATGGTCTTCTTAGTAATAAAATCATGTACTTTTTGCTAAGTTTTTTTTTTTTAACTCGTTTAAATCAGTTAAAATTTAAACAAAAAACAAACGTAATTTTTTATTGGAAAAAAGTCAATTTTATATTAAGACTCAAAAGCAATTGATATCACTCGATCTTGAGGAATTTATTTGAAGCAATATTGTACTCGCAGTTCCATAACATTATAAACTTGAGATTAATGCTTTTGACCCTGCGCCTAATGACAATTTCAAAAGTGAAGAAATTAAAATGTTTTAATACAGAATTGATTTAGAAATAATTGCAGTTCAAAGTGGGTTTCAGAATGAATATAAAAATCGAAAAATGCCAACAATTTCTATTGACAGATTTCCCTTTCCCTCGATCTTTAACAGTTTCAAAATTCGATTTCTGATAAGATTATAACAGTTTAAAGGATTTGCAACATCAAGGGTTTGGTAACCATAGCGATTGGATGCCAAGTCGGGACTAAAATAAGTGTACACATTATGAAGTCTTATGAATGGAAGCAGCCTTTTTCGTAAACACTTTAATGTAAATTTCGTTATTTATAGAGCCCACTGTAACAAATGATTGACTTCTTTTGACGCAACTGTATATTGCTTACAATACCAAGAATTTGGAAAGTTTTGACTGCTTTTGGGTGCTAAACTTATCTTCAACAATCCCTCGAGAATCAGCAACATAAAACCTGAAAACAATTTGACAGCAGATCTGTCAATTTCTTAAAAAATGGCTCAGTTTTTTAAAAATCACATCTTAAAAATTAAAAGCTTAGAATAAGTATATTTACCAGAACAAATCGAAATCAAATTCACGAAGGTCGGTATTATATTCTTAATTTTACTTTTTGATTTATTTTCCAATCAGATACATTTTATAACTCATATTTACGACTCTTTAATTGCAATTTTACGCCATTAAATATTTCGTTATTTGGTATAATGTATCCACTAAGTTCATATTCTTTACAGTTTGTTCCGATTTTTATTATATTTAACATTGAAACTTGTTGTTATTGTTATTGTTATTGTTATTGTTATTGCATAACTCTTCTCTATATAAAGTTCTTGAGTATAATTAATGTATCTACAGTTCTTAATAAAACAACTTAAATAGAGTAAATTTATGAAATACTTTAACTTAATTCTGTAAATGTTCTCAAAACACACACACATACACAGAGAAACAAAAACAATTATCGTGTATTTGAAAGAAGAAGAAGAAGAAAAAGATATATATATTCTCACGCGTATCTTTTCTAATGGAACAAATAGTCGGGTAGTTAATAATAAATATAAGTTTTACTCCAAATCGCAACAAAACACCTGTTAATCTTCTTCTTTGTCAAGTTTATGTATTTCATAGATACTTTTGCTAGACATTTTGTTGTTGGTTTTAACCGTTTGATATTTGGAGTGCGTGTCTTGTGTGTGTGTGTTTTTTTGTAACAGTAAAAAAATTCAACAAATTATTAAATCACAAAAACACGCTTTTTAGTAATGAATCTTTTTAGTTTTACTCTTTTAGTTATTAAATACTGGAATTGTTAATTATTTTCTGTTGAATTACGAGTTAAAGGCAAAAACAGAAAAACAGAGAAATATTTTGGTCTAAATTATGAAATATTAAGTAACAAAATTTATTAAGAATTTAACCATAAATTTAAAGAAGAACAGTTAATGGTCCCAAAAACTATAAGATACATAAGTTTGTAAAAGCTGACACCCAGCAGGTAGTTCAGTGGAACAGAATATAAAATATTTTAGCAAAATGTTGAAAATGGAGAAAGTGGATTTAGATCCACATTTATGAGAGGCCTGGAAATAATATTTACACTGAAGTAGTCAAAATTGTATTCAGTTTTAATATTCAGGTTTGAGCAAATGAGTTAAACCCAAAATTTTGAAAAAAATGAATCAAATTCGAGAGTTTTTGTACTTAGACCTAGAGAGCTTTTTAAGTACAATATTTTCAGAAATTTTCTGTTTTTAATATAAACAGAAGTAAAACAAAACTTGAACAGAACTAGAACTGTACTAGAACAAGAACTCAAGTAGATCTGATCTAAATCAGATGTAGAACTGAACTTGAACTGAACTAGAACTAAGTTAGAAATTAACTAGGAATAAACTTGAACTGAACTTGAACTAATCTAGAACTGAACTCGAACTAAGCTAGAACTAATCTAGAACTGAGTTGAGTAAAGATAAAGGTTTCGCCAGGAAAGTAAATACTTCGAATTGTTTAAGCATGAACATTTTTGAAAGCGGTTTAAAATTATTAATGTCGGACGTAGCTTTTAATTACTATTAAGTCCGTCCGTAAACTCCTCTTGAGTTTCAAGTTATCTAAGTTGATAACGTACACTTCTGTGCTGACGATTACAATTTACTTTTTTAAATAAAATCGAACGCTGCAAACTAAAACGAAAATAACCGATATTATTCAATAACTTTTGACCGTTATTCCAGATTTACATCATATTTTAAAGGAAGATAGCAGAAGAAAGTTGAACGTCATAAAGGAACCAGGTGTAGAAGCATGAAATCTTAAGTTTTGGTAACTCAAACAAGAAAAATATTCAAGTCGCAATTGTAATATCTTTAATAAGATGAAATATGATAAAGATTTATATCCAATCCCACTCATTAATCTCATTAGAGGTGATATCTAATACTTTTCATATCCTAAACAGATTTAAATCCTCTCAATAAATTTCTTAATTATTAAGTTTTCCAATTAAAAAAAATGTCCACATTTCATACGATTTTTAACCTCAAGCGTATAACTCTTATTTAAAAATGTTTATTCTCCCCCAATATGGATCTTAAGGTTCACTTCAGTTTATTAAATAATAAAAATTTCCTTAAAAATTAACAATCAATCAATTATTTCACATTCAAGTTCCATTTCAATATCCATCATCGATCAGTCTCTGAACATGTTTGTCTCCAATTAACAATTTATTAATCACATTTGTTTACTTACATTAATTTAATTAAAATTCAACATCCATTTAGCAAAATCAACCATAATCAAAATTACCTAAAAGAGAAGCAAAAAACAAAATTGTTTAATAATTAAATATTTTTGCCATAAATTATTGAACAAAAAAAATGGAAGAAAACATTAAACATGATTTAAATCAAATTAATTTGTAAAAATCCTACAAAATATGAGCGGAAATTGAAAATTGTCCATCATTAGTGATTTACAACACTCTTGGTTTGTTTTTTTGTTTTAATTAAAAATTCAGAAAAAATGTCAATATTTGACAAAAACAAATAAAACAACAAAAAAAACCTAAAACAGTGAATTTTTAGCGAAAAATTTTGTAACATAAATTTATTTATTTGTCAAATATCTGTCATATTTTTTCACACTCAACATATTTGTTATCTCCAGAAAAAAAGCTGGAAATAAGTCAATGAATTTTTGTTAAAAATAAACATGTAAGAATGCTACATTCGCTAATGCCGAATTTTCAATACCCTCTACCACAAATGCATGTGAAGTAAATACATTATGTTTCGTACATACACACTCAAAGAGGTATACGCGGAACACTTAATGAGTCATGAAATTTGTTATATTTTTGGTCATAACTTTTTTCTACTGAACAGATTTTGATAATTTTTGAAATGGTAATGAAGTACATGTAACTTAATGTTACGGCAAAATTTATTCTAATTTGTCGATTTATAATTGACAATTTCAGATATCCGTCTATATCCTTTAATAACCCCTCTGGAATATATCAAATACTTATACGAAATTTCATTGAGCATTCAACAACAGACAGTCGGACAGACAAACGAACGGACAGACAGAGAGGCGATGGACGCATAGACTAATACCGGATATAAAAACGTGGATAGAACGTGAACATGGGAGGTGAACTATCACCTTACTCAATTATATCTGTATAACATAGGATATGACGAATCTCCAAACTATTCGATATGCTTGGAAGTGGAGGATTCGGACCATGTTGCATTTCGATGCCTCAGATTTGGGAACTAAAAACGTACACTAGAGAGTGAAACTGGGACGAGTGTTGATGCGGATAACATGATAAGAGTAATGAGTTCTTCTGAAGGTAATTGGAATTCGAATAACCGGTTCTTTACTCAAGTAAACCTTGCGTTGGATTTGTAGGAGAAGAGGCGAAAGGTGGAAAGGGGGAATAGGATAATTGAGGCAGCTTAAGTACTAATCAGCCCTGTGAATTAATACTTAACGGCAGTTCTGCGGGATATTTATGGTGGAGGTGGGTAAAACCGACATAACAATATGAAACCATTGGAAGGTTTTCACCTCCACAATACAAAAAACAAAGACAGACAGACATAAAGACGCAGACAAGGAGACGGACAGACAGACGGACATAGCTTAGACTCAGATTTTGATGCAAAAATATATGTACACTATGGCGTCTGAGATAATTTCCTCTTAGCGTTACACACATAATGACAAAGTTAATATACCCTCTTTCACACTTGTGGCAGTGGAGGTTATAAAAACACCTTTTTAAAAACAATTTCAGTCTCAAATAAATCACTAATGAAGTCCATAAATACACAAATACAGATGGTAGAAGAAGAAGAAGAGGAGAAAAAGAAATGAACAGTAAAAAAGGCAAAAAAAGACAATATTTGCAATTCGTTCAAAAAGAGAGAAAAAGGCGAACAAATATTTACTGAAAAATGAAAATATGATTAAGATTATAATCATTATTGTCATGTATGTTTGAAGTACAGAGATGATGATGGTGGTGGTGGTGGTGGTCTGGTGTTGATGTTATCAGATTACACGTCAAATGAAATAAAATAACATAAAATATTGAAAAGAAGGTTAATAAACTTCTATTAAAAGACAAGCCAACAATTTTGATCCAAATTTCATTGGAAAAGACGGTAATGAGATTTTCACCATCAGGAGTTTATCGCTTCATATATGATTTCCATTTACCGAAATTTTTCAAAAATTCAGATTTCCAAATATTCGAACTTAAAAAAATAAAACATGAAAATCACTGAAAAATAGTTAAAGAATATGGAAATTCAATTTCAAAAAAATAATTAATAAAATAATTTTTTGATTTATTGAATTTAAATTTTAATTTCGAAACAAATTTTAACTCAAAATTTTCGAACTTTATTTCTAATTTTAAATTAAAAAATCAGCAAAAAAAAAACACGAATTTACAAAAAAAAAAGCTTCTATAATTTTGATCACTTGTAATGAACCCTTTTGACTCTTTTTCAGAAAACCTAACATTAAAGTTTTTAAAGTGTTTTCGAGCATGTAGTCCATCTCCGTTAAAAATTGGCCACACTTTTGACACCTCTTTTGTTCTCTTCAATTCTCTTTTAACAGGAGCCCAAAATCTCTCCACTGGTCTAAGCTGTGGGCAGTTTGAAGGTACATATACCACATTATTGTTCTTGAAGCTATCAAGTCCTAGTGACAGGATTCCTAATCAGTAAGTAAGTGAACTTATTACAAAGTCTTATGAATGACATACCTCGATGTTTACCTCGGTATTTATAGAGCCCGTTTGTTGCCGCAACTTCAACAAGAAGTTTTTGAGAGATTGTTTTGGGTCCTAAACTTTTCTCGAGCAACAGCACAGAATTTTTTAGAGAACTTAATTTCAATTTTCGTGTTCTGTTATTGGCCTCTAAATATTTAGTAGCGTTCCTATCAGGAACTTGTTGAGCCTGCATTACCTTCAATATTTCGTATCAAATTGTCCGAGCACTGAGCTAAACGGGCTGGTTTAAAAACAGATGTGTTGAGAGCTCTTTTGAAAATAATTTCCATTGTTTGGCTTTAGAAACGTTATGTGGACCATTCGTTCTACCTGAACCAGATTTTCTATCAACTATTTATTAACATTGGAGACAATACGACGACAGACATTCGAATTATTGGTCATCTTTTTGTGGAAAATATTGAAAATTTCTTAACGTTTTGAAACTGATTTGAAAATTTTGAACTTTTTACTTTGAACTTTCCAATAATGAAAAACGTATTTTTTTTAATTATTGGAAATTTTTATACCCTCCACCACCATAGATGGTGAAGATGGTATATTAAATTTGTCTTCGGAATTATCTAAGATCCCATAATGAATCAAAATCTGTGTCGATTTAGCTATGTCCGTCTGTCTGTTCATCTGTCAGTTGTTGGCAGTCTCTTATCCGCGCAATAATTGACAGAGCTCAATGAAATTTGTCTTGAGTATAAACTATAGTCCTAAGAAGTTTTCTTTCTAAAACCAGCAAAATCGGTTCAGTATGTTAAGAGATATAGACCGATATCTAAGACAACCTCTAAATTAATGTGAAGAAGGTTTGTAAAATTATCAATTAAAAATTTACAAATTAGAATAAAATTAATTAAAATAAATTACAATAATAACAAATAATATATACCTCATTACTATTCCAAAAATCATCATAATCGATTCAGTAGAAAAGAAGTTATAGTCAAAAGTATAAGTAATTTAGGTTTCTTTGTTATAAATAAGAAACGCATTCTTATATTGTATGCGTTTGTAAGTGTATATGTGAGTGAGTTTGTATGTGCATACATGTATGAAACATTATTTATTTCTAAGGCATTTGTAGTGGAGGGTATTAAAGATTCGACATAGCCGAATATAGAATTCCAACTTGTTTTCATACAAATTTTCAAAAAAAATTTATATTTTTATTTCAAAAAATTATAAAAATTTTCGAACTTTTTTTAAGGGGCCAGATTTTTCAGAGACTTGAGATCTTTCTTTTGGCAATTTTTTAATTTTGTTTGAAATTTTTTTCAAAGTGAAGAAATTTATAAAATTAGAACGTCTTTTTCCTTAAAAATTTCAGAAGAAATTATGATTTTATTTTTTAGTGTTTTCAATTTTAAATTTCCTGTTTTTAATAAAAAAATATATTTTTTTCTTTAATTTCACTGTGAAATTTTTGTTAAATAAAAAAATAAATCTTCGAAAATCCAGAAAAAATATTTTAAATTATAAATATTTATTTTTTATTATTTTTTTATTTAATATATTTTTCAAAGTCATTTACCTCTTTTTATATTTTAAAATGCACATAAATTTATAAAAATCTTGTAAATTTATTTTCTTTCTTTTTTTTCAAAATCCATTGTTTTCCGTTAAAAAAAATAAATTTTGCGAAAAAATATTTTATGAGGAATTTTATTCAATTATTATTTATTTTATTTAAACATTATAAAAATGTATATCATTTTAAAATAACAATAATTTATTAATAAAGTGATTACTTTCTTTTTTATTATTATTATTATTTTTTTTTAGAAAAAAAATATTTTTCCATTTTTTAACATAAATTTCAAGAGTTTCACACAAGAGTGAATTTGGGAAATTAAAAAATAATTTATATTTATATTTATTTGTTTATTTTTTAAAAATTAATTTTATGTAAATTAAAGTTTATGAAAGAAAAATTAACTAATATATATTGAACAAAAATTTAATTAAAGCGATTAAGGAGTGAGATGGAATAAATTTTAACACACGTTTTTCATTAAAATGTTTAATCAAAGTGTTATTTGATTTCTTTTCATCAAGTTATCATTGTAAAAATGTCAGTTATTATGTTCAATGTCAAATCGGATTAAAGCCAACTTGGTCCTAAAAAAGTTAAACAAGGACTCAAAGGTCTGCTGTCAAAATGTTTCCAATGTTATTAAATAGTGACAGGAGATCCTGTCTCATGATACATTCCACATAGGTTCAGATAGAAGAAATGGTCCACATGATGTTTCTAAAGCCAATAATATAGAAAGCATTTTCAAAAGAGCTCCAACACAACTGATAAGGAAGCATCCCGGCAAGTAGCTCAGTGCTCAGACCATTTAGTACGAAAAGTTGCAGGTTTACAAACAAAGTTCCTAATATGAACCCTACTAAAAATTTAGAGGCCAAAAGCAAAGCATACTCCTGCTGCATATTCGATGACGAAACTTATGTTCTGGCTGATCTTTCGCCATTTTCTGGTTAAAAGTTTTATTTAGCTGATGCTGGAGGGATTATTAAAGAACAGTTTAGGGCCAAAAAATTCCAATAAGTACTTGGTATGGCCTGTTCAAATAATTTGTTACAATGTGCTCTGCAAATACCCAAAAGGCTGTTTCCATTCACAAGGCTACATTATGTATCCACTTATTTTTGACCCGATTGATTGGTACAAGAACAATAATGTGGTATTTGTACAAAGAGAATTAACTCCTCCAAACTGCTGGGAGCCAAGACCAGTGAAGAGATATTGGACTCTTGTTAAAAGAGAATTGAAGATCACAAAAAAGAGTCCAAAAGCGTGGTAGATTTTTAAGGGAAATGGACTACTTGTTCGAGCAAAAGTGACAGTAAACTGTAATGGAAGGATTCCCGAAAAAGATTTAAATTTTCATCACATAAAAAAAGTATTTTTTATACGTTAAGTTTCGTACATACTCACTCACATCTACTCTCACAAACGTGTGCAGTATTTCTATAATTTTTTGGAATGTTAATGAAGTACATATAACTTTATGTTATGGCATTTCATTCTAATGTCAATTTGTTATTCTAATTTGTCGTTATATAACTGACCATTTTACGAAAGTTCTTAGATTAAACATAGAGGTTTCCTCAAATACCGGTCTAAAGCTTTAAATATACTAAACCAATTTTGCTTGTTTATAACTGGAAACCTTTCAGGACAACAATAAATATTCAGACGATATTTCAATGAGATCTGTCTATTATGGTGGAAGTGAGCTACATTTTGTTTCTTTGTTAGTGTTACTGAATTAATGATAAAGTTAATATACCCTCTTCATCACCTGTGGTTATAGAGGACATAAAAATTATAACTGTAAGTTAAGTAGTTTTGTTTTTATTAACATATATGTATGTTTAGAAGCTTTCGATCTCACTTCTTAATTAAGTAAATATTTATTTAATTTAAACAAATTTTGAAAAAGTGTCTACAGAGTTTTGTTTTAATGTCATTGACATTAATTAATATTATTTTTATATTTTTGGTTTTTTTCGCTTTAATTTGAACATTTTTAATTAATTACCATTTTGGCTTATTGTAGTTCAACCCACTAGACAAGTGTAAATGTCATTTTGGCTAATGACAACTAGCAGAAAATTTCTCTCTTCTCCTCTCTCAATTGTTTACAAAACAAACATCCATTTAATTAAAGATTTGCCAAAAATAATGAAAATTTTAATTAATGTTTTTTTTTTAGTTGTGAATTTAATCATTAATTAAATTTTATTTAAAAAAAAACAAAAGAGAAAAAAATAAATAAACATTCATTAACAAATAACAAGAGACAGACAGATAGACAGACAGACAGACAGACAGACAGACAGACGGATGGACAGAGTTATATTAAACAAGTAAACAACATTTAGTTGTTACAACTAAATAATAAAAAGTTCATTCAACTTAATTTTGCTCGTTTGCAAAAAAAAGAGTTAAATTAATGATCACTTTTTTTTGTTGGTGAATGGTGCATAAATGCATGACATGTTTAAATAAAATGTAAAATCAATTGTAAAAATACAAAAAATACAAAAAAAAACTATTTCAATTTCATGTCATAACATTGTTTTCTTTTTGTTATGCCATAACCACACACATCTACACACAAACAAACACCCCAGAATAGCAACAATATCTCACCATAAATAAACTAAATTAATTATTTATTTAAAGATTCAATTTATCGAACAAAAAAAGTCCAAAATGTGCAAAATCAATTGAAATTCAACATCCAACATCCAACCATATGCCATGACATTTTTATGTTTCTTGACTTTGCTATTGCCAAAACCAAAGAGGGGAAATGTAATGAGTGTGTAAGCATGTGTCTTCGGTTAATGGTAATGATGATTAGTTACAGCCGTTTAAATTATTTTTACTCTTGTGGTCGACCATTTAATTCATTCCTCCATTTATGTAGTTTTGGTCTTGTCTATTTTAGCCTTGAAATCTCTATTAGAACACACAAATTACCATTCAACTTTTGCTACCACACAATCCGAAAATGTTTTCTCTCCTTCTCTCTCTCTTGCTCTCTAAAAAAAAGCCTAAAGAATTAAATACACGAAAATATTTAGTTTAATAAGCATTTAACATACAATACCGGCATAGACAGATGGACGGACACAAGAGGTTCATATGACTTGTGTAAACATCCATTAGATGTTTTGAGAGAAAAAGAATTATCGCTTAACATACCAAAATGTCATCATTATAATTTCACTTATTTTACATACGAGACAAAAAATACGCTTTATTTTTCGCAAAAAAAAGTCATTTGTTATATGTGAAAACATTCCACAGATTATTTTCTTGTTTGAAGCCCGACCCTCTTCTCACCTTCTTAAGCGAATTTCTGGTCTGGTGTTATTTCTGAAATCTTATTTATTTAAGAAGATAATTTTTTCTTTACCGTTAATTTGTTTATTAATGTCAGTGTGTTTGTATGGAACAAATTTTATTTTTAGATTTTCTTGTTGACTGGAAAAAAAGGAAATATTTTCTTATTAATACGCGAAGAATAGATTAGTTCCAGAGTCTTGATTATAATATCAAAAATATCAGTTTAGAAAATGGAATAATGGAATTTCACAAATATAATTATCATGTTACTTGCTAAATTAGGGAAGAAAGAAAGCTGCCCTTTCCGTTGTTTCTATATCGATTCAGATTTTCTTTCCAGACATTAATAAACATTTCATTCATTTCTAAAAAAATAAATTTAGATTTAGATATCCTTCTATATCTTTGTAGAAACTGTACCGACTTTTTTAATTTTGAACTTCTCAAGACAACAACAAAATGTCATTGAGTTCTGAGAATTAATTTGGAATCAGAAAACGGCCTATAACTTTTTTTACAAACTTAATCGGTCAAAATTTTATGGAACTGAGACAATTACTTTGGATATGACCATTGCCAACAACAGAATGTCGGACACAGTAACATCGAATCAGATTTTCAGTTGATATATATACTTTATGAAATATAACCAGGTTGAAGTTACAACAAAATCTTTGGTAATTTTAAGACATTGACATACCGATCGATTTAGTATCCGTTCATCTCTTAAGCTGTTCAAGTAAACGTCGTTGAAACTTTTCAGGTAGCAATTTGGGAAATATCTTGATGAAATTTGGCACAGATTTTAATTTTGTGGCATATATGAAGCCTTTTAAAACTGGTAATATTCGGACCAATATTTGAGTTTGAACTCTCATAAAATACACAGATATAAATTTTATTTGATCGTTTCAACATCACGACTTCTGGATAAATCTAAAGAGGATTCTTACCGGAACTACTTTAGCTATGATTATGAGAATTAAGTTTAGGCCGTGGTCCTTTATTTGCTTTATATTGTTTTAAACCTTCCAAGGTCACAAGTTGTGAAGAGATCCTATAACAAGAGATCCCATAACAAAATCAAAATCACATTAGAATCTGCTATGTTCGTCTGTATGCTCAAATCCCAATACCTGACTGAATTGAAAGAAATTTTGTCTGTGTATTTGCTATTACCCCGAGAAGTTTCTTGTTTCCCAACTAGCAAAATCTAGATAGGCCGATATCTGTGAGAACCTCCGTAATCTGAAAATTTTTAATCTAAACGACTTCTCCAATTTTAAGTTATTGCTTTCGGTGAAGAACGTTACACTATAAAATTCTTATAGCGAATTTCATACAATTTAGGAATAAAGACTCGGATAGAGCAGGAAAGAGTGATATCTTCTCAAAAAAGCAAATTTTTAATATCGAATATTATTGCAACTGTTGCAGCAAATTTATAACAAAATATTTCAGAACACAAAATAGAACAGATAGGACAGGATGGACTGGCATCCGCTTTGCAAGGAAAACTAATGAAGAAAATGTAAATGCCAAATTGTGACTCTATTGGAAAATATTATAGATATCAAAATTTCTATGATGAAATAATTCTTAAAATTATTTCCATAATGTGGGTGGATATCAAACGTTCCGCACTTTTTTATATGGAACAATGGATTTCTTTTGACATGTTTATATATAAAAAATCTTGCCCCCAAATATATCATATTGTTCAACCATATTTTTATATGAACCGATTTCTCTGCTTTATTGTTTTTTTTTGTGCTTTTATTTCTTTTTTCGTTATTGTTTATTTTATTTTGTGCAATATTTTTTTTCTAACGAAATGAAAATATAATTCAAAAGTTAAAAAAAAACGCGAAATACGACGCTCCCATTTCTACATTTAAGTTAAAAGTTGAAATTTTGGGTTTTTTTCATTATTTTTTATATTTTTGTCAAAAAAAACATGAACAATTTCAAAATAAACAACTTTTATTTGTGACAAAAAAATTAAAAAATATTAAAAAAGTTTTGTTGCAAATTGCTAAGAATTGTTGGTAACATTTTCGGGGGTTTTTTTGACAACAACAAAAGTTGCAAATAGAAAATTTCAAATTTTAAAAATATAAAATAAAAATCTCATTACAAAACAAGTAAAAATCCAAGCCCGACTATTTGACACCCTACTCGACATTGTTGATTGTAAATGTCTGCTACAAAAAGTTTATTAACGACCCTCGTTACCTTATTATGCTTAGGTCTGCAATATATTATTATGTTACTAACATTTATGTGAAATTTATGCGATTAAAGGGAATTTTTTCTGTTATATGGGAATTAGGAAAAATAATGTTTCAACCCTCGTTTAATTTAACACAGCTGTTTTGTTTCATATTTTTTATTTAATCAAAGTTTCAAAGTGATATTTAGAGGGGTGGCTACATGGAACCTATAAGAAACAATGAACCGATCCTCGTATAATTTAGCACAACTTTTTAGAATGTAATAAGACTTAGTTTTTTTGGCTGAAAACGTTTTACATTAAGAAATTTTATGGGCTAAAAACCCATTCCGGATTATGTGGAATAATACACCGATCATAATCAATTTCAATAGGCTTCGTCCTTGGGCCAAAATAATGTTACGTGCGAAACTTTATTTAGATATTTTCAAAACTGCGAACAAGCTTAACATGGACAGCCAGTCGGACGGACGGACATACATGCATAAAACCTCCCACCACCTATGTTAGTGTAGGGTATAAAAATAGGAAAATTTCTATTATTATTTGATTAAAATTTCCATTGAATATTTGTTCAATTCAATAAAAAATGTCATCATCATTTTGTGGGAGATAAAAAAGGAAAATTTCCATTATTATTTGATTAAAATTTCCATTGAATATTTGTTCAATTCAATAAAAAAATGTCATCATCACATTCTTTGTACTTTTGGTGAGAAATGCGTGAATTTTTTTATTATTCGAAATGCAAAACGTTTTACTCATTTGAAAATTATTGGAAAAAAAAAGAAAATATGTGTGTGACACATTAAAATAAATTTTAAATAAATAATTGACATAAAAAAAGGTGCAGTTTTGTTTGTTGTTTTTTTTTTTTCTAAAGAAAATTTTACAAAATGTTAATTGTTTTGTTGTAGACAAAAAAAAACAACTTTTAATTTCATTTAAATAATAAAAAAATAAATCGAAATAATTGTTAATTTTTCTTTATAATACAAATACAAAAACATTTTCAAATGAATTTTAGATTTTAATTTGAAAAATGTGAATTTCAAAAATGTTGGTAATTTCAGAGGACAAAATACTCCTCCTTTTAATTCTAGGAACTATTTTTTAGAAAATTGTCATTTAATTTAAGGCATAATTAGAGTAGTTTTAGACATATAAGATAATTAATATTATATTAAAAATGGTTAACTCCAGCCCTTTTGAGTCCTATCGCAATCCCTAGCCTTTTTTACCATAAATAAATATTTTCTGTTCAACATTCGGTAAGCAAATTAGAGAAGTTTTTTTTTTATTTTATAGTTTTGACATTTTTCCAAATGTCGGTCTTTAACTTTTTTGTTGAACCGTTATCTTAAAGGAAATTTCTCCCCACTGGTTGCTATCACAGCCCGTAACCTTTTTATCCTTAAATACTATTTCCTGATTAAAATACGATTGGTTTTTCAGAGATACTACCTTTTTTAAATTTTTAAGTTTAGTTAATTGTTTCAGATATCGGTCTATAACATATAATGTTGAATCGATTTTGACGTTTTGAAATAACGAGCAGGGATCTGCGAAGAATTTAAGAAAGTTTTATTGAATTCGAAGTTATCATTAAGACAAGATCGTTTGATGTTTCTATGGAGGAACAGACTGATCTGGTTATATTGTCTGCAAATATAATTTAGACCATAATTCTTCATACCAGTTCATATTATATAGATTTTTAATCAAACTTTTTGGAAAATTTTTATCTTCAACTATAAATAACTCATTTTGTTTTTTTCTTCTGATCCATCTACAGGAATTTTCAGAAAATTAAATATTATAATTTCCGATATGGAATTTTGAACATCACATTTTCAATGTTAATTAAAAAAACACAAACAAAAAACAACTTAAAAATTAAAGTCGTTCAACCTGATTATTTAATGTCCTGGTTATAAATTTAGTGAATGACCCTCGTATAAATATATTTTCTAAATTAAGCTTTAGAGCGTTTTAAGAGGATTTTTCTGGGGGGGGTGATTATACGGGATTATACAAAAGAAAAAATTGATCCTCCCAATTTGATCTGCTTTCATTTTATTATCAACGTAAATGTAAGATTTAAGACCTCCAAAGTGATATTTAGAAGGAGAGTTGTTTGGATCCTAAGAGAAATAATGAATCGATCATCGTACATCATTTAAGAACATTATAAGATTTATTTGTGTCAAGGTTTGTCTAATCGCCTTTTCTCTAGGACTCTTATTACCTCAAAACCGCATTCTGGGAGGAACATTTGCTTGGGGGCTAATGGACCCATCATTACCAATTTATTTAAGCATCGTCCAAAAAAACACACACACTTATTTTATATATTTTTAAAATAATTACACTTTTCGAAGTGGAAAATTTTATGGACCGAAATTCAGATAAAAAATTTTTATAAAAAAATTTTCTTGAAATTTATATTTTTTGAAATAATAAACAATTTTTTTTGTAAAATATTTTCGTATCTACAGGTTTTATGACATTAAAATCACATTTGGGATATCTTTGTGTGAGAGCTACCTGAAATATGACTCAAGCAAAAATCATTTGTACCAAATATCATCGAGATATATCTAAAAGAGTGATTTTTGCAATTTTACGGACAAAAATTTTTATTAACACACATATTTCCATAGCTCTTTCTTCCAGTTTTGATCTTGTTTCAAATATCGGATTATAACTTTATTTGCTGTGAATCAATTTTGGTGATTTTGAGTAAAAAAACTAGAGAGCAAAACAATAAATCGTTTTAATAAAATTTTCTTAAATTCAAATTATTATCAAACCCGTGATTTAATTAGATCCAAGTTCACAAATGCTTGACTTTTCACCTGAAATCACCATTCGTGATACTTCAAAATTTTCGAGAAAATTATTTAAATTTTAGATAGAAATTTTTTTCATTCTTGTTAAATTTAGTACAAAATATATATTTTCTTGAATTATTTTTAATACAAATAAAATTACTCATTTGTCAAAATTGCTTATTTTTGTGACAAAATGTTGTCATCGTTTTTAAAAATTAAAAATTTTTGTAAAATTTTTTTCAAGACACAACAAAATGTGTGTAAATGTCATGTAGAGAAAATAACAACAACGAAAAAAATGTCTTAATTTAGAAAAAAAACTTATGAAATTGACAATTTTATAATTTGCAAAATTGCAACAGATGACACTCGTTTAGCTGCAACATGTGTGTATGTGTGTGTGTGTGTGTGTCATTAAAATCTTTCATAAAATTTTATGTGTCTAAAGATCAAGGCTGTGTCACAGTATGATTTCAAATTTTATGAATGAATTAAAATACTACAACTCTAGTAGCAGTAGTAAGGAGTGAGATCGAAAAAATCTAAACAAACGTTTTTCATTAAAACTTTTAAGTCCCCAAGAAATATTTGATTTTTCCGAAAAGATGACAGATAAATGTTAGTATGCACTTTATTATTAAATATTTTCAATAAAAACCCAACTTGGTCCAACAAAAAGTTGGCCAATGATTTAAAGATCTGCCGTCAAACTGTTTTCAATGTTATTAAACAGTAGCGGGACAACTTGTTCGCTGATAGAAAACCTGGTTCAGGTAGGAGGAATGATTTTCTAAAAAAATGTTCTTACTGCATAATGGAATGGCGAAACGTACGTTCTATGAGATTTCCACAATTTCCTGGTTAACAATTTTACGTTGCTGATGCTAGAGGAAAAGTTCAGGACCATAAAGCAATAAAAATTGCCCAAAAGTTCTTAATATGGCAACCAATATGCAGTTGCGACAAAAGAAGCTAATCATTTGTTACACTGGGCTCTAAAAATACCGAAATCGACATCAAGAAATATTTACAAAAAAAACTGATTCCACTCATAAAACTACATAAATGTGTCCACTAATTTCGTTCTGATGTGGCATTTTGTTACTTTAGTACTTGTAACAAGAAAGTCAAATCCTCCAAACTGCCCTGAGCTATGGCCGGTGGAGACATATTGGGCTCTAGTTAAAAGATAATTGATGGTAGATGGACACCTTGTTCGAGCAAAGTGCCACAAAGCTCCATAAATACGTTAATGGAAGTGTTTCCGAAAAAGATTCAAAATTTCATCACTAGTGATTAAGATCATATTTGTTTTTTGTAAATTGTAGTTAAAATTCTGTAAGTTTAGTGGTTCTTATTAACATATTTGTACACAGAGAAAAAATCATGAAGCTAAATCAACGTTGAACATAGTTGATTTGAGATTGAATAAATTATTTTTCATTTAATTTTCACATTCTTACGTTTGTGGTGAAATAATATTGTACAAATTAGAATCCTTCGATATTAATATATAAAATTATACTACTTCAAGAAGTATGAAACAATGTTGAATCAACATATTTTTGTCTATGAAGCAAAATCGTAAATGTTAAATTATTTCCATTTTAATTATATTACATTGATTTTTTCTGTGTGTATGTTAAGAATTTTTCAATCTCACTCCTTAAAATGAAAAAAATTTTATTGTACATAAAAACAAACGCATTTTAAATAAAAAGTGTCATCATACTTGTTGAAGCAATGGAAACATAAATTGAAAATTATTGTAAAAAAAAAAAAACGGGAAGATATACAAATACCCACACACACACACACATATGTATGTATATGTGCATATGTGTGTGAATACATTATAAATGTTTTTTTAAACTAAAATAATAAAAAAATTAATATAAACAACAACAAAAAGACTCAAATGAATTGTGCTCAGATTGCAGATGAAAATAACAGATGTCAACACAACAGTGCTTAACAAAATTGATGCTACAAAAGATAAAAGTTATTTTTTAAAACTTAATATAAGATTTTGAATAAATTTTATTAAATAACTTATGTTAGACACTGTAACTTAATAAAACAATTATTTCTATTTAGATGTTGACACATGATTACACTTTTGTTGTTATTATTTTTTATGGCTGCAGATGATTTTTTTTGTTTCTATAAAGAAAATTATTTACTTAAACAAGAACAATAACAACAACAAAAATGTCTACAAATTATTTTATATAAATATGTTTTTTCTTTTTTCGAAAAATTCTATATCGTTTTTAATTCATTCATTATTCTGATCTGAATATAAAATTCATTTATTATTTTTTGTATTTTTTGTATTTTTATTTAAAATTTAGTGTTTAGTTGGTGACTCTGTTCTTTTTGTGTTCTATAACAGTGCGTGGCATAAATTTATGTCTGTCTGTTTGTCTCTCTGTCTGTTCTATTCGTTTTGTTTTTCTCTGTGTCTTTGTAACAGGAAATGCTTTAATTTTATTTTTCTATTTAACCGACTTTGTTTTTCATTTAGCCGTCTTGTCATTACAATTTAATATATTTATTGTTGTTGTTGTTATTTTTAAATTATTGTAAATGTGCATTTATTATAATGATATAATAAAACAAAACAACAACAACAACTATAATTGTTAATTGATTTTATTTCATTTAAACAATTCATGATAAATCAACAACTAAGTACAGACACACACCCGCCTTATTCTAGACATTCGATTGTAATCAATTTGTTTTACAAAATGATTTTTCTATTTTCTTTTTTCCTTTTATTTTTTGTGCGACTCTAAATAAACATGATTAGAATTTTTTAATTAGAATGAAAAATTCTTTGTCACTTTTAACTTAAAAAAAATAATTATGGGGAAAAATGTATGGAAAATAGATTAATTTAACAAGAGGAAGCATAATTTCGACTGGAATTTTAGGTGTTGTAAACGATGTAAATTGATTATAAATAATTTTAATTTGCTTTGTATAGGGGGGGAGTACCTTTCCCCTTAGTCTTATTCCTCCTTTTGACCGGAAATCCTTGAGAAAGTGATTAGGGCTAAATTTGTGAACTTTCGCTAATATACTTCTTGACAGGGCGATACCCTTCCCCCTGGTCTTATCCTTTCTAGGTTTTGTCCAGTAAAACAGTTCCTTGAGAAAAATTTGGAGCAAAATTTATTACAATATATGCTTTGTATGGAAGGTACCGCTCATTCTGGACCTATCGGAATCTTTTATAGCCTGTTTGAAAAATTTGAATATTATTTCTTAAATGAACGCCCTTCCATTTTTAGGGCCGTCCAGCTTTTTGGGTGTTTACTTTATATATGTCGCTATATAGTGAGTATAATTTAAAGATCATTCCAGCTTTACAATTTGTGAACTTAACAAGAAGAATTCCAAAATATTTGAGCATTTTTTGATAGGGCTAAACTAAATTTGGGGAAAAGATCTGCCCACAAATATTTTCCCTGAATTTAATTTAAACTCATTTCCGTTAAGATTTCTTTACAAAAAAAAAATAAATTTCGGACCAAAAAAAAATCCCAAAAATTCGATTTATTTTTAAGAGATCCAAATTTAGGTTAATATAACTTTTGAGTCTGTAAAATATCATTAAGATATCACTAACAGATCAAGAGATACAGAATTATTTCCAAAAAAATAATACATTTGAAAATAATTCGGAACTCTCATGCTTGAGAAGGTCTAATTTGAAGGATTACTGACTAAACCCATGATAACATAGAGGCTTTTACTCATCCAAATCAATTCGTCAATAAATCAGCTCTAAATCTGTGAAATTTCATATAAAATTATTTGAAAAAAGAATCGATTTGAACACACTGACATCGCTTTAAAAAATAAAGAACGTTTTTTTTCTGGATTATGGGAACTGTGGTGTTCACGACCTATAGGTTTTTTCTTCAGACCTGTACTCTGGTCACAATTTTGGAGATATCACGAAGAAATCACTTTAAACGGTTTTATTATATATTAAACCCAGTTCCAAATTTTATGTCTATGGACCCAAAATTTCAAATAGCTTGTATATAAAGATCCAGTTATGAGGCGATATCGATCTAAAAAATAATTTTGAAAATATTTCTGCACTTTTTGATAAATAAAAAAACAAAGTGAACCCCTGTGGAACGATAGGCATAGATCTGATTAAAAATACTAGTGCAAGAATTCAACGCCCTCGAAAGACACCTCAAAAACCGTACCGCGCTAAATTCCATAACTGTGGTAGGAACTGAGGACTCCGTTGAAATCGTTGAACATTTTTTTTCATATAAAATATTTCAAAAATTGCTCTGACATTTACTTTTAAAAAATATTTATATCTTCAATAATGACATTAAATGCAAATGAACAATAAATTTTAACCCCAAAAAAAATCGTGGGAAATTTTGTCAATTTTAATAAAAAATCATAATGAAAATAAAAAACTGAAATATCTGCTTTCATTATTTAATGACAGACGTTGCAACTGAAATTAATCACATGACAATGACATTCCTTAACTCGAATAATATTTGCCAATGATGCAGCATTTGCAACATCATTTCACAAGAAAATTTACATACAAAAATGAGAAATAATAGAAAAAACTCATGTCTTAAAAAAAATTGTTTTTGAAAGTTGAAATTATAATAATTTGATAAAAAAATAATAAACTAATTTAAATGCTAAATGTTTTTTTTTTTTTTTTGTAAAAAATTTTCAAATTTTTTTCTTTTGTAACGGTTAAAAAATAAATAATCATATAAATTATTAATAAATAAAAATAAATAAAATTGCTATATTCGTCAAAGCCGAATCTTCAACACCCTCCAACCCAAATTCTTCTGAAGTAAATACATTATGTTTCACACATACACACTGACAAACGTATAAAATATAGAAACATTTAATGAGTCTTCAAATTAGTTAAATATTTGGCTATAACTTTTTTTCTACTGAACCGCGATTTGGATAATTTTTGATTGATAATGAAGTACATGTAACTTAATGTTATGAGAAAATTCATTCTAATTTGTCGTATTTTAATTGACAACTCTACGAAAGTTCTTGGCTTGAACTTAGAAGTTGCTTCAGATATAGGTCTATATCTTTTCATATACTAAACCGATTTTGCTGGTTTTAAATAGGAAAATTCTCAACACTATAGCAAATACTCAGGCCAAATTTCATTGAGCTCTGTCAATTATTGTGGGTGTGAGCGTGCCAACATCGTGCAGACAGAAGGATCTTGCTAAATCGACTTAGATTTTGATTAGATGCGATACGACTCCTTCTAAGCGTTACACACGAAATGACAAAGTTAATCTACTTGTAATAGTGGAGGGTGTAAATAGCTTAATAACAGTCATCTTGTCTTATTAGCAAATTCATAATAATCAAAATCTATTACATATAAATAAAAAATAAATAAAAAATAAAATATTCAAATTATATTATTTTGATATTTCAATAATTTAAAAATTTATTGCTTTTTGTTTTTCTTTTTCACAAAAATATTTATATTTCTTTGACACGTAATAATAATTTTTGTTACAAATTCATTGTTAACAAGAGTCGAAAACGAGAAAAAAACGTTTGAATGAAACTAAAAAATACAGAGTTTAGTGAACTTGTTTTTTTCTTTTTCTTCGTGCAACAGATTTCAATTTCTTTTACCTTTTTTTCTTCTTCTTCTGCTCAATCAAAAATTTCCCATATTAATTCCAATGAAATTGAAAATAATATAAATATGTGAAGAAAGAAATAATGAAGAAATTATAGCAAATAAATAATAAATTTAAGACAGCAATGGGCACATTGGGGTAGAATACACAAAAAAGTGATGGAAAACAGTTATCTTTAAATGTGGTGGAAGTTCAGTTCAGTCAAATATAATCGCTAATTAATGATTGTAAAATTGTATTATTTTGAAGCAAATTGGAATTATTTTATGATTATAAAATTCCAAAATAGACAAAATAACGCGATAAAGTGATTTCACCCCTGCGAATAGAAAACACTTAAAATATTTTTAAAAACAGAAAAGAGGTTTCTAAATTGCTCCCTTTCTCTTTGAAATATTAAGATTAAGATTAAAATTTTGATAAACTAAGCGTGAAATCTTTCAGAATATTATACAGTTTTCGGAATAAAATCGATTTCATAGAAAGGAAATAGACAAAACACCACAATCAGAAAGGAGATTTCTGGATCCCTCTGAAAATTTATGGTATGTGTTTGTCTATATGAAGACAATCGTTGTCAAACCAAGAACCGCACCTTCGTGTATCTTATAGTAATCCGATCGTGTAAAGTTCCTGACACCGTTCTCTAGTAAGTTTTTTCGTTTTTAATAACTCACAATAAATAATTCGGAGCCATCATATACACCATAATATTTCAGCATAAATATTAGTCTGATACTATAAAGATAAAGAACTAATTTTCGTATTTAACCAATTATTAGTATGATCATATAAGGAGACCTGCTGATATAGCAAAACATGAATAATCTAACGGAGCATATAAAGCGACAATATCTGAGGAATCAGAAATAAGACCAATTGAAAATTTTAAGTATGTTTTAATTTGTTTTGTTTATGATGTTGTGGGTAACGTAGCTTAAAATCAATTAATCGGATCTATCAAAGACTTTTTAATATTCGAAACTGAAATACATGCCCGATCCGAAAATGTGAAAACATGATCGTTCAAACTCATTAGCATTGTCCATTTTCTGGAGTTTAATGTACGCACTTTTATTCAATTTTAATTGAAATTCTAAGGAACTTTTAGTTTACATTGACTTAGATTTTGGGGAACTGAAACTCCGGGGGTTTTAAGTTTTTTTTAAATTGTGCCGACATACTCAATATGCCGAATCCTGAATTGGACGTTGTTGGGTCTTTAACAATCCTTCCAAACTTTATCATGGCTTTATCATGGTTAAATATTTCCAAACAGACAAAAGAACCGTAAATTTCTGAATATCTCGATGAGATCAAAAAATCATTTTTCACTATGGCTTTTGTCTTTTATTCAGGTCGAAGTAAAATATACGTCATAATCAACGACTTTAAAATTATGGAATCAATAAAATCATATGATTTCACGTAGAGCAAGACCGATGCGTCCCAAAACGGATTAAAAGTTTAAAATATTTCGTTAAGAGTGTTTCGAATGAATTCTTGACAAGGAACTATTCGCATTTCGCAGTCTGGTATATTTTTGTGATAAATTATTTTTAACGTTTTCAACAAAATCAGGATCCAGTTTTCTATTAGAGACTTGAAAGTTTTGAAGTGGTAATACCTCGATTACTTATGAAATAAATCAAAATTATTAAAACTCTTAAAAATTCAATATGTCGTTCGCCACGTAAATATTTTGAGGTCTCATAGCTTCTTTTGTAAGCGATATTTGCGTCTGATGTTTAAATCTAATCAGATTTCCAAAATATATTGATTCTGGCCCATTGTTATCTGATTGGAAAACGCAAAAGTAAAGTAGAAAAATGTTTTCATTTGACGTTAAGAAGTTAATATTAGGGACAATCACAGTTTACTTGAGGGTTTTGAGAAATTGAGAAAAAATATCTGATAAAGAAGAATCGCCCAAAAATTAAGTTTTCATTTCCAGAATTAAAAACAATTAATTAAAGAAAGATATGAAAAGAATTTTGACACCCAAACAATTAAATTTATCTCTCTAAGATCAACTGATTTATTGACAATTCTCGGTAACTTCAAATTTCGACTAACTTTAACTCTTAAGATAATAACGGAACCTGATCTTCGATAAACTCATATAATTGTTTTATAACGGACGGACCAGAGATTTCAAACTGATTCGCCCAAGTTTTTTAATGTGTTATATATCCGTCCTTATTCCTCCTTTGAAAACTCGTTACTAAATTTGTCCGTTACTTTACACTTTTGTTCTTGAGAACATTTCCAAATAATCCCATTAAGGACCAAGTCACTCTTTTATTTCACCAAATCTTATCACGTTGAAATCCCTTAAAAACAATTTTATTTCATGAATTTCTTTTAAATCAATTAAGAATACAATGTTGTGACTTCCATAACAAAGTTGTAAGCCTGATTCCAACTTCTGTTGCATTTCCCTTATTAGTCCATTTCACTGAGATTTAATTTAATATTTTTTTTTCAATAAACAGATTTTTCGTTGAGATTTTTTTTTTGGCTTGATTTCAATGTTTGATGGTTTAAAGGTGGACTATAACTGGTTAGTTGTCTAACTGTTTAACTAGTTAACCGTCTTACAACCATCTGTCCCTTCTTCTGGCTGCCAGTTTAACTCTTATTTCAATTGCTGAAATAATAGTTGGCTCTGGATTCGTGTCTTTTGTTTTTTTTCCCTCATAATCCTCCAAAAACAAACATTTGATTTTATTTTAACTCTTGTGTTCCTTAGTAAGCCGTTTTGTCATTTGTAGTAGTCACGTTTAAGTCATCAACAATTGTTGGTTGATGGGTTTTTTTTATTGTTCTCTTTCTTCATCTCTCCCTCTCGCTCTCTCTCTCCCACGTTGCCAAGTTAAAGTTAATTTATTTCAACATTTGTTAAGATTTTTTAAACATGATTTTATTATAAGTTTTGGAATTGAAAATTGAATTGAATTTTTCTAGGGAATTTCAATTTTTTTTACAACAACAATAACTTAGGCACAAGCAAGATCATCTTCATTTTGGGGGAGAAAAAAATATATTTTTGCGATGAAGAAAGAAAGAAAGAAAGAAATTCGTGCAAATGCGTATTTTTATTATTCATATTAATTTGGTGAAAAAATATTATTGAAATAATGAAAATTTGAGGAAGTAATCAAAATTGAGGATTCACAAGAATTTTGAAATGATCTAGAAATCTGATCAAGAACTTTTGAAATTAGAATCGAGAAGATCTCATATAAAAAAATCTTTTCCAAATGAAATCAATTTTTTTACGATCATTTAAGGAGAACTGTTGATCTACCAGGACATGAGTCATCTAACGGAACAAGTAAGTTTTGGAGTAGAACTTCAACTTTAAAGTCTGATCTTTATATATTCGCCCGAACCGAAAACATCGAAATATCATCGATTAGAATAAATTGTTGTAACTTAAATAAAACTACTTTAATTCTTCACTTTTCGAAGACCATGACTTTGATTAAGATCACTTTTAAACTCCGAATGTTTGAGATTGAGGATTATTGTGAATTTTAAGTGATCTAACAAACCAAAATCTTCGAACGATCATTGAAACGATCTCATAAACGAAGTGGAATTAAATTCCAAAAGAGTCTGTTTGTTAAAACTTAAGTCTCAACTTCGCTTCTTAATCATGTCTCTTTCATGTTCAATTGATTAATAACTTTTAATTTTATCTCTATTCTAAAAAAAAGACTATTTTTAATAAATGATCCTTAATCGTTTTTCTCATTTAAATTCACTTTTAATTTCGTACATACATTTTCAAAAGGAGGTCCTCAGAAGTCATTTGTGGTTGCAACAATTATTGCTACTATTGTTGCCAACAATGACAACAATTATCATTTATCACTGTTAAACACAAGTTCCACAAAATATTGTTGTTTATTCCTAAAAAACAACAACAACAACTTTTATTTTATGCAGATTTTAGTCAAAAGAATGTCAACGTTTAAAACATTAAATTGAGCCGATTAAACATTTATTATTTGCCACACAACAACAGTAGTCACGACAACAACAAATGAGCTCTAACTGTTGCTGCTGCTGTTGCTGTTGCTATTGTTGCAGCTCATGATTACATTTTATTCAAAAAAGGGAACATTAATGTCCTTTTTATGGAAAACGAATAAAACAACAACACAACGACGACTAACAATCATTTGTTGTTGTTATTATTGCTTACTGACGATGTTGTTGTTGATGATAATGATGATGATGACTATAGCCTGACATTGTCGTATGCAATTTCATGCAAACATTCATCATGTTGTCGCGTTTAATGCCACCCAAAACGTTAATATGGCCGCAGCTCTATTACAAGCAATAACAACAAACATACTAATAAAAGGTAACTCAAATAGACAGTCAGACAGCCAGACAGTAAGAAAAACAGAGGAATAGAAAGACAGACGATTATACTTAAGTAAACAAGATACTAAACCAGGGGAATCAAATACTGGAAAAGAACACTGAGAAAAATTGAAAAAAAAAACATGTTAAAATGAGAAATAAATATAAATAAAGTCTTAATTTCGGCTAAGTTTGCTATTATGACGGAGATGCTACACAACATGATCTATTTAGTTTCATCGCTTCAAGCATGATTAACTTTAAACCCAGCTCAAGTACAAAAATAGCTTTCTTCGGCATTAATAGTTTTCCAAGTATCTTTAGATTTTAAGAATGGTTCAAAAGGATCATAAGGACCTTCAGGATCGTCCTTATGATCTAAAGACAATTGCTTTTGATTATGATTACCAAAGATCACGTCCACAATTCAAAAAGTGATGCGCCACACAAATGCAAAAAAAATCATAATACTTTCAAATTAAGATTTTAAAAAACAATACTCGTAGGGCCCTGGTTATCTGAAGACAATTTCTACTTACTTTGATCACCTATAAAGATGTTCACAAAGGCAATTTGTCGCATCAAGCAATAAAAACCCTCAAAAAAAGTCCTGATACTTTCAAATCATGTGCTCTATGTAAAGAAATTTTCTTTAAATGTTTCAAAGATAAGCGGGTGATAGGGGGTTTAGGCGGATACTACTCCTCGGTGACCTATTCGTAAATTTTGTAGTCTATAAAAATGTATTTCCAAAATTCGAGAGATTGACCTCTGTCAATTATTGTGGATAAGATCGTGCCACACAAAAAATTGGCCGAGGTCTAGCGTCAAACTATTTCCACCGTTATTTAACAGTACCGTTAGAACTTGTCCATTGAGAGAAAACCTGGTCAGTTAGGTGGAGTGCTACACATGAATTTTCTGAAGTCAAAAGTAGAAATCATTTTCAAAAGATCACCCAACACACTCGGTAGGAAATCGGCCCGGTTCACACAGTGCTCGGACTATTTGGTAGAAAAAGTTAAAGCAAACGCAGGTTTAGAAACATACAAGACTCAAAAAGTTTCTGTCTAAAACTTAGGGGCCAAAACCAGAGTACGAAAATTGAAGTTAATTAAAAATAATATTCTTGGTGCTCGAGGAAATGTTGAAGTTTAGGAACCAATAGCAGCCAAATTTCCACATATTTTTGGTCAGACTTGGCATCCTGTCATTATGGTTAACAAGCCCTCGAGTGATAGAAGAACAATAATGTGGTATTTAAATCGAGACAAATCCCTCAAACTGCCCGAAGCAAAGTTTGATGGAGAGATATTGGACTCTTGTTAAAAGAGAATTAAATAGCACAAAAAAATATGGTAGATTTTAACCTGTTCGAGCAAAGTACTATAAAAACGTTGGTGGCAGGATTGGCGAAAAGATATCAAAATTTCATCACAACTGATGATTAAAGCTATAACAATATTGTTGTTTTATTTAAATTTTGATAATAATTTCAAACTGTAAGTTTATTTTATTAACATTTATGTATGTTAAGAATTTTTTGATTTCACTATTTTTTTTTTAATAAATGTGATCGTGTACGAGAGAAAGGAAATGGAAAATGGTGTCGTCATATTCAATAGTAAATTTATCATTAAAGTTTATTTCAACATGTTATCGCTTGTAATGTTGCAGCAAAATTGCAAAAAATGAGTTCAACATGTTGTTTTATTTTAAAAATTTTCTATGATTTTTTTCTTTAAACATAACTATATACGAAGGTTATTCAAAAAATCTAGAGTCCTAACGAATGCTGATCAAAACTCATGTCTAAAGTTTCTTTCATCATTTTTATTAGCAAAATAATATAAATTTCTTTGTTGTCCTAAACATGTTTCTAAACAATGTTTAGACTTATTTATTCATTTCTCCCTCGTATTTCTTTATGCCATAAATATTTGTAATCCCCCTCCAGCTGAAAGTTCTAAAAGTTTATATTACAATCGCGTGTCTTATTTCAAAAAAACAACAAAAATATATTCACATAAAATGTCGGCTTAAGAATGAAGAGAATGAATTTTTTTCAATTGTTTGAAACAGAAAAAAATTCTATAAGAGAAACTTAAAACCAAGTGTTCATTTGTTCTTGTTTTCTTATCATGTTTGTGGCAACAAAACAACAGAAAAAAGTGGAATAAAATAAAAGATGATGGTGCATGATGGTGGTGGCAGTTACAATAATGCAACACATTTTTTTTTCTTTTTTTTTTTAGGAAAATTCAAAAGCGTTGGTGTTGCAAGTAGCTTTACACACAAAAAAGGGAACCATTTTTATAAATGTTCTTCTTATGTTCAAGAGCAGTTTGCATGTGCAACATGCAATATTTGTTGTTGCAACTGCTGATGATGGTGAAAAAAACGTTAGCAGGCGAATTACTTTGTGCCATTTTCAAAATGATATTTAGTAGTTTGCGTTTTATTTTGGAAAAAGGAAAACAACAAAAGAAATGGCGAAGAAAAAAACTTAAAGGAAGCCATAGAGCAGTGACACTTCCTTTTTCTTCTTCTTCTTCTGTTTCTAGATACTTTTTATTTTTGTACGTGTTGTTTTTTTACAACAACAAGAAAACTTTTGTTTTCTGTTAATTAAAATATTGTTGTTTTTTGTTTCTAAAGAATAATAGCAACAACAATATGTAATAGAAAACTAAGAAAAAATAAAAATACACCAACACCGACTACATAAGTACCCAACAGCATTTCGTAGGCATGAACAATTGCTGAAAGACCCTCGTAGAACTTGAAGCTATGATTTGTACTGGCATATTGCATGCTTTTTTTTACTGTGATACACGTAGTAAAATGAAATTAGTGACATATGAGGTGGCTTTCGGATGTGGTAGTTATATCAGAGCTATGGAAAATTAGGGACAGACCCTCCTAAAATTTGGTAAATTTTCTGGATTCCATATTTTCACGATATTAATATTTTTGGTTAAAACACTTTAAAGTGAATTTTGGAAGTTGGTCCATATGGGAGCTATGGGCATTTATGGACCAATATTCTAGAAATTGAATCGAAAAATTAAACCGAATACAAAATCAAGTGAAATAACAAAAATAATGTCTCACAAAATTGTATAGTTTCTCATATTTGGAAAATGTTTAAACTGTCAGTCTTCAATATTTGTCATATTTTTGGCTATAACTTTTTTTCTAGTGCTCCGATTCTGAAGATATTTGAAAGTATTCATAGCTTCATTTGATGACACCATTTTAATTAAATTTATTTCCTTTTAATTGAAAAAAATATTAATTAATTGTGTTGACTTTGAGGTTAACCCAGATAACGATCTGTAACTTAATATCGGCCCATTTTGTTGGTTTTTAAAATGATCTATTGTGAATAATAAATAGTGCCAAATTTCATAAACATCGGTTTATCACTATAAAAATGAATCAAAAATCTTTTTTTTTTTTTTTTTTTTTTTTTTTTTTTTTTGAGGTTGACTAAAATATCGATCTATACCTTTTTTCCCTACTAAACCGATTTCGCTAATTTAATATCATATAAAATTTCATTACAATCTGGCTAATGAGGTTAAAAGTGATCCTTTCGAAAAGGTAAATATGTTCAAATTTAATCAGAAAATTTGTAAAAAATCTTTTCTTGAATTTTGAGGTTAACTCCAACATCGATCTATCACTTTTTTCTACTGGACCGACATTGCTGTCCTTGACTAGCAATAAACCGCAATAAACATTAATACAAAATTTCAATTAGCTTGGACCATTAGTACAGAAGTAAGCGTTCTTCGTGTTATATCCACTTTTACTTTAAAAATTTATAAAAATTCTTTGTAGAAAATGTGAGATTGAGTCAGATATCGATTGTTAATTGAAGTCAATTTTACTGGTTTTAAATGAAGATCTGCTTCGAACAGAAATAAACACTCTGGTAAATTTTCATTAAAATCCGTCTTAATGAAGAGATCGTTCCAGTATCCGTTGACTGTAAAATTAATAACAATTTTCTTGACTTTATTTCAGATATCGCTATATAACTTTCTTCTACTTGAGCGATTTTATTTATTTCATATCAAATGGGAAACCGGATCACATGTAATATTCATGTCCATTTCATTAAATACGGACCATTTCTACAAAAGAAAGATTGCCTCAAAAAGACGCATCTACTCATAACTAAATCGTGACAGATTTTAATTTGGGATCTTAGATCGTACTTCTTAGTGATACAAAAACAGTGACAATGTCAATATATCCTCATTCAAAATTTGTAGTGGAGCTTACAAAAAATGGAGTACCCTAATTGTCTTGAATTTGTTTCCGTTGGTGGTTGCACGTTGCATCTCTTTCATTTTTTTGTACTGCAAATTGTGCAGAATAAAAGTTTCTTATTTATTTTCTAGTTCCTGAAACTAGAAAAAAATGTTTAAGTTTTTATTTGTAGCAAGAGATTTAAAAAAAAAAGTTTCTAAAGAAAATCGTTTTGCTTAGAAAACGTTAGCAAAGCAGAGTTGTTTTCAAGGGAACTATAGCTAAGTAACAAGTTTAGTAAAAAGAATTTTGGAATTCAGATATGTAACAAATTGTCCGCAAATTATTGATAACAAATTTGTATTTCAAAGATAAAAATCTATTATTTTCTTACTTGACAAATTCGCAAAATTTAATTAAATTAGTTCCTTCGAGGAAAGTATTCCAACAAACATACCTGAAAATAAAATAAGTAAAATATATATTAAAAACAATTTGGAAGTAATTTTTATGTACTAAATTAATAAACATTAAAGTAAAATTGAAAGTTTAGTAAGGAGTGAGTTCCAAAAATTCTTAACATAAGTATCTCATTAAAATTTTGAGTCTAAACATTTTTTGATTATTTTTTGATCAAGTTAACTTTGTAAAACAAGTGATTTATTATGTTTAATGTCCAAGTAATGAATTGCAGTGATAATCTGATTATGAGTGACCAAAAAAACTGTGTACTAAAAATCAAAAAATATTTTCAACAAAACCTTATTTGGTCCTACAAAAAATTGACCAAAAATTCAAAGGACTACGACAAATTGTTTCCAGTGTTATTAAACAGTACTGGAAGAACTTGTCCATTAATAGAAAACCAGGTTCAGCTAGACATGATGTTTCTAAAGCCAAAAAAATAGAAAGCATTTTTATAAGAGATACCAACACGTCCAATAGAAAATTAGCCCGTTTAGCTCACTTTTCGAAGTATTTGGTACAAAAAGTTAAAGCTAATACAGTTTTAAAAACATACAAGGCTCAAAAAGGTTCCCTACAGTAACGGTGAAAAAAATTAGAAGCCAAAAACCAATCACGGATTGACGTGAAGTTTTCTAAAACAATATTTTGCTACATTTTTATTGATATATCTACAGCGGTTTAAAAGTTATAAAATTATTTTCATAAGAAATCTTTTTGGAACTGTTGTGTCTGCCTGAAATTGTTAAATTTCAAGGGTCTTAACGTCTTATTTGCTAAGAATCTGAAAGTTAACCATGTGATGTATCATTAATATATCACCAAAGTTTTAAAAATAATTAGTGATAAAAAAGTTTCCAGGAAACAACAATTGTTGGCTGAGATATACGAATTTGGAAGGTCATCCACTAACGTCCTGATTCGCTATTGATAAACCTGTTAGGACTCTAAAGTTATTAATGTTTTACCCGCAACAAACTGTAAATATTTCCTAGAAAATCCACGATAACTATAAGTCTTAGGATACCATCCCTTATACCAACCTCCTAAGTTTGTTTACATTTTTGTATTCGTTTTTTTCCTTCCATTCCTTCCTTACAAAAGTTTAATTTCTTTAGGGTCACTACGTGTGTGTTCATTTCCATTCATTCACATTTATTGTTTACAAACATTTTTTTGCATTAACATTAACATGTTGTTGTTGTTGTTGTTGTTGTTATTGTTTGAAAACAATATTACAAAAACATAATTGTTAAAGTTTTAAATTTAGTTTCAATTTTATTGTTTCTATTTCTATTTTTAAACATTAAAAACCAAAATAATAAGAGAAAAACAATTCAACACTTGTTGTTATCAATTCCTAATGAATGTTTGTATTAGAGGGAAAACAATAACACAAATGAGTGAAATAACGTTTTTAGGGTGTGAGAGAGAGAGAGTAAAAGGTAAACAATAATATTGTTGTGGTATTTAGAACAAATATTAATAACAGTTATTTCTCTGTTTTAGGGAAGATAATTTTGTTATTGTAATTAACAGAAAAAGCAACAGCTGTTGCAAAACAATTAAAATAAATGTTTATATACATTTTTTCAGTTACATTTAAGAATTAAAAAAAAACAAGTTTAACATTAAATGTTGATTATTTTCACCCCCATAATCTCTCACTTTCTTTTTATTTTAAATTAAAAACAACTATTTTAATGTTGAGAATTAATTAATATTGTGTTTAAAAGGGAAACAGTGTTAATATGAATCCTTGACTAGAGCTGTTATTTCAGTTTAAAAAGTTAAAGAAATATATTTCATTCCACTAGACACGCCATTTCAGTTACACTTTGGTGATTTTTTTTAACCCTATTTAAGTTGCAACAACTTGTTTTAGTCTCTATTTAGTTTGTATATATCTGTTGTATAATTTTTTCTTTAATTCTAGGCTTTTTTACCTTTCTCTATCAAATTACCATATATTTCCCTTAACAACCTTCTTAATATTTGACATGCATTTCCTTTAGAAAAAAATGTATTAACATTTCTACTATTTTGTCTTTAACAAATTTATTTACTTTTTTCAGTTAAAACATTAAATGCCATGTTTGCATAATATAACATATAAGGAGTGAGGTCGAAAAAATATTAACATATATATATGTTAATAAAAATGAAATCACTTAACTAACAGTTTTAATTTTTTTAATTTGATTGAAATAATAATTTCAATTTTCATATTTTTTTTAAGTTTTAATCACTATAGTGATTTTTGGAAATCCTTCCATTTACGTTTTTTATAGTGCTTCCTCTCACTTTGCTCGATCCAGTAGCTCATCTCCGTTTAAAATCTACCACATATTTTTTATGCTCTTCAATTTTCTTTTGTCCAGAGCCCAATATTTCTCCATTAGAATTAGATCTGGGCAGTTTGTCTCTCGTGATACAAGGGCTTCTTTACCAAAGTGACAGGATGCCTAGACAGCCCAAAAATAAAAAGACGCATTGTGAGGTCTTATGAATGGAAGCAATATTTTTAAATATTCCTTGATATAAATTTCGATATTTATGGAACCCATTATCAAAATTGATTGACTTCCTCTTCCGCAACTGCACAGTGTTTATTATACCAAGAACTTTTTGAGAAATTTTAACTGCTTTGGATCCTAAATTTTTTTCAACATTAACATCGGCAATATAAAATTTCTGACCAGAAAATTGCGAAAAGTCAGTCAGGACATACGTTTCCTCACCCATAGAAACCATTGTAACAAATGATTAGCTTCTTTTACTGCAACTGCAAATTGATTGTCATTCCAAGAACTATTTGGAAATTTTGAATGTTTTCGGGTTATAAACTCTTCTTAAAATTTTTAACCAGAAAGTTGCGGAAAATCTATCAAAACATAAATTGCGTCATCCATATTTTTTAAACTTGAGTGCAATTTTCGTGCGCTTTTTTGTGGCCTCTTAATTTTAGCAGCTTTCCTGTCAAGAACTTTTAAGCCTTGTACGCCAAGTACTGAGCTAACCTGAGTCCTTTTTGAAATGCTTTATAATTTTAGCTTTCTACTTGGAACCATTCCCTCCACCTGATTCAAGTTTCTTTTAAACGGTACCGTTTAAAAACATTGAAAACAGTTTGACGACAGAATGTTGCCCAATTTTTTGTAGGACCAAGATAGCTTTTGTTGAACATATTTAATAACTTTAGTATGTAACTTTTTTAATCGCTCATTTTGATCGGATAAATATCAGATATACATATTTTAACATTAAACAAGTTAACAATTTTAATGAAAAACTTGTTTCGATCTCACTCCTTACATATGTTTTCCTCTGCATAAACTGGGCTAAACTATTGTTAAAACAAAAACAAAAACGAAAAAATATCAAGGGCATTAGACAATGAGACGACGAGGTACCCATATTATATATATATATATAAATGGGTTTTGTTGTTCTCTTTTGTTGTTGTCGTTGTTGCCTTGTTTCCTTTTCTGGCAACATTTTTTTTGTTGTTCAAGTATTTTAACATTATTTTGCACTTTTCCGGCCAAAAAAAATAATCAATAATTTTAAATTTTTCTAAAAAAAAATTTAAAAACTTTTAACGTATTATTTCTCCCACATGATTCACTCTCCAAAATTTCAGAATTTTAAGGGTTAAAAATTTCATATTTTTTTGTTTTTATTTTTAAATTTATAATTTTCTTTGTTTTTATTATTTTATTTTTGGAAAAAAATATTGGGTTTGGTGTTTTATGTTTCAAATTTGGGTTGGGTTCGGTTTGGTTTTTAATCATAATTTTATTTATTTATTGCGATTGTTAACGAGAACCAAAACATTTCATTTATTCCATTTTATGTTTTTTTTGTCGTAGGTCTTTTGATGATTTTCATCAAGTATTCAGAATTATTCTGGAGGGCATTTAATGTATATAAAGCGCGCCCATATCTTAAGGCTTTAAAAAAAGTAACATATGATTTAATTAATTGTTCTGAATTACCAACAGGAGGTAGATGGGGGTCATTACATATGATCAGAAATTAAAAGGGAACTATTGAAGAAGAAAATTATAACAAAAACTTTGAGTCTTCATAACTCTGCTACTGGCTTATTTAAGGGTTTCTCCTTTCAAGCTCGTTATTATGTATTTCTCAAAAACGTTTGGATTTAATTTTCTTAAAATCGAATAACGAGATCAAAATTATAGAACTTAAAAGCAATTATAACATATTTTAAGTCCATAGAACTTCCACTCCTAGCCATCTAATGAGTCCACTTTCTAAAACTATTGCTGTCACTTTGTATAATTTTATTAACAAATAACATTAACATATCGGAAATTATAGACATTTTAAGAAAAATACAAATATTTTGAAAGTATTTTTAATGAGGTTAACAACATTGATTTGATTTAAAACCGGTTTTTGAAAAATCTCATAGTTTTCTTTCATCCATTCATCTAATTTAAACTTATAGAAATATTTAAAGAAATAAAAATTTCATGAATGATTAGAGAAGTTATCGGATTTGAATGCCTTCAGATCCACTTCTGAGCGATCTTGTGGATTCTCCTTTATCACATAAAATTGTGAACATGTATACTTTGTATATATAAAATTCTAAGTAAATCCCAACATCTGATCAAAAGTTTAAGAAATTTGAAAAGAAGTATAAATTTGACGAAAGTGTAAAGTTCTAAACAAATTTAGGGTCTCATTGATACGCTCCTAGACGATCTTTTGTAATACCTCATCTAAATATATAATTGTATACTTATTTGCTATATTTCGGTAAAATTTCACAAACGAAAAAATTGCACTTCTTTAAAAAGAAACCTATTTTGTATCCTCTTATCTCCGCTCCCTGGCGATCTAATGTTTTCTTCTTCAAAAGAAATAAATGTGCCCTTCACGGTAACACTTTAACTAAATCCCTTCATTATATACAAATAGCAAATGAAACAAAGATTTAGCAAGTGTTTAAAAAATATAGTTCGAGCCCCCATGGACCCAGTTTTGCACGATCTAATTGTTAGGCTTTGAAAACTTTGTAATTGTATAATACTTGACTACGTTCAGGTAGATTTTCTTATAAATCAAAATAAAATTTTTGCATGTGTTTAATTATTATGATAATATGGGTTCCCATATCTAGGCTTCAGAGTGATCTGAGTGATCCTATTCTGAATTAACATTTACATACTTCTCTACTATATATAAAGTAATTTTATGCAAATCCCTTAAAGATATAACCAGGTGGCCCCGATAATCCGCTTATGGGCGAGCTGATGGGCTCTGCCATTAGACCCTATAATTTTCTCTCCTTCATTACTATTTAAAATTTGATGTATATCCCGTCACCTTATCTGGAGTTATTAAGAAACTCAAGAAAAAATATAAATTTCATAAATATTTAAAGATATAAATTAATTTAAACCCCTAACGCTCCGGTTATGGGCGAACCTGAAAATTTCAATCTTTATCACATAAATTTATATATTCTCGACTTTGTTAATGTAAAATTTTATATAAAAGCAATTATCAGATCAAAAGTTATAGAATTCTGTTTGATTAAAACAGTAAATTTGTACTCTGATCAGTTATGAAGATCATAACAAAGAAAGAAAAAATTCAGAATTTGTAAAAATAGAAATCAATATATCAGTTATCAGATTTATATAACACCTTTGTTTAAATATCATTAATAATGTATAAATAAAAAAAAATATTATTGAAAAACGATTTTCCTACTCCCTCCTCTCATAATGAGTTAATAATGTGATCTTGAGATATTTGATCAAGCGTTAAGAATTATAAATTATGTATAAAAATATCTGAAGCATATAAAATATATAACACCAACAAAGTCCATTGTATTTTAGAGGATTAAGAAAAAATAACAATTAAATTATTATAAGAAAATTTTATTGTTTTCATTGACAACTTTATTGGTTTTATGAACAAATTTAAACCCCGATATTTGTCTTATTATTGTGGACATAAATTATAATTTGACAATTATTTTATGTTTGGAGTTACGCTTGATAAAAGACCCCTTATTGGAAATAATAAAATGTTTTATAACGATTCCTAAGAGATCCGAAGCAACCAACCAAAAAAATAGTTACTTTATTTTTCTTCTCATATAAATTGAAAAAGTAAATATTTTGAATTACAAGTTATATTTACTTATTTTATCTAAATAAATAAGAGAAATGAAATAAATAAATATTTAATATATATTTTAAAAATTCTATAAAGTATGTAAATTAACCCTTAAATGGTGGCATGAAAAAACTTGGTCAAATTCTATAACATTTCAGAATTTTACAACTGAATAAAAGTGTAGAAATTTCATTAAAATTAAAAAAGTTTTAAACAAAAATTTACAAATATGTACCAAATTATATACAGGGTTAAGAAAACACTTTGGTCGTTCTTCTGGTAGTTAAATTTCTTAAAACTTGTCTGATCCTTAAAAGTTCTATTCCTCTAAACTTTAATTTTTACAAAAAAAAAACAGGAGAAAAAATTTGGAGTATTTTCATTCAAATCGTAAAACTGTTAAACAAAAGGATTCAAATAGGTACAAAAATCTATATGGGGTCAAGAAAACCCTTTGATCTTTCTTTTCTAAAAAAATTTCTTTAAACTCTTTTGGACCTTAAAAGTTCTATCTCTCTAAACAATAAATTTTACTAAAATCTTACAGTAAAAACATGTTAGACTATTTTCATTCAAATCGAAAAAGTGTTAAAGACATACGTTCAAACAGATACAAAAGTATATATAGATAAAAGAGGATACTTTGACCTTTATTTTGGTAGAAAAATTCCTTTAATCCCTTTTAACCCTAAAAACTTCCATTCATTTAAACTTCAAATTTAACAAAAATATAGGGAAAATAATTTATAGTATTTTCATGCAAATTAGAAAAGTGTTAAAGAAGTGGGTTCAAATAGCTCTAAAAGTATATATAGGTTTAAAGGCAACACTTGGACCTTTCTCTTGGCAATAAAATTAATTAAATATCTTTTAACCCTTAAAAGTTCTATACATTTAAACTTTTAATTTTATTAAATATAAGATTAAAAATTTCAGAAATATTGTCAAAGAAATTGAAAAACCGTTAAACAAATGGGTCCAAATTGTTATAAAAGTATATATAGGATTAAAGAAAAGACTTAAGCCTTTCTTTTGACATTACTAATTTTTTAGTGTCCTTTAACCCAAACAAGTTCTATTGTTTTAAAGTTTAAATTTTACAAAATTCAAAGACTAAACAATTTTAAGAGAATTTTCATTCAATTTAAAAAAGTGTTAAATAAATGGGTCCCAGTATAAAAAAATATATTTATGGGTTAAGAGGCCTTTCAATTAATATTAAAATGTATGTAATTTTCTTTAACCCTTAAAAGTTGTATTTTTCTAAACTTTTAATTTTACAAAAATATTTGTTAAAAAATTTCAAGAGTATTTTCATAGAAATTTGTAAAGTGTTAAACAAATGGATCCAAAAAGTTATACAATTATATAGGGGTTAAAGGTGACACTTCCACCTTTCATTTTGTAGTAAAAAATCTTCAACTACTGTTCATAGTTTTAATGTAACGATAATTCGCTTTTAATAACAAGAAAAAAATGAATTCCTTATAAAAAAAAAACTTTTCTGGTGATCTGATAACCCCGCCTACATTTACCAAAATTTTGATTTAATTTTTTGGTTAACATAATTTCAAGATGTTTACCATAAAATGATATTAAAATATCAGAAATCGTTTTAAGTTAACAATATAATTTATGCTCATGAAAAGATTTCATTTTCAATTCAAGATATCAATAATCTTATTTCACTGAAATTCTCTTCTAAATTGTAGGTTTAAGAGAGCGATTTTTCTCTAAAATTTTTAAAACAAATTTTTCACATTTTCCTCTTTTTAGGGTTAATTTGATAATTTCGTTCTAAGTAAATACAACTAATAATTGGTTACTCGTGTTTTAAGTATTAAGCGCCATTTCTACTTTTTAATTGTTTTTGCTTTAAAATTTTTTATTTCAATATTTTTTTATTTTATTTTTCAAAACTTAAATATCCAATGAATGAAATTCAAAATTATATATTTTATTCCTCCATAACTGTAAATTTATCATAATTATTGAATTTTATAATTAAAAAAAATAAAACCAGAAGTGGTGAAGAGAGTCTTCTAACTTTGTCATTCCGTGTGTAAAGCTAAGAAGGAATAATCTAAGACCCCATGTTATGTATATTTAGAATATACTGGCATTTAATCAAAATCTGAATCGATTTAGATTTAGCTATGTTCATCTGCCTGTTTGACAGAGCTCAATTAAATTTGGCGTGAGTATTTGTCATTGTCCTGAGAAGTTTCTTATTTAAAACTAGCAAAATCGGTTGTTAAGGTATATAGAACGATATCTGAGACAACCTCCAAATTCAGTGAAGAACTTTCGTAAACTTTTCAATTATAAATCGACAAATTAGAATAAATTTTTTGCCGTAATATCAAGAAGTACTAACCTCATTGCCGTTACAAAATCGGTTCAGTAGAATAAAAGTTATAGCCAAAAGTATAACTAATTTTAAGACTCATAAGGGTTTCTTTGATGTATTGTATGCCCTTGTGAGTGTATGTACGAATACTGTGTATGTACAAAACATAATGTCTGTAATTCTCAGGCATTTGTGGTGGAGGGTATTAAGAATTCGGCATAACATAGAATGTAACATTCCTACTGGTTTTTATTTTAAGGTTAAATATTGACTTAAATGAGAATTAAAAGTTCAATGACATTTAAGAGTAAAATTTCATAAAATTAATAAAATTAAGATAAAAATCATTAAAAATGTGGATTTAGATTAAAATGTTATTTTTTACAAATTTTTATTATTAATATTTTGTTTTAACAAATACATTTAAAAAGTTCAATGACCTTTTTATGAAGGTCAGATTATACAACAACAACAAAATAAAAATAAAGAGAAAAATAAATAAAGAGAAAAAAATTATAATTAATTTGTATTTTGGGTGAAAATAATAAGAGGGAAACCACAATAATTTTATGGAAAATTGTCTAACGAATTTTCATTAAAATTTATTAATTAAATAATTAAATGTTTAAATGAAATAAGTAAAAATGCTTTACCTAATTTTTAGTACCCTCCACCACAAAATGCGTTTGAAATTAATACGTTACTTTTCGTACATACACACGCTTACATACAGGAACTCTTAATGGGTCATAGATTTAGTTATATTTTTGGTTATAAATTTTTTTCTACTGAACCGATTTTGATCATTTAGGAATGGTGAAGTTCGCATAACTTAATATTATGGCAAAATTTCATTCGAATTTATCGATTAATAACTGACTATTTTACGAAAGCTCTTCATTAAATTAAGTGGTTTCCTCTGATATCTTTCTATATCGTTTAATAAACCGAACCGATTTTGCTGCTTTTAAATAGGAAACTTCTCAGGGCTACAAATTCTCTTGCCAAATTTCATTGAGCTCTGTCATGTGAGCGTGCCAACTACAGACAGACAGACTGATGGACATAGCTAAATCAACTCAGATTTTAATTTTATGCAAGAATATATGTCAACTATGGGGTCTGATATGATACCCTCTTCACGACTTGTGTTTTCTAAAAATATATTCATGTCGCATACTGAATGACGAAACGTATATTCTGGCAGAACTTACTGGTCAAAAATTTTATATTGATGAAGCTCTACGGAATGATAAAGAAAAGTTTAGGATCCAAAACTTTTCTTCATCATTCCGAAGAGCTTCATCAATATAAAATTTTTGACGAATTTTACCTCTAAGAATGTTTTCAAAAAGGCTGCTTCAATTCAAAAGACTTCGTAATGTGTCCACTTAATTTTGACCTTACAAGGTAAACAATCCCTTGAGCGGTACAAGAACAATTAAGTGGTATTTGCACCAAATCCTGCTTAACAGCCGAGAGCTTAGATCAGTGGAGAGATATTGGGCTCATGTTTAAAGAGAATTGAAGAGCATAAAAAGGGTGTCCAAAAATGTGGTAAATTTTAAACGGAGATGTACTACCATGAGCAAAGTGCGGGAAAGCACTACAAAACAGTGAATGGAAATGGAAAAATTTTATCACACAGAAACTTTTAAAATTTCTTCTGAAACTCCTCTTTATAAGAAAATATTTAAAAAAAGTTTTCCTTATATAGAAAGCTTTCCAAATATTTTCTTTTATAGAAAAATAAAATCATCCTTTGTTTTATAGGAAAATTTCTAAAAATTATTTCTGAAGAAAAAAAATTTCAATATTATTTTTAAATAAAATTTTCTGTAAATTTTATTTTTAAAATAAACAATTAAAGAAATCTCTTTTTTAAGAAAAATAAAAAACTATTATTTTTCTATAGAAAATATAAAAAATATCTTTGAATAGAAAACTGTTAGAAAAAATCTTTATTTTTAAGAAACATTCATAAAAGTTTTATAGAAGAAAAATTGCTTAAAACCTTTTCATTATGAAAATTTCTTGTCCAAATTTTCTTTTGAAGAAAATTCCCTTTTTAAAGAAAACGTTTCAAAATTTTTCATTAGAAAAATAACGAATTTTTCTTCAGAAAATGATGTAGAAAATGCAACTATTTTCAACAAATTTCGCACAAAAAAACTTTTTTTGTGGAATCCACAAAGTGTGTAGGTTACAAATTATCGTTCGTTCTATTTTGTATCTACAAAAATTGTCCATTAACAAAATTTTATCGCTGCAACAATGTTGCCAAATCTTAAAACAGACAATAAAAAAAGGTGTAAAAAAACTAATTTTAAAAAAGAGTTTCGAAAAAAAATATGAACTACAAAGAAACAAACATTTTATATCATGTTTAAAGATTTTTATGACAACAACTACAACAACAAAAACGAGAGCAACAAAGAGAATGGCAGCTATAACAAACAACTATAACAAATTGTAATTACCAACAATTTTATGTCATCATCAGCCAATCTGACATTAAGGAACTTAAATGTTACTTTCAGCCAATTCTAAGTTGGACATAAAGTAGAGGAAGAAAATAAAGAAAATGCGGACTAAAGATTAAGTCCATTTTTTATAGAGAATCTTAAAAAAAAACTTATAAATTACTTCAGCACACTTAAACCTTTACACGATATGCAACTAAACTAAAAGTAAAACTATTTTATGCAAACTTTTTTCAACGTTTAGCAACATTGTTGCAACGTGCAACATTCTAATGTGTGCAATAAAAACGTGTTCATAATAGATTCATTAGAGTTTGCAAAGTATCGGATGGTAACATGTGGGCTTCTTTTTTTGTTTTTGTTATTTTGGATAAGATGAGATTTGAGGATAAAAGTTTTAAAGGAATAAATAATAAGAATCAATGTTTCATTCCACTTTTAATGGTTCGGTTTACAGACTTTAATTCTATTTTATCTGATTTTCTTATTATTTATTTTACAGAAAAAAATTAGAACCCTGCAGTTTTCTTTTATTACAGCTGTTAATGAGAATCAGAGAGATACTGATAATATTGTGTAAAAGAGATAAATAATTTTTAAAATAAAAAAATTTTTTTCTATAAAATTATTTCCTCGAAAATTTTTTATAAAGAAATTTTCTTTAAAAAGAAAAAATTATTAAAATTTTCTATGAAAAAAATTTCTTGAAAATTTTTTATGAAAATAAATTTCGGGAAGATTTTCTATGAAAACAAATTTCGGGCAAATTTTTTACAAAAAAAATTTCTGGAAATTTTTCAAAAAATCTAAAAATTTTCTAGGAATAAAAAAAATTTTCTTTAAAAAAAATAATTCTCAAAAAATTTTTTATTAGAAAGAAATAGTTTAGAAAATTTTCTATAAAAGAAACACATTTTCTGTAAAACAAATTTTATTGTCAATTTTCTATATAAGAAACTTTAGCGAAATTTAGAGACATTTTTTGCGATTTTTTTAAATGGATTTTTAAGAAAAATATTCATTGAAAAAGAAATGTTTATGAAAAAGTTTTATAAAAAGAAATTTTATAGAAAAAAATTTCTAAAAGAAACTTTAACAAAAATTTTAATAAAAGAACTTTTAACTTACATTTTTGAAGAGAATTTTCTTTATCAAGAAATTTTATTAAACTTTTTTTATAAAAAGAAAATTTAAAGAAAATTTTCTCTTAGAAAAAGTCATTTTTTATAAAAGAAAATTTTCCGAAAAACCGTTTTATATTGATTTTTAAAGAAAATATTTTTTTTTTTTTCGAAAAATATCTATAAGAATAAATTTTATCAAAAATTTTTCATTAAAAAAAAATTTTAATTTTTCATTAAAAAAAAATTAAAAATTTTCTCTCAAATTCAATAAAATATAATTTGAGAGAAAATTTTTTCTGAAAACTCAATTTTATCGAAAATTTTTCTATAAAAGAAATTTTAATGAAAATTTTCAATAAAATGGAAATTTAAGGAAATTTTCTTTCAAAACTTGTTTAATGGAAAATTTTATATAAAAGAAATTTTTTACGGAAAAAAAGGATTTTTAAGGAAATTATTCTTTGAGAAATATTTATAAAAACGATATTTTCTTTTTTGAAAAATTTCTGTATAAAAAAATTTTCTATAAAAAATTATAGAAAATATTGTTCGGAAAAGATTTGTAAAAGAAATTAAATTTCCTATAAATAAATAAATAAATAAATAAATAAATAAATAAATAAATAAAATAAAATATAAATTTTTGGATAAAAATTCTAAAGGAAGAAACTTCAACGATAATTTAAAAAAATTAACAAAATTTTTCTATAAAAAGAGATTTAAAAAAATATTTCGGTATATAAAAATTTTTATTAAAAATTTTCTATAGAAAGAAATTTAAGTGATCATTTTCTTTAAAAATTTAAAATATTTTTTAAAAATAAATTTTAAAGAAAATTTCTTTTAAAAGGAAATTTTAATAAAATTGTCTTTGAAAAGAAAAATTTTTGTAAAAAATTCTTATAAAAATTATTTTAAGAAAAAAATTTCTAAGAAAAAATTATAAAATAATTAAAATATTATAAAAATTATTTTAAGAAAAAATTGTTAAGAAAATTTTTAAATTCTCGATTCTGCCCTATTGTATCTAAGAAAAAACTATTATTTATTTGTCATTTTTTTAAATAAAATATTAAATTTTCAAAAAATTTAATATTTATTTTTCAAATTTTTTGTTTAAAAACAACCAACAAAAAATTTTGCAATAATTTTATTATTTTTGAAAAAAAAAAAAAAAAAAATTCAAAATTCTTCAAAAAAAAAAAATCATAAATTATATGAAAATATTTCAAGCGAAAAAGAAAAATAATTTTGCTGGTGATTATAAGTTAAAGAATCTGAACGTGTGTGTGATTGTGACAAAATAAAAATATTTTTGGCAAAAATTCAAAAAAAAGACAAAAATCTAAATATGAAAAACTTGGCGAAAGCACGCGTCTGCACTAAAAGAAAATTATGTTTTTTTATTCTTTTTTTAATAAAAATTAATAAAATTAAATGTCAAAAGAATATTACAAAATTAAAAATAAAAAATTCTATTATTTACAAACAAATAATTAAAACTAAAATAAAAAAACATTAAGAAAATTAATTTTTATAAAAAAAACATTTTTTACAAAAAGTGATGAAATTTTTGTGAAAAAATAAATCTCTCTTTAAAATCCATATTTAGAGCTCAACTAAACAAGTTATTCACTTGATTTGACATTTTATTAAAAATGAAATTTTCATAAAAACAAGTTAAAAGAATTCTATATTCGGCTATGCCGAATCTGTAATACCCTTCGCTACAAAAGTCTGAGAAATATTCACATATACACTCGCAAACGCACATACAATTGTTTTGTAAATGTAACACAAAAAGACTTAATTAGTCTATAACTTTTTTCTACTGAACCGATTTTAATAATCTTTAGAATGGCAATGAAGTCCATGTAACCTAATATTACGGCAAAAATTCAATCGAAAGTTTTTTTTCTAAAAGTTAGAAGTTGTCTCAGATATCGGTGGAAATCTTTTAATATATTGAACCCACTTTACTGGTTTTATATAGAAAACTTTTCAGGACTTTAACAAATACTCAGGCCAAATTTCATTAAGCTCTGTCAATTACTGTGGATGCGAGCGTTCTAACAACAGGCAGATGGACAGACAGACTGACGGATATAGCTAAATCGATTCAGATTTTATGCAACAATATGTAGGTCTTGAATGATTCCTTTTTAGCGTTACACACGAAATGACAAAGTTAATAGATTCTCTTCACAACTTGTGGTGGTGGAGGTTATAAAAACGTTACTTTTTCAAAAATAGAAAAAAAACTGAATAAAATTTCTTTTCTTTTGCTTTAATTTCCCAACTGAAACTAATTAAATTAGAAACGTACAAACAGACGGACGAACTGAGCGACTGACTTTTTAAGAGAAAAACTTTCGCCGCTTGATTTTTGAATACAATTTAAATTAAAAATTAGAAAAAAAAACTGAAAAAATCAAATGAGCAGAACACAGAAGAAGTAAAACATCAACAACAACAACCGACTGACTCCAATCAAATTAATCAAAACTTAAATGTGGAAATGAAGAAGTTGAATTAAAACAAAAACAAAAAATAATACAAAATAACATTAAAATTAAAATGGAAATAAGTAAAAATATGGATAACAGAATAAAGTTATTTCGAAACCAAAAATAACAAAAAAAAAAACGGAACGAAAAAAGTTTATAACAAAATTTTACTTTAGAAATCAGAGGAAAATATAACAAAATTACACCATTTCCTAAAAACATTTCGAATATTCTATAAAAATTTGCTATAAAAAATTAAAATTTGCAACAAAGAGAGAATTTAAACAAAATCGGCTATAAATACAAACTTTAAAGAAAATTTGCTATAAAAATAAATTCCAAGAATGTTTGCTATAAAATGAAATTTTTGCTGTAAAAACGGAGTTAAGAAAATTTTCTTATCAAAATGTGTTCAAATTTGTTATAAGAAGAAAAATCAAAATAAATTTTCAAAAAATGGATATTAAACCGAAATGTTGCTATAAAAAATTTAATGCAAAATTTCTATAAAAAGAAAATTTAACAAAACTTTGCAAAATTTCCTATAAAAGAAAATTTAAAAAAAGAAACGTTAATTATGGTTTTCTAAAATATTGACAAATGTTTCCTATAAAAAAGAAAATTTCTCGAAAAATTTTTATAAAAAAAAATTTCTAAAAATTTTTATAAAAAAAATTTTCTAAAAATTTTTATAAAAAAATTTTTTAAAAATTTTTATAAAAAAAAATTTCTAAAAATTTTTATAAAAAAATTTCTAAAAATTTTTAAAAAAATGTTTTTCAAAAATTCTTTTATTAAAAAATGTTTCTCGAAAATTCTTTTCTAAAAAATTTTTCTCGAAAATTCTTTTCTAAAAAATTTTTCTCGAAAATTCTTTTCTAAAAAATTTTTCTCGAAAATTCTTTTATAAAAAGAAATTTTTCTATAAAAAAAGTGCTCGAATATTTTCTATGGAAGAAAGTCTTCTATGAAGGAAATTTTTTAGAACATTTTCTATAAAAAAATTCTCGAACATTTTCTATAAAAATAAAATTTTTCCAAAAACTTTCTATAGAAAGAGAAAAAAATTCTTGAAATTTTTCAAAAGAAAAAAAATCTCGAAAAATTTACACAAAAAGGGAAATTTTTTTCGAAAATTTTCCATAAAAAGAAAATTTTCTCGAAAATTATCTATAAAGGAGCAATTTATCGAAGAAACTGGACTCTAGTTCAGACTATGACCTGAACTATAGTCACGACTATAAACTAGTCTTTAGTCCAGACTATGAACTAGACTCTAGTCCAGACTATGAACTAGACTCTAGTCCAGACTATGAACTAGACTCTAGTCCAGACTATGAACTAGACTCTAGTCCAGACTATGAACTAGACTCTAGTCCAGACTATGAACTAGACTCTAGTCCAGACTATGAACTAGACTCTAGTCCAGACTATGAACTAGACTCTAGTCCAGACTATGAACTAGACTCTAGTCCAGACTATGAACTAGACTCTAGTCCAGACTATGAACTAGACTCTAGTCCAGACTATGAACTAGACTCTAGTCCAGACTATGAACTAGACTCTAGTCCAGACTATGAACTAGACTCTAGTCCAGACTATGAACTAGACTCTAGTCCAGACTATGAACTAGACTCTAGTCCAGACTATGAACTAGACTCTAGTCCAGACTATGAACTAGACTCTAGTCCAGACTATGAACTAGACTCTAGTCCAGACTATGAACTAGACTCTAGTCCAGACTATGAACTAGACTCTAGTCCAGACTATGAACTATATAATATATAAAAAGGACTATAGTCTTGTCAATAAACTAGACTATAGTTTAGTTCATAAACTGCTCTATAGCACAGACTAAACTATAGTTCTGCTTATAAATTAGATTATGGTCCATATTAGGCCATATTAGGAAACAGTTTAAATATAAAAACTCTGTTAACATTTTTTTCCTTTAACTCTTTAATGGATTTTGGCCATATGAATATGTAAGCGCCCTAGAAACCTAGTGCTACAAGATATCTTATTGTTGTTGTTATTGTTCTATTTAATAAAAGGGTTTCCCTTTATAAGCAACTCCAAACAACGTATTAATTTGTTAGCACGAACAGCTGCCTAATAAATAGTCTCGACCATGAGGGACTGACTGAAGTTAACAAAATTTTAAATTTTATTCGTTATTTTCGCTGAATAGCAAAGTTAGCATGAAGTTAACATTTCCTGAAGTCATAAAACAACAAAAAAAAAAACGACGAAACTAAAAAAAACGCTGAATTGTAAAATTTTGTTTTTCCCATTTTGGCGTTTCTTTTAAAGGTAACAAAATGTAAAAAAATAAAAAAACAAGAAACAATGAAAAAGTTATTTAAAATTTGCACACAAATTTTAAATTTTGTTTTTCATTTTTTTTTTTTTTTTTTTTGTGAAAATTTTCTTTGTTCCTATTTTTCTTTAATTTATTTTTCTGTTTTTTCTTATTATTTACGAGTTTTAGTTTCAGTTTATAGTTTTAGTTTATTTTTTATCAAGATTATTATCGAAATAACATTGTAAGTTGTTTTGCAGAAAGTAGAGAGAAATGAGCTTCAAAAAAATGGACCTAAAGGTGGGAGAAAATCGCAAAGTATTAAAGAAAACCTAAATTAGCTATAGATGTTCATGAAAAAAGTAACAATGAAAATTTTAAATTAAAAAATAATTTACACAAAAAAAAAAATACAAAATTTTTTTTTTGCTATAAAAATATTTTAAAAAATTTATAAATTTTTGCTTCAAACATAAAAATCCATTTAGTTGACATAACTTATTTTCTAATAAACTTAATTATTTTATTGCTTTTAAAATAAATATTAAAAAATGTTTCTTTATCTTTATTTTCCTATAAAGAACATGAAAAAATTTTTAAAAACGCGCAAAGTTGAAAAAAATAAAAAACACTTCGTTGAGACAGCAAATTTTATTATATTCAGATTATAAACTAAACTATAGTCCAGATTGAAAACTGGACTATAGACTGTGGTTTGGACTGAAGTTCACACCCTGAACTACAGTCCAGACTGTAATCTAGACTATAACCCATACTTCGATCTGGACTTTAATCCCGAATGTGGTCTGTGAACTAAATTAAATGCCACACTATAATGTAGAGTATAATCCAGACTGTGATCTAGACTATAGTCAGACTTTGATCTACGCGAAACCAAACTAGAGACGAGAGTACAGACTGTGACAAACACGACAGACCAGACTGTGATTTAGCCTTTAATCCAGACTGTGATGTAGATTATAGTCCATCTTATGATCCAAATTATATTCCAAACTGTAATTAAGACTATAGTCTGGACTACGATCGAGTCTATAGACCAGATTAAAATCTTACTCTCTCCTAGACTGACTGACTGTCATGTAGACGAGAGTCCTAAATGCGATCTAAAATATAGTCCTGACTGTGATCTTAACTATAGTTCGGACTATGATCTAGATTGTAGTAGACTATTATCTGGACTATAGCCCAGACTGTGATTACACTATTATACTATATATACAGTTATATAGTGATTTCAGACAAAAATTTAGATTTTATTCTAAACTTTGAACCAGATTATATTCGAGTCATTTTGGTATACTTTTCCCTCTATTTCATAATATTTCTTCAAGTGTACTCTAAAAGGTTTTTGCTTTAAAAATCCCCATTATATCCTCTCTCTCTCTCTCTTGCTCTTACTAAATGGTTTCTAAATTAATGGCCAATGGTCATCATTGACATGCGATTTTTGCCAATAAACAAAAAATTCGCAGAAAAAAAAACAATAACAACAACAAAGGTTCACCAAACAAAAAACAAAACAAGGACAATAGCAAAAAACCTAATAAACCATCATAAGACCCCATAAAACGATTAAAAACAAAAAAATCACTAAACACAAAAAAACAGCTGCAAAAGGAAAAATATGAAATGGTGTTATCAACACTCAATGCGAAAAAATATCATTATTTTCACTCTAATCATCATTATTACAACGAAATGAAGAGAAGAATAAGGAGAATATTGAAATTCAATAGAAAACAAAACTCACTGATTTGATTTCTATTCCTTTTCGAGACCCTTTAATTTCAAAACGGAAAAGGGTGAACATTTAACTAGAAAATCACAAATCAAAGCAAAAAAAAAAGAAACTAATAAAAGACGATTTGATTACAAATCAGAATAAAAAATAGAGAAAATGTTGCAATAAATCACCAATGACAAGCAACATGTTTAGATGGTTTTTTTTTTATGACTTAAGTTTTTCTATATTTTTCGATTTCTGATGGAAGTTTTCAAAGAAAATATTGCTAAACAAGAAAACCAAAACAAACAAACAAACAAACAAACAAAAAATTATCTTATTGACCATCGAGGTTTTTGCTTTCGTGTTTTTATTAGTTTTTATGGTTAAAAAAACAAACAAAGATTTAATATCAAAATTGAAAAACAAAAAATTGTAATATTAAATTCACTTCGGTCACGTGATGATGGCGTTTTGCTAAAATAGTCAACAAATGGCGCTAAATGGTAAAAATTTTAAAAAATAGCAGACTTCACGAATATAAAGTTTCCTATAATATTAAAAATATAATTCTAACAGAAATTCAGTGAAAATTCAGAATTAAAAAACCTGTAAAAAATCATAATAAAAAACCACCAGATTTACTTTTAGTACAGATATGAACCTCAAAATGTTTATTAAACAATTGCGTGTATTTTGTTGCTTAAAAAGATCAAATCATTTGTTTATTATATTATTTAACAAATTATTATTATTGTTGCTATTTTCTACAGTTTATTAACAAATAACCCTCATCACATATTTGAAATTTTTGTTTATAAAAAATTCACCATTTTTTCTCATCACAACGAATAAAAACTATTTTTTGAATGGTTCATATAAAAACAAAAACAAAATAAAACAAGTGTAACTGAAATATGTGGGAGCTACAAAAAATTATTTTAAAGTAGTTCATCAAAAATTGCGCAAAATTAAATAGAAAAGCGACAATTACGTGATGACCTATGGAGAGCGAAAAATCATGTTTACAAAAACACAATGATGCCAGATACAGATAATTATGTGAACTTTTTATATTTTATAGCATCTCAATGATTCAACGGACTGCAAAATAGTTCACACTGTGATCTAGGCTACAATCCAGATTCTTGTTTACAATTTTATCAAGACTACGATTAAGACTAGTGATCGAAACTCTCTCATATAGACTTTATACCAGACGTGATCTAGAATGTAATCTAGACTATAGTCCAGACGGTGATCTAGACTATAGTCCAGACGGTGATCTAGACTATAGTCCAGACGGGATCTAGACAAGTCCGGTGATCTAGACTATAGTCCAGACGGTGATCTAGACTATAGTCCAGACGGTGATCTAGACTATAGTCCAGACGGTGATCTAGACTATAGTCCAGACGGTGATCTAGACTATAGTCCAGACGGTGATCTAGACTATAGTCCAGACGGTGATCTAGACTATAGTCCAGACGGTGATCTAGACTATAGTCCAGACGGTGATCTAGACTATAGTCCAGACGGTGATCTAGACTATAGTCCAGACGGTGATCTAGACTATAGTCCAGACGGTGATCTAGACTATAGTCCAGACGGTGATCTAGACTATAGTCCAGACGGTGATCTAGACTATAGTCCAGACGGTGATCTAGACTATAGTCCAGACGGTGATCTAGACTATAGTCCAGACGGTGATCTAGACTATAGTCCAGACGGTGATCTAGACTATAGTCCCAGACGGTGATCTAGACTATAGTCCAGACGGTGATCTAGACTATAGTCCAGACGGTGATCTAGACTATAGTCCAGACGGTGATCTAGACTATAGTCCAGACGGTGATCTAGACTATAGTCCAGACGGTGATCTAGACTATAGTCCAGACGGTGATCTAGACTATAGTCCAGACGGTGATCTAGACTATAGTCCAGACGGTGATCTAGACTATAGTCCAGACGGTGATCTAGACTATAGTCCAGACGGTGATCTAGACTATAGTCCAGACGGTGATCTAGACTATAGTCCAGACGGTGATCTAGACTATAGTCCAGACGGTGATCTAGACTATAGTCCAGACGGTGATCTAGACTATAGTCCAGACGGTGATCTAGACTATAGTCCAGACGGTGATCTAGACTATAGTCCAGACGGTGATCTAGACTATAGTCCAGACGGTGATCTAGACTATAGTCCAGACGGTGATCTAGACTATAGTCCAGACGGTGATCTAGACTATAGTCCAGACGGTGATCTAGACTATAGTCCAGACGGTGATCTAGACTATAGTCCAGACGGTGATCTAGACTATAGTCCAGACGGTGATCTAGACTATAGTCCAGACGGTGATCTAGACTATAGTCCAGACGGTGATCTAGACTATAGTCCAGACGGTGATCTAGACTATAGTCCAGACGGTGATCTAGACTATAGTCCAGACGGTGATCTAGACTATAGTCCAGACGGTGATCTAGACTATAGTCCAGACGGTGATCTAGACTATAGTCCAGACGGTGATCTAGACTATAGTCCAGACGGTGATCTAGACTATAGTCCAGACGGTGATCTAGACTATAGTCCAGACGGTGATCTAGACTATAGTCCAGACGGTGATCTAGACTATAGTCCAGACGGTGATCTAGACTATAGTCCAGACTGTGATCTTGACTGTAGTATAGAATGTAATTTATACAATTAATTAAACTGCGATCTAAAGTGCCAAACCCCATATAAGGATTCTCCCGATCTCATTGTTATATGAAACTTTTATTCAGAAACAAAATCTTACATATATAAAAAATGTCTGGCAACATTGTTTTCAATGTTTATTTACAGTTTCTTCTTTTTTTATCAACTTTTCTCTTTGTACACATGAACATGATGTTGACAGTATAATTTATTATTTTGAAAGTTTGTTTTTTTTTTTTTTTTTTTTTTATTTCTTCATTTAGATCACAGGGCTTCGTCAAGGTCGTTTTAATTTTTTTAAACAATGAAGTAATATTTTAATATGAAATAAAAAAAATATAAAAATAAAAAATATTTTATCACCAAAATATTTCGGCAAAACAAAAAAAAAATATTTAAATTGTGAAAAATTATTTTCGCTAAAAAAAATTTTAAAGTTTTTGGCAATAAATTTTTTTATTTTATAAAAACGCGAAAAGAAATTCACTACTTTTCTATTAATAAAATATTTTTTTTTTTAATTTATTAATAATTTCTAAAAGTTTTTATAAATTTTCTTAAATATTTTGAAAAGTTTTCATTTTCTTACATTTTTTTCTGTTATAAAAAAATGCAACTCTGTGTTTATTGTTGTCATTATTATTTTTGCCACATTTGACATACAGTACGTATACTTAATAAACATTGTATTTATTACACACAATCATACATAATTATTAATACGTGTATGTAGGTTAAGATGTTTTTATACTCTTTAAATTGCAGCTCTGTTAATTTGATTACATACCTTTTCCGATAAAGACAGAGAGAGAGAGAGACGTAAATGCAGACAGACATTAAGCGTTAAATTATTTATAAGTGAAAAGCAAAAAATGAATACTCTCATACGTACACACATTTGTATATACGTACAAACAAATGTTTTAAAATTCATTCACCTTTAACTGGATGCTAAATATTCTTAAAACAATCTCATTCCCTCTCCCTCTCTCTTCCCCTGCTTCTTACCATCACTTAGCCTAGAAAAAAATGTATTTACTTTTTTAACGGTATGAAATCGTAAAAGAAAACAATAAGCTATGCCGAATCTTCTATGCTCTTCCTCTGTTAACATAGTGCATGAGTTGAAGATATTGGACCAAAAAAAGCTTATTCGTTCATCAAAGATATTTTTAAGAAAATGGACCAATTAAAAAAAATCATTCTCTGTGAAGTAACTAGATGTGGTAGCTATAGCAAAGTATGGACCGATATTAGTTGTTTAAAAAACATATATTCAAAACAGATAAAAAGATGAGAGCCGAATATCAATAGAATTGTTCTTTCTTACAAGTTTTATTAGTTCATGAAAGCTATAGAAAACTATGGACCGAGATTGAGCAAATTTTTAACATATATTCAAAATAGAATAATATGTGTGTTAAATTTCAATAGAATTCGGATTTATTTAAGAGTTTTATGAGCTCAACGCCATTTTCTGGGAAGGAGCTTTATATGGGAACAATGGCAAAATATATACCGATATTGTTTAAATGAATAATATTTATTAAAAATAGTTAGAGAAATAATTGTTGCGAATTTCATAATAAAGTTGGTCTACATTTACTAGTTCCATGGGTTCAAAACTATTTTCCGAGGAGAAGCCTTGTATGGCAGCTACAGCAAAATATGTGCCGATATTGCTGAAAATACTTATATATATTAAAGATATTTAGAAAAATCATTGTGCCGAATTTAAATGGAACTGGTCTATATTTAAGAGTTTATAAGCTTAGAACCGTCCTCCGATAAGTGACATTATATGGAAGCTATAGCAAAATATGGACCAATATTAATAAAATTAATAAAATATATTTAGAACAGCTACGAAATGATTTGTGCCAAATTTCAGTAGAAACGGATAATATTTAAGACTTCTATAAGCTATAAACCATATTCCGGGAAAGGTCTTTATATGGGAGCTATATCAAATATTGACAACAGCACAATCTAGTTTCTTAGTGTTTATTATTGTATCAATATAAATGTAATTATATGACAAAATTTCAGAAAATTATCTGAAAAATTACGTTCCATAAAGCACACAGATTTTGGGGTATATCAGAATTTTGCATATTTCAGCCTATAACATTTTTTCTATTGATCCGATTTTGATGATTTTTATTACAGTTAAATTTTTATTTAAGTCCAGCATTCTTTAGTTGAGAAAAAATAAGAAAATTAATTTTTCAGAATTTTGAAGTTGTTTCTGATATCGGTCCACAACCTTTTTGCCAATAAAGCGATATAGCTGGTTTAAAATAGGAAACTGCTTGGCACAATAATATAAAATGTGATCAAATTTCATTAAATTCGGACAAATACTTTAGTTAAATCCATTCAGATTTTATTTCGTTGTAATAATATAAATATTCATTATGGGATCTCAAATAATTCCTTTTAAGCGTTACACACGGAATGACATAGTTAATATACCCTCTTCACCACTTGTGGCAATGGAGGGTATAAAAGAAGAAACGAAAACTATTTTCAAAATGTTTGTATGGAATGTATGTGTGTGTGTGTTTGTTTGAATGTTAATCATTTCAAGATGAGTGCGTGTGTTTGTTATAAAATGCAGAAAGAGCAGGTTTTTTTCTAGGAGAATTAAGAGACAAGAGAAACAAAAAAAAGAGAGATTATGCAAATTGGAATTGTTATCAATTCAAATGTTAAAGAATTTTTTTAATATCTTTTTTATATTTAAATAATTTAATAATTTATCGTTCTAAATTTTTATTTTGCTAAAGAATTTTAAAAACCAGATTTAATTTATGGAATTAATGAAACAAAATTTTTGTTTTTATAATTAATTGTTATTGTTTTTTAATGGTTTAATTTGTTTAAAATCAAAAACTAAATCTTAAAAAAAAAAAAACAAGTAAGAAATTAAAGTGGGTCAAACCCGACTATTTAATACCTTAAACCATAATGATGGTTATAAATAGTAGTTACGAAAAATTAATAAACGTCCCTCGTATGGCTTTATTTTCTGACTTGTTCTTAAGTAGAAATTATTGTGAAACAAACATTAATGTGAAATTTAGGAGTTTAAAAATGGATTTTTCTAAGAGGTTATATGGGAGCTGGAAGAAATTATGGACCGACCCTCGTTTAATTTTGCACATCGATTTTTGCTTGCCCATCAAAGTGATATTTGGAAAGGAACTTGGGTTTGAGAATATCATAAGATTTATTTTTGCCAAATTTTATAAGAATTGCCGTATATTTAGAACTTCTAAAACATCATTCCGGGAGGACATTTGTATGGGAGGTACTCGAAATATTGGACCGAACAATGGCTGATTTCAATAGGCCTTGTCCTTGGGCCAAAAAAACAAATTGCAATCTGTTCAGTGTTCACAACTAGTGTATTAAAAAAACCGACATTTTCAGAAAACCGGGTTTCGAGTTATTCGCAATATGGGCTTTTTAAAAAAACCGGTTTCGGATACGGTTTTATGTTAAAATAAAACCGATTAATCGGTTTTTGTTCAATTATTTTTAAATTAAAGCAAAAAACTCTTATTTCATAGAAAATTGGAGTTTATAATGGTTCCATCATAATTAGGGTGTGTATTTCTTCGTGTATCAAAATAACCTTTTGTAACACATTTCATCAAATTATCATTGCACTTTATGATGTCCTAAATGGGTGGGGTATAAAAGTTGTTGTTGTTTCTTTCTTATTTTACGGTATCGTATTTAAAATCATGAGACTATTAATTATGGCTTTCAGAGCATATCTAAATTTTAGGTCTATATCTCTTTACCTAAAAAACGTATACTGCAGAATTAAAATCGTGATTATTTATAAAACAGACGGATTATAGCAAAATCGATTGAGAATATGATGTCTGAGAATACATACAAGCTGAAAAGCTTAAAAGCGACTTCCATTAAAAACCGGTTAATCGACTGAAAAAAATGTGGAATAATTCGAAAATAGAAATTATTCGAAACAAGTCGGTATTCTGAAAATTGCGAAAACCCGGTTAACCGATTTCCGGTTTTGGTTTTTGAATACACTATTCACAACGTGTACATGGTCAACCAGCCGACGAAAAGGCAGACAGACCGACAGACGCATATCGTTAAATCGAATGATTCTAAGTCGAACAGCATACTTAAAGGTGAGTGTAACACCACTTGTTGCTATATGTTACAAACATAAGCGTAATACCCCAACCCCCTATGCTGGTGTAGGGTATAAACGGGTTATTTTTTATGAAAAAGAAATAAATAAATTAAAATTTATTTTAAATAATTTAATTTATTAATTTTAGGAAATTATAAATTTATGTTATTAAAATTATTAATAAAAAATATTTTGTTTCAATTAAAAATTAAAACCAAAACAATAAACAAATTTAAATTTCTTCGTAAACTTTTACTTTTAAAATTTATGCATAAATAATTTACCGTTAATGTTTCTTCAAATTTGAATAAAAAATAAATTAATTAATAATTTGTCAATTTTTTTTTGATTTATAAGTTTAAGTTTTGATATTTAAAGTTTTTTTATCAATAAATGAAAAATATTTTTATTATATAATTTATTTATTAATTTGTTGTTGCATTTTGTAAAGCTCTATTAATTTATTTAATTATAATTCTTTTCTGCAAACGAAATAAAATAAATAAAAATAAAATTATTTCCTTTTTTATTTTTTCTTTGTTTATAAATTTATTTGCAGGAGGTTTTTCGTTAATAAATTAAAATATTTTTTGTTTTTGTTTATGATTCATTTAAAACATTTTTCTTTTCAACAAATTAACGTTAATTTTATGGTAGATTTAAATAAAAAAATATATATAATAAATAATATTAAATTTAAAAACAAATAAAAAAATAATACTTTAAACGACCATAGCGAATATTAAATACCCTACATAAAAATATCAGCAGTTCTAGATCGATCGAGATATTGATTAAGACTATAATCCAGACAATAATATAGACTATAGTTCTGATGGTGAACCAGACTATAGCCCAGACAGTAATCTACACTCCTATAATCCAGACACTATAATCCCAAACTTGATCTACACTATAATTCATATTTTTATCTAGACTGTAAACCACACTATTGTCTAGATTACAGGTTCCATAATTATCTAAACTTATGTTCCAACAGTGATCTATTTTATAGTCCACAATCTACATTATAGTCCAAACTGTGATATACACACAAGTCTTATGAATAGAAATTCAATCTGTGATCTACGCCATAGTCCAGACTGTATTCCAAACTGTAGTCTACATTATGATCTTGACTTTAGTCCTGATTGTGATTTATAGTCCAGATTGCAATTATAAAGTGATATAGATTTTTAACCAAACTGTGATCAAAATACTGGCCAGATGGTTATATTCTAGACTGTAAACTATAATAAGGTTCAATTTGTAATCTAGAATATAGATCAGACTGTAATCTAGACTTCAGTTTAGACTGCTATCAAGAATATAGTTCATATTCTTATCGAGACTTTAGTCTGTGCTGTGATCAAGACTTAGATCTACTTCGGACTGTAATCAAGACTTAATCTTGAATAGAATAAGTTTCGCATTTTTTTAAGCAAAACGATGGGCATTTGTTCTTGTAACTGCCATAGCAAGTGTTTTTTCGGAAATCTTGACTGCTTTTGGTTCCTAAACTTTTCTTCAACATCCCCTCGATCATAAGCAATATAAAAAATCTCCGTTTCCACATCCATTATGCAGCAAAAATATTTTTCTCAGAAAACATGACTTCAATTTTTGTGCTCTGTTATTGACCTTTAAACTTTTGGCAGTGTTCCCGTCAGGTACTTTTTGAGCCTGGAATATTTTTAATTTATTGTACTAAATAGTCCAGGCACTAAGCTAACAGGACCACTTTCCCACTGAATGTGAAGCTCTTGTGGATCATTCCTTCTACCTGAACCAGGTTTTCTATCAAGAAACAAGTCCTCCCAATAGTGTTTAATAAAATTATCAGGCGGCAAAACATTTAAATGTTTGGGGAAATTTTTTTAGGACCATGTTGAGCCTTGGTCAAAAATATTTAATAATTTAGTACGCACTCTTTTCTGTTTATTCATTTAAATCAGATTTGCAATATATTATATAACTGACATGTGACTATAATCAATATTACAGATCCACCCAATCTTTGATTACAGTTATAGTCCAGATTTTGTTTGAGAACAAATGCCAGATTTTGGTTTATACTATACTCCAGACTGTGGTCTACATTATAGTTATTTCCGATTTGATATGTTTTAAATACTTTTTTTCATAATGTTACATACGAAATGATTAACTTAATATGCCCATATTTTCATATGTTGTTAGTAGGGTGTCTGAAAGAATTACATATAATATTTTTCCTGTGAAAAATATTTTAAATATTAAGAAAATTTTTTCTTTAGATCCAGAAAATATTTATAATAAATTAAAATGACGCTAATTTAAACCGGGAAATATTTGTCTGCTGATTTTATTTAAGAGACAAAAATTAACAGAAATAATTATAACAGAAATATGCTCCTTCAACTGTCTAACAGCAAAGAGAGAGAGAGAGAGCAAATACAACAGTAAACAAATAAATAACGTTGCATCTACTAACAGTGTTGTCATTATTAAAAAAGGATAAAAAGGGAGTTTCAAAAAAGGTTAAAATATTTGAGAAATAAAATATTTGAAATTTTAAATAAAATTAATATATTTTTAATTCTTTTAAACTTTTTTTTTAAACTTTAAAAGGCGCCAACAATTAACCATATAAAGATTTAATTAACTTATTTTTTATTTGTTTCAAATTTGTTTAATTATTGTGAACAGCTGAGTTCTTTTTTTTTTTTCAACAAAATTTAAATAAATTAAAAAATTTATAAACTAATGATACCAAATAAACAAAACAAACACCCACGAATTATTTTGCAAAAAAAAACATAAATTTAAAAAAAGAAAGATTTTTACAAAAAAAGTAGTCACACGACCAAATAACAAAAAAAAATTTAATAAAATTAAAAATAAAACTTGTTTTTTGTTTATAAAAAATAAATAAAAAATTCTCACGTTTTTTGCAAAAAAATAGAACAAATTTTATTTTAAAAAATATTTAGAAATTTTTTTTTATTTTAAATTTTATGTGGGCGTTTGAAAACTAATTTGGAGGGGGAAATAAAAAAGTAAAACATATTATAATGAAACTATTTAAAAAGGAAAAATATGCTAAAATCACGTGATAATTTGCAAATTATAAATCAATATTGAAGATTCGGCTATGTCGAATGGTCCAGTAGAAAATTTCCTTGAGAAAGTAGTTTGAACCAAATTTGAAAACTCTCGCTGTTATAGTTCTTAAGATATTCGATAAACAATATTTGATTTATTAAGAGGGTACCCCACCCCCTAGTCCTATCGGTCCCACGTTTGTCCATAAAACAGTTCCTTGAGAAAGCAGTTGAGAACAAATTTGAGAACTCTCACTGTAATAGTTATTTAGCTATTCGATAACCAAGATTTGCTTTGTATGGGCGCGGTACCCCTCCCCCTACTTTTTGTCCAGTAAAACAGTTCCTTAAAAATGTTGTTTGGATCGAAATTGAGAACTCTTGCTTTTCTATTGGAATTATTAGCTTTTGCTATTTTCGGTTATATTGAGTTCATTCTGTGAAAATTTAATCAAAATTGGCCCAGCCTTTTTTGGAGTCTATACGTTACACATATACATCCTTTTTTTATATTAAGATTTCACGAAACTTCTTCCTTTAAACTTAAAAGTTCTCTCAAATATCAGTCTATATTTTTTAATAAACTGAACCGATTTTGCTGGAAATTTTTCAGATCTATAATAAATACTTAGATCAAATTTCGTTAAAGTCTGGCAATTATTATGGATGTGAACGTGCCAACAACAGACAAACAGAGGAACAGGTAGATGAATATAGCCAAATCGGTTCAGATATTTATTTGTTGTAAGAAAATATATTTAAAATGGGGTCTGAGATGATTCATTCTAAGCGATACACACAGAACAACGAAGCTAATTTACCTTCTTTAACACTTGTGAGAGGGGGAGGGGGTCATAATAGAATATTAATATTAATTTAAATAAATTAAAAAATAAATATTTTATATTACTTATGCAAACAAAAATATTTCCAAAGCACAAAAAATTACATATTTTAGTAAAGTGAATTTCTCAAAAATGCCTTTAATATGAAATTATTACAAATTGAAACGCAAAAAAAGATAAAATTGATATCCAAGAATTTTTTTCTATTTAATTACACAAACAAAAAAATAAAAATAAAAATATCTATTAACAAATGACATCAATTAAATAATATTTAATTAATTTATATATTTTTTGTTGTTATTTGTTATTTGTAATTGACAGCAAAAAGGCGTAAAAATTGGGTGTAAAAAAATATTTAAACAATAAAAATAAATTCAATATTGTTTTTGTAGCGAAAGAATTTAATAACGCGAAAAAAAAATCAGATAAGAAATTGTTTGCAACCGATAAACAACGAATTGAAAAAGCACTAAATCTTTATCCAAAAACTTATAATGTTAAAGCAGTCAAAAAGACTTCAATTTTCCCAAAATATCCACAAGAAAATAAAATGAAATTATATATTAAGATTTTTGGTTTTTATTTATTTCTTTTAAAAATTTAGTACGCAAAGTATTTCTAGTACTTTTCTGATTTACATTTAAAAAAAGTCAAAATGACTTCCTTGGACAATCCAGTATAAAGCGTTATTTATATAAATATATTTTAAAATTTCCTTCTCTTTCAGCATCTTAGTTTTAATGATAAAATTGTGTGTCTAAAAATTTATATACTGTATATAGCAATGAATCTGAACCGATCAAACGAATAAAAAGAGGAAATCGTATATGAAATAACACATTTCATTTGAATTCCTTATTGATATTTTCAAATAATTAAGAAAAGTTTTTTGTTTGTTTATAAACATCTAAAGTATATAAACATTGTTGCTAGTGAAAATCTGAGAGAGTTTTTTGTTTAAGCGTATGAAAGAGAGGAAAATAAAAAATGCTGCAACATTAAAAAATTATTAATATTTGTGAAAATACCAAGTTTGAAAATATATTTTTTACTTTTGAATGGATCAAATTTGGGCTACAAAGACGTTATTTCTATTTTCTATTAATTAAATTCGGTAATAATTATTTATAATCTGAAATTGTTTAAGCCGCCTAAAAGTTATTTGTATTAAAAATAAGTTAATAAGAAAGAGAGGGAGAAAGGTTATAAAGAGCTTATATATACAACATATGTATCTATACATTGTTGCTAGAAAAAATCAATTTTGAGAGCATTTTTTGTTTACATGTAAACATAAAGGAGAGACAAATTATCAATACTGCACCGGTGTTGCCAATTCGGAGATTTTTGCGCTAAATTTGGCTATTTGGAAGCATCCATAGCTAGAAAAATTTTGTTTTAGCGATTTATAAAGTTCTATAAGAGATACAAATTTTATGCCAATAAGTGTTATAATACCAAAAAATGGAATAAACATCAAATCTAGTTAAGAATTTTAACACCCACTACAGTGTTCAGAATTTACAAATTATAAAGCTTAACTCCTCCAATTCTATAAAATCGAATATGTGCTATAATTTCGGATTTTAGTGTTTTTCAAATGTACTAATGATTTTGTTTCCAATAAAGATTAAAAGAAAGTGACAACCGGGAACTATTTGGAGAGACTTTTAATTAAACACTAAAAAGAAATAAAATATGTTGCTAACAAAAATTGTAAATTTCTCTCTTGAAGTTTAAAGTTGCCGAAGTTCTAGCTTTCTTGAGTCTTTAATTCTTCTCTGTTCTCAACTCAAGTTCTACTGAAATCAGTTACTAAACATATATTTTAAGCATCTTAACAAAGTAAACAACAATTTCTAATGTTTAGATTCATTAGATTATAGATTGCATAGACCAAACTTTGCCTAATATTTCTATATTTGAGTAATGAGCGTTCTAAAAGAGAGGGAGGAAAAATTAATTTTAGAGAGGATTTTTTGTTTAAATAGAAATATCTTGTGCAGCAATGTTGAGCATCTTAAACAATATTTGTATATAAACAATGTTGCTAGATTTTAATTCAATTGTTCTAAACAAATTCATATTTGAAAACATTTACAGTTGCTGGGATTATAAAAAAATTCACTTCATTAACGTGATTTCAAAAGACGTACTTCTCATAGGTTTTCTTTTTTAATTGAGTGGTGAGATATATTACAGAGGGATATGGAAAGGAGTAATGTATATAAATAAAGAGAGAATTTTTTTGTTTTCATTCAAGAATCTTATGCATCAATTTTGAGCACTTTAGGCAACTTATGAACAATTAACAATGTTGCTACATTACTGTATAATTGAGTAGGAGATAAAGAGTGAAAATCTTTAATACTTTTTATTTATATTAAATCATCTTAAGCAACAGTTGGTATATAAACAATGTTGCTACATTTTTAAATGCTTCGTTTATATGTTTTATGTATAGTAAAAATATTTTCGTGAGTTTTAGCAAAATCGATTCATTTAAGTGATTTATTTGAAATTATTTTTCAAAGTCTTCTATTTCCCTAAATTTTGTAAAATTGAGAAATGAGATTATTAACAAAGAGGAATAGAGTTTATTTTGTCTACATTTAAGAATGTTGAGATACATTATTGCCATATTTTATGTTGTTGTTTTATTGTTTATCTTCGAATTGTAAAAAAAACTTTTCATTAACATTTTACAACGGAAACATTTTATCTGAACACAAGACAAAATATAAATATAATATTTATTATATCCTGTCATAAAGACATGAAAATAAATAAATATTAAACTTCCATTAAAACTAGTTTAACTGAAATTTAAAAAAAAAAATAAAAAACCATTTCAAATTCAAGATATAAAACATGAATTTAGCTTTAAATGCTTTTTTTTTTAATTTAAAATCTTCTTTCTCGTTTTTTTGCTTTAGTTTTATTGTATTTTAATTTAGAATAATAACACTTATTAAAATAACATGAAAATAAACAAAACATTTCCTTATTGCAGCAAAAAAAATGGCTGCAACATACAACAAAATAAATAAAATTAAAAAAAAAATTGAAAAAACAAAATTAAAACAAATGTGGGTTTCATTCAAATCAATTCACTATTTAATGTTATTTTTGCTGTTGCTACTTTAAAGCTTTTAAAAACAACCATTAAAACTAGTTGTATTGTATCCATTGGTCTCTGGAGATCTAGTGGCTGTATGCATATATACATGTATATATACATGACGTTTACACTGCACTGTGTGTTTTTGTTTTCTTTTTCGAATAGAAAATTTCTTCTTTTACAAATTGAAAATGAAAATCTAAATTGAAGAGAGGAGAAGTGAAAACAAAAACAAAAAAAATCACCAATTCGATTCTATTTTAGATGTTAAATGTTGTAGAGAAGTTATAGAAAAATAAACTATTACGGTTGTTGTGGCATGCATGCATGTGCAACATGTTCGTAATCTATTTTACGCCATTGATTGTTATAAATTATGCAAACTTCATTTAACCACTGCAATTTTTTCTCCAGATATCTTCTTCTTCTTTTTTTTCTTTTCTTTTCTGGCCAATTGGTGCATGTACCGGTGAAGAAAATTAACAAGGAAAATAACAATAATGAAAATGTACGCATGTTACTCTAAAGCAATGAAAGGGGCCCTCTTGGATATTTGTGGAATCAAATGTTTAAGCTTCTGACTTTAACTATAACTCGAGACATCCTTTCCAAATTACTTCCAACCGCATTCCTAACCATCCACTGAAATGATAAACATTATATTTTTCTAGAAAAAACACTCATTATTCATTTCATTCCTTTGGATGCTCAAATAGAAGGTGTAGCGAAAGATATTTAAGAATTTATTAAGTTTCTTCTCCCCTGAGTACTATTATGCCACTAAAATTCTTCCTCTTCCAAAAAAAATCGTTAAAATGATTTAAAATCATCGTTTTTTAAAAAATCACATTCCACTTTCCATTCTTTTGGATGCCTAAGTGTAAGGTGTTAACGAAAATATTGCGAAAAACATAAACATGAGAATTAATTTCCTCGCGCTGTTCAAAGCGTTCTTTGAAATGATTTCATTATCCTATAAAATACACATTATTCTTTCCATACTTTTGGAAGCCTTAGGAGAAGGTGTAAGCAAAATATATTAAAGAACTAATAAAGCTTCTTTCGGAGTATTATTAAAACTTGATAAAAAAATCCTCCTGCACCAAACATTATTTGAAATGCGTTTCATCAACCTTTCCCTAAGAGCAAACGCATTATTCTTTCCATTCCTTTGGTTGCTTATGAAGAAGGTGCAATAAAAAAATCAATAAGAACTTAAAGATTTTGTCCTCTTCAAAGTATTCATTTATCTCGATAATAAAATGATCTTAAAAGTTAAATAGAAAATATAAAAGTGTACCGCCTAAGAATTCCATTTTTGCTTCCTTTGGAATGGTGAAAGCAAGGGCTTACTACTTGTAATCTACTATTACTTTGGATGCCAAGGAAGGTGCATACAAAGAAATTAAAGAAGAGTTAAATGAATAAAAGAAAGAAGAATTAAAAATAACTAAGACATTCCTTTTTTGCTGCCTTTAGAATGTTAAAAGTAATAGCTTTCGTACACATTTATAACAGTTTTTTAATCATTCGATTAGATGTCTAAGTAGAAAGTGTAGACAAAAGAATTTAAAAATGAGTTAACTTTATAACAGAGAAAGGAAAAACCAACTGTGCATTGGAGAGACACTCCATTTTCGCTTCCTTTAGAATACTGAGAGTAAGGCCTTTCCTACAACTTGCTTTACACTTACAAAAAAATTCCTTAAAAGGCTTTTTGTATTAATTTCAAATAGTGAATTTTCCCTGTGGCCTGTTGCTTCACTTACAAGCGTAAATTGTATGAAATTAAACATTTTATTCCGCTATTTTTTCTAATCAAATTCTTGCACATTTGTTCACTTTTTGTGAATTAAAAACAATTTTTTTTCAATTTTAATGATTTTTAAATAGTTATTTTGTCAGTTACAGTGTTTAACAATTATTGCGATTTAATAAATTGAATTGAAGAGATTTAAATTTTAATTCATCGTTACCTGGAATTATTTAATTTAAACGAACATTTTATGTTCACATACCTAAAAAGAGAAAGAGAGAAAAAATGAGAGAAAATTAATTAATTAGTCATTATAAAAATTAATTCATAAAAATGTTCTCAATATATTGATAAAATGGAGAATTGCCAAAGTTTGCCTTCGTACTTTGTTTGTTTAAAATATTCGAATGATTTCGTTTCGAGGAAGCGAAATGGAAATTATCTATTTTGATCTAACGATCATATTTAATAGTTAAAATAAGTAGCGATTAAGTTTAATAAGGAAGCTTCCGAAATTAATAATGACAGATCAGTTTCGAAAGCTTGTGATTGAGAATGTTAATAATTTTTTAACTAGAGAACCAAGAGAGTAAAGAGAACCTGTTAAAAGAAGATCAGTGAAATGAAAATAAATGTTCAAGAAATTTTATTTACAAAAAATAGATCTTGGGAATCTTAGAGTCACCAAGATCTGAAATATATCGTACAAAGAGCGATACAAGGGACCTAAATTGAGCATCTCGAGAATGAACACATTATTTTTATATGCTAAAAAATCTCGAAACGATTAATTCTCTTTTGGATAATGACATATACATACACTAGTGCGAAAAACTTGTTAAGAGATTTTAAAAACCGTCGTCGAATTTCACAAAAGGTGATCTAAAAACCTAAAATTATGGCTCCTAGTTAGTTTAAAAGTTCTAAACTACGGTTATCTAAATACAAATTTAGCACTTGAAAGGCCCTGCAGTTTTTGAAACTCTCTAGGGAATAGTGGCAGGCATTTTCTCTTTTTGCCCAGACAACTTTTCAAGAGGTCAGGAGATTTTAAAACCGCTACCAGCCGAGTCATCCACGCTCAGTTTGAACGTCGCAAAACTTCAAAAATAAAAAAACTGGGTCCAAGGTTTTTGAAAAGAAATTTATCTTAAAAAAAACATGGAAAGAAAAGGACTTCAGATGGGAAATGAAAGTTATGTAAAGAAATATTTGTCTCATGAAGATCGCTACAAAGAACCAAGAAATGGCACCTTAGAGATGACAACAGTTCGTTTTTAAAGATTATTATTTCAATTCTCTATATACGATAGAGAATGGTCGCATATCTATTTGTACGTTAAAATTGAGACCTCCATGTACATTTTGAACGCCGTTTAACTTCAAATTTATCAAATAAGGATTTGGGCAATAGACCAAATAATTATGGCTCTTAAGGTCTTTCAATGGAAGAAGAAAAAAGGGTCGTAATAGAGAACAACTTCAGATCAAGAAGGGCGCTATGATGAGCTATAATGAGCACTTTAAGAATGAAAACAGTTCTTTAGAAATGATCCAACACTCACTTTTGAGCAATAGAAAGAAAAGTAGAATATGTTTGAGGAGATTTGAGTATTCAAAACGCCGTCCACGTTTATTCTGAGTGCCGGAAAATTACCGATTTATCAAATCAGCAATTTAGCAAAATCTGCTACACTTAATTAGAAATTATAGATCCTAAATTTAATATCATTGATGAATGTGACTCATGCAAATAAAGAGTTAAGACTTGATATTTTCTAACGTCTTAGTGAGAAAGAGATATAGGAAAAGAATAATCTCGAAGTCTTTTAGAAAAAAAAACTAATAATTGAGATTTTATTTAAAAATTTATCAAGCCATAATATTGGGACTGTATAACTAAATGAGGATACATTTAAATTGGATTAGAAAAGCTTCATCACACAACTAAACCTTAATTTTTTTGGTGAAAAATAAAAAAAAGGATTTTTTCGAAATTGAAGGCCAACAAATAAGATGAAATATTCTCAAAGGTTTTAATAGAAATTTTGAAATTTGAATTTAATTTCAATGTTCCTTTATTTGTGACGCCCACTGTATCATTCATTAATTTCATTGTATCTTTTGATATCTTGATTTTCTTAACAAAACAAAATCATTGTAAGAAATTAAAAAAAAAACGAACTCAAATCTTTTTCATTTATTTGTATTTGTTGTTGGCCAAAAAAAAATTACCGCTACATTTTTAAACAGATTTATTAAGATATAAATCTTATGCGATTTTTTTGTCTTTTGCAGAAAAAAAACCGAGAGTGAGCGTGAAGAAATCTTTGATTAAAGTTAAAAAAATTTGAAATTTTAACATTAAATTAAAAACAACAACAACAACTTGATTAAATTTAGAGAGAAAAAAGAGTGAAATTTGTTTATTGTTTGAAGAAAAAAAAGAAATTTTAAAGATTTGAAATTAAAGTAAAATTTAAAATGTTTAACAAAAAAAAAAAAAAAAAAAAATCAGTATAAAAATTTTATATAGAAAATAAAAATAAATTATATAAAATAAATTACATAACTTATTTTAAAATTCTAAAAAATAAAAAAAAGAATCTTAGAATTTCAAATTCAAAAACTTTTTAGCTTTTTTCCTCGGAAATTTTTTTTGAGGTTTTTTTTTTTTTTTGAAATTCGATCTAGAAATTCAATACATTTTTCTAAAATGTTAAACAAACTGGTGTAAAATGATTGTCATGTTTATGGTTACAAAAAAAAACTACAAAAACAAAATATCATTTTCAATCTAAATTTAAAAATCTCAATAAAAATTGAAAATTTATTATAAATTTTTATTTTTCTTTTAACAATTTATCTAGGGAATCCGAAAAAGTTAGATATCAAAAAATTACAAAATATTTTTTTGCAAAAAAAATAAAAGAAAACGATTATTCAATTCTAATTATTGTTTTGCGGGACTGGGTCAAGTAAACGGTAAACGGTAAACGCCTGCTTGTTAAACAAAATATGATATTTCTCTTTTTAAATCACATCTTTTTCTCTCTCTCTCTCAGTATTATAATCTCGATCATCTCAAGTGTTACTGTTCTCTTGTTGTCCCTCTTTCTTGATCAAGCACAAAGAAATAGTAAACAAACAAAAGGGGGTTTTTGATCGTCCATTATCTTTTAGAGACGAAATTAATACGGTAAATATGAAAAAGAACTTTAAAACCAGAAGATTCAATTTCAAAAATTATTATTTAACAGAATACAAAAAGAAGCAGCAGCAACTTAAAAATTTTATTTACACTCTAAACTCTAAAACTCTCTTTGGATACAATGCAACACCCTAAATGCATTCAACCAATTCATTGCCACTAGATCTATTCTAAGAAGTTAGTGAAGACTTTAGGTTCGTAAGCAGTCGTCCCCAACGACCAACTTAAATATCACATGATGTATAGTGGGGAGACTGTAAGTGCACAAATGCACTTTCGACTGTTATGATCGAAATTAGTGGAAAAAATAATGTCTTTCGACTGTTATGATCGAAATTAGTGAAAAAAATAATGTCTTAGGAGAGACTATATCATAGCATATTTGGTCGAGAAGTAAACATTTACAGTTTCTCATAATCGCCCGCTATCTCTGTAGATCTGTACTGAAACAAGACAAAAGTCCAGCAGTTTTTAGTGAATGTTCCTAACTTGTCATCCGGTAGTCTGAATAGGAAAGTTATCAAATCAGGAACTTAGAAAATTTGCCCGATAAAGTTAAAAGTATTGATCCTAAAGTTCAGGTCTCACAAAAGACTGTATAAAAACTACAGTCATTTGGGGACCGACATTCATAAATGTGGACTGAAACATAATATATTAGAGCCATATTTTTTTCAGATCTGTATTTTATATTCAAAAAGAGATCTGAGAGATCTGAAACAAAACACAAACACTTTATAGGAACAGACAGTCAGACGGACGGATATAGTTTAATACACTCAGGTGTAATTCTGAGGCGATCGGTGTAAAATATTTAAAAACAAAGTAAGATGATCTAAATGAATGAACATAATTTCAGTTCTTATTGTGTCTGAGTAATCAGCCGAGTAAATTCGACTTCTGGGTATAAATTGACCATCATTAATATTGTATTCAATTCAATTCCGAAATCTAAACTACTAAAATCGAAAATAAACCTCAAATTTAAAAAAATACGAGTTTAACAGATCAGAATCTTAAAAATACTTTCGAAAATTGAAATTTTTCTAAACTCAAAGTGATAAATTTATTTACGAAGAAATTAAATGTGTTTAACGATTCATTATTAGACTTAACTAAAGTCCGGATTTAGGCGGAACTTTGAAATGTTTTAGACTCTTAATGAATCCTCAATGAATCGGGTTTCGTGTTTATGCTGGAGATAAATTAGAAATCATCATCAATTCAACTATAAGAGAAGATTGGAGCTTTGAATTCAAACACTTCGGCTAATCAACTGGATGATTATGAGGAGGACCTTTCAGCAGGGATTTACATAAAATCTATTCGATTGTGTTTTAAACACTGAAACAATGAAAACTTGAATTTTAAATAAAATATTTTCATGAAAATTTTCGTAATTTTATATATAAATCGGGCATACATTATGAGGATAATTCCAATAGATATAGATCGAATATAAAGTGGAGAATATTAGGTGCTCCAAAATATATAATCTATAGTTGATCAGAAGAGAGTTGGAATCTTGAGTCAACTATGAAAGGAATATAAACTTTTGGATCTGTGATTTTAAAAATTCCTCCCCACTGTGCTCTTGTCATCATGATCATCATCTTACTGAAACGATCGACAAAATTAGTTTAAAATATGAAAAAGTTTATTTAAAGCATTTTGTAGCCTAAAGATGTAATTTCTTTCTGAATCTTCATAAATATTCTTTTTCAACTTTTTCGCTTTAAAAATGTAGTAATTTCTTTAGCGGAGATTTTATTTTTCACAAACCACAAAAGTTGTTGTTGTTATGTAAAATAATATGTTGCAGCAACATTTAAGAAGGGGAAAGAACATAATAGATCTGGGTATACAAAAAAAGCACAAACAGGCATTTTGCTTCACTAACTGACCAGATAAATAAATCTTAAATAGTCACACTAAAATAAAAGTAATTGTATTTAGTTAAACTAACTAAACCACTAGTCCGAAGTAGAAGAAAACCATTCTAAACATAATTTTTATTGAGAAAAATTATAAATAAAAGACTGCGAACGAGAACAAAAAAAACTGTTGATGTTTTTGTTTAATAACAATGGAATGAAAAAACAATAACAACAAAGAAATAAAGGAGAAAAGAGTAAAGAAAAAAACTTTTTAGAATAGAGTTTTTCATTGTTATTTTAAGCAAAAAACAAAACGCTTCAACGCAAGTGGTTAACATTCTGTTTGCTGTGAAAAAAGAGAGGGGGAGAGAGGAGTATTGATGCATTTTAAACAAGAGAATAGAAAATGTAAATGTTTTAGCCACCAACTAGTTAATAAATAAACAAACGAAGAAAAAATATATACTAAGGAGTGAGATCATAAAATTCTTAACACACATCTTTCATTAAAGCGTTTAACTCAAGTATTATTTGATTTTAATTTTGATCAAATTAACTTGGTAAAACAAGTCAGTTGTAATGTTTAATGTCAAACATTATTTGTGAATTTGATTAGCACGAGTGACCAGAAAAAAGTAACCCAACCCTACTTGGTCTTACAAAAAGTTGGCATTTAAAGGTCTGTCGTTAAACTGTTTTCAATGTAATTAAACACTATCGGGGGATCATATCCGTTGATAGGAAACCTGGTTTAGGTAGAAGAAATGTTGCGCATGATATTTCTTAAGTCAAAAATATAGAAAGCGTTTGGAAAAGAGCTCCCAACATATCCGATAAGAATGCGGTCTGGTTAGTTCAACGCTCTTGCTCGGATTGTTTGTAAAATACAGGTTAAAAAAACATAAAACGCCCAAAGAGTTCCTGACAGAAACGGTACAAAAATGGGGGTCAAAAAAGGGCATGGAGGTTTTCTAAAAAATTCTTGCTGCATAATGCAAGTCAAAACGTTTGTTCTGGCAGATATGATACTCAAGAGCATGTTGAATAATAGTTTAGGATCCAAAAGCAATCCTAATTTCCTAAGAAATTCTACGTATGGCCAGCAATATGCAGTTGCGACAAGAGAAGCCATTCATTTGTTACAACGGGCTCTATAAATGCCGAAATTTACATCGCGGACTGTTTTCATAAGAAGACTATTTCCATTCATGACTTAATAAATATGTCTACTTATTTTTGGCCTGACTTGATATGCCGTCACAAATAATAAAGGCAAATTCTCAAAACTGCCTGGAGTTAAGGTCAATGGAGAGATATTTGGCTTTTGTTAAAAAATAATAAAAGACCACAAAAAGGTGTCCAAAAGTATGGTAGATTTTAAATAAAAATGGACTCTCTGTTCGAGCAGAAAGTAACCGAAAGCACCGAAATGCTATAAAATTTCCGAATGCTACAAAATTTTATCAACTACAAAAAAATATATTATGTGAACTCCATAATAATTTAAGTTTATTGGTTCCGTTTTAACTAACAGAAATGTATGTTAAGACTTATTTGATCTGTCTCTTTCTATCTCTCTTTATTAGATCAGATTACTTTCAAAGTGTAACTAACCACCAAATGGTCATTTTGATGGCCTGGAAAAAAATGGGAAATGAAGAAAAAAAACGAAGTATTTTACATTTTCCAATTTATCTGTTATAAATATGGGCTTTATCCAACGAAAAAAAAAACAACGACAACAATAGTCAAAACCATTTTCTTTTTCTCATTTATTTAGAAAGAAAAATATTCTTTCCATAAACTTTTAAGCTTTTTTTCCAATAGACAAATGAGTAATAGTTTTATTAACAATATTCACCTCAAAGAGTATTTTTCCATAATGAAAATATGAAATTTTTAATAGTTTTCCATTCCTAAGTGAACACCCCTAATATATATTTTAAATATATATTTTTTTAAGTTAAAGAGGTATCATATCATTTAGTTTTAAATTGTATGCAATTTTCTTTTATTTTTATTTTATTTTTTTCTTTTACCGCATAATTTTATCTTGAGTATAATAAATCTAAGCTCGAATGGTTTGTTCGCTTAAAAATCGTATAAAATCACTTTTTTGTGTATTTTTTCTTTTTCGCTGGCAGGCGTTACTTTCAAAGAAAACAACAAAGAGAAGAAAAAAAAATAATTGATATTAAACAATTCACAGTTAGGAATTTCTTTAAAACATATTTTTATTTTCAATAAAACGTCCAAACAAATGTTTAATTGAAAAATGGGGGAAAACAGTTAAACAATTAATGAAAATTTTAATTGCGTTAAATGTAATTAAATGCATTTTTTCAAATTTTTATAGTTTTCACTTGACTAGAAGGGAGGGGTATATAGAAGTTTGTCATTCCGTTTGTAATTTTCACAATTATCGACTTTGACCCCCAAAATTGAAAAATTCTGAATTGATATGAAAAAAAAAAATGATTGAGCTATGTCCGTCCGTCCGTGTGTCGATTGAAATCAAGTTTACGAGTTTAGTTGACATATATGATATGTATACCAAACGATTGGAAATGCTTTCAAAAATTTTGCTATTGAAAATCAGAAATCTTTTTTTTTTTTTTGAAGAAGATTTGAAGATTTAATTTTTTTTACAGTTAGATTGCAATTAACTTAACGGATTTATGCGTTTAAGACACAAAAATGAATCGAATTATTTGTTCCGGAGTTATAGGCAAAAACACATTTTCCGTTATTTTGAACTTCCTATGGGATATATGGACTAAATTTTGATGCAGAAAAACAGCAAATTTTTTCTCTGAATTTTGTTTCTTTTTAAATGTTCGAAATCGGCTTATAAATAGTTATTAATTAATCTCTTATATTTATAATAGAAAGCGAAAACTACTCGTCACCTGAATAAAATTTTGCATGCATATTGAGTGCTCATCTACAAGTGATGATAAAAAAATCCATTACGACACGTCCGAATTTAATAATTTTACTTGTTTTTATTAAATAAAATTATTTTTTAAATTAAAAAATAAAAATAAAGAAAAAATCGTATTTAGTGGTGAAAAATTTACTGAGAGGTGAAAAACGTGATTAGTGGTGAAAAAAGTATTTAGTGGTGAAAAATTTATTTAGAGATGAAAATTTTGTTGAGTGGTGAAATAATTATTTAGCGATAAAAAAGTGTTTAGTGATGAAAATTTATTCAGTGGTGAAAAAATTATTAAGTGGTAAGAAATTTGTTGAGTGATGAATTATTTAGTGCTAAATATATTTTTTAGAGATGAAAAACTACGCATTTTAATTGAAAAACTTATATCGTGGTGAAAAAGTGTTTTTGAGATGAAAAAAAAACTATTGTTTTTTTATGTAAATCAAAATTTTTGGCAGAGAAAAATATTTTGTGGTGCAAACTCGTTTAATGGAAAGAATTTAATTTTACGCAAAATACAAGATCAGATTTTCAACTATCATGTTCAGATTTTGTGGTAAAAAACCAACTAGTGAAAAACTAATTTTTTGGTGAAAACAAAACTTTAGTCGAAAAACTTGTTTTGTGGTGAAGAACTAATTTTCTAAAGAAAATCAATTTATTTCGAAATACTAGTCTTTTTGGCGAAAAAAATATTTTTGAGGTGAAAAACAAATTATATAGTTAAAAAAATCAGTTAGTGGAGAAACTAGGTCTGTTGTAAAAAAAAAACCGTTTCGAAGTAAAGAAAAAAATTATTTATTTCAGATAAAACTATTTGAAGATAAAAAATTAAGTGAAAAAATTGTTTTGAAGCGAAAAAATATTTTTAGATTAAAAATTTGTTAATATGAAAAATTACTTTGAGGTGAAAAACTAGTTTTGAAAATAGAATCTTTTGTTTTGAGATGAAAAACTTATTTCGAGAAAAATTTTGTAAACGGTCTGAGGCAAATTATTAGTTTTGGGGCAAAAAACTTTCGTTTTGAAGTAAAAATATTATTCATAGAAGAAAATGTTGATTCGTAATTGAAAATCATTTTGAGGAGAAAACTTCGCTTTGAGAGGCTTAATTTCTGTCTTAATGTGAACAAACTTTCAGATACGCAAATCAAGTTGAAATGAAAGATGTGTTTTGAATTAGGAAAGTAATGAGTTCCAAAACAAATATTTTGGTGAAAACCATGTTTTCAGATAAATTTTTTTTGAGTTGAAAAATTTTCCCAAAACAAAAACTTTATTTTTTTATAAGGTGAATAACATGTTTTGAGGTGAAAAACTTACTTCGGGTAAAAAAACGGGTTTTAAAGTGAAAATCTTGTTTTGTGATAAAAAACTTATTTTCAAATTAAAGGAAATTTTTGAGGTGAAAAAAAATGTAAAGAGAAAGTTTTGTTTTGAGGTGAAAAAAATTCTTAATAAGTAGTGTGAGGTGAAAAACTTTTTGGAAGTAATAAAATACAACGTAGTCTTATTTTGAGTAAAAAGATGATGAAAAACTTTTGAAATGAAAATCTTCTTGCAAACGAAAAACTTATTTTGATGAAAAAAAATGAGGTTAATTTTCCATTTAAGAAAAAAAATTTTGTTTGAAAGCGAAAAAATTGCTTTTATATGAAAAAATGTTTTGAAATGAATAATAATTTTGAGAAAATTTTATATTAAGGAAAAACTTTAATACGGGTTTTTTTACGCAAAAACGTTTTTTCACGGTGAAAAACTTTTTTCAATTAAAATAATATGACACCTGTGGTGAATAATATTTTTTAAATTAACTTTTTAAAAAATCAATGATATAGAAATACAATGCTGATCTCTAGAATATTAAATTCAACGTTCCATTAAATCTTAGAAAAAAAATTAAATTCAAATTCAAGAAAACAAAATAAAAAAATAAAATAAAACGAAAAGTAAAATATAGAGCAAACTTAACGGCACAACGAAAATAAACAATAAAATAAATTATGCCAAAAGAAAAGAGTGAAAGAAATACATAAAATGACAATAATGATGAAAAAAAGATTTGAAAGTGATTTCTGCGAATTTTTCTCCAAACTAATAAATTTCCTTAATTTTTCCCTGAAAAAATCAATTAATAAATTGCAGATAATTTGAAAATAATGAAATATTTTTGACAATTTATTCATCAAATCATAATTCTAATAAATATTCAATCAATATTATGAAAAAGCACTTCAAATAAGTGAATCGTTAAAGAATCGTGTTAATTTGTGTCAATAACCTCTTAAAGGAATTTTTTCAGAATCTATTGAAAGAAAGCAACAACAAAAAAAGAATAAGAATAAAGTTCTTAATAAATTGATTGAAAGAAAAAAAAAGAACATAGAAATTATTCTGAAAAAAAAACAAATCAAGAAAACTAGAGTTGATGACACAATAATGAATGAAAAAATTTATATGAGAATAAAAACGATGACGATGATGCTGCTGTTGCTTTTACTGTCAATGATGAAAATATTATGCAGCTTTAATGTTAAGGATAAATGTTAAAAAAATGATGTACTCTTCAATGGAGTTAGTTACCATTATGTAGACCACACACACTCACTTACACACATAAAAAGCTTAAGGACCGACATTCACTCAAACATGACAAGTTAAACAAATACTTCAGTCATAAAAAATGCAGACTAGAATAGACCAGAATAGAAGAAAAGATCATTCTACTTCGTTTATATTCATACAACTATTAGAATTTTATTTATTTAAGCTTTTTTATTTGTTTGTTTGCTTTTTCCCAGATTTTTTTTATTCTAGTCATATAATAGATTTCAACACTTTTTTCTTTTTTTCGTAGAATTTTTTTAAATGGAAATAAAAACCATCTATTATGTAGACAAAAACTGCAAATAAATAAAGTAAGAGATTCATATGAATGAGAAAACTGAATAAAATAGAAATTACAACTAAATCAGTCCATATGAATTTGTATTTTTATTTAGGATTTTGCAACGAAAACACCAACCAATACTATCTTATAATGTAAAGATTAAATGTGATTTTTTGCAATGAAGAAAAAGTGGAACCAACTATGGAAACATTTTATAAGTTTTAGAAAAGTTTAATAATTGCTGGTGGTGAAATTTTTGTTTAGTAGTGGAAATCTTGTTTAGTGGTGAAAATTTTCTTTAGTGATGAAATTCTTGTTTAGTGGTGAAAATTTTGTTTAGTGTTGAAATTTTTCTTTAGTGGTGAAATTTTTCTTTCGTGGTGGAAATCTTTTTTTAGTGGTGAAATTTTTCTTTAGTGGTGAATATATTCTTTAGTGGTGAAAATTTTGTTTAGTGGTGAAAATCTTGTTTAGTATTGAAAATTTTGTTTTGTGATGAAAATTTTGGTTTGTGATGAAAATTTTTTTTCGTGGTGAAGTTTTGCTACATGGTGAAAATCTTGTTTAGTGATGGAAATCTTGTTAAGTAGTAAAATTTTGTTTAATGGTGAAAATCTTGTTAAGAGTAAAAAACAAGTTAAATGATGAAAAACTAGTTTTGTTATGAACATTTAATATGGTGATGAAAAAAAGGTCAGCCGTTATTTAGTGGTAAAAAACTTGTTTTGTGGAGAAAAAACTGTTTTGTGGGGAAAAACTTGTTTTGTTGGGAAAAACGTGTTTTGTGATGAAAAACTTGTTTTGTGGTGAAAAACTTGTTTTATGGTGAAAAACTTATTTTGTGGTGAAAAACTTGTTTTGTGGTAAAAAACTTGTTTTGTGGTAAACAACTTGTTTTGTGGGGAAAAACTTGTTTTGTGGTGAAAAACTTGTTTTGTGGTAAAAAACTTGTTTTGTGGTAAACAACTTGTTTTGTGGGGAAAAACTTGTTTTGTGGTGAAAAACCAGTTTAGTGATAAAAAACGAGTATTGTGGTTAGGATTTTGTGGTGAAATGGTGTTGTGAAAAAATAGGTTCGTGTTGAAAAATGATTTCAGTGGTAAAAAATAGTTCAATGATGAAAATCTAATTTAGTAAAGAAAAACTAATTTAGTGGTGAATAATTAATTTAAAGTAAATTTGATTTGTGGTGAACTTGATTTATATTAAAACTGTCGAAACTTGAAAACGTTGGTGCCGTTCTTTACATTTAAAAAAATCCAACTCTTTATAAAAATCATAGTTTTGATTTATTTTTACAGCATAACATTTTTTTCATCTCTTGTTCTCTCCCTCTCATTATTATTCTTGTTGTTGTTATTATTATGTATCTCTTCATTTGTAGTTATTATCACATACTGAACATAACAATTTTAATATTCAGCCTCATCGTCATCATCATTTCTATGGTTTTCATTTATTTATTTATTCATTCATTCATTCATACAATTGAAATATGTTGTTTTTTGTTGTTGATGTTTTTGTCTCTCTTTTTTTGTTTTAAGTTTTTTTATTACTTTTATTATTGTCCGTAAGTCAGTCAGTTTATGTTGAAAGTCTTCCTTTCAAACTTGTTGAAATTTTCATTTAACCTCAACGAACAAAGTTCAATGCATGAACCAAAAAATAACAACAACAATATACTCAAATATAGGCAAAGAATGGACTGACATAAAGACAAATATCAGCACATATACACTCAGACAAACAGTTATTAGTAATATTGGACCCATCCAGAGTTTAATAGAGAATAGAAAAAAAGAAAGAAACTGGCTCAATCATGGTTGTTATTGTTGTAAAACGAATTCATAACGAAAACCGTTAAATGCACTGATTTCGTTAGATTTTGTTAGACATGCACGATGTTGATAAACAAACGAACTAATGAAAATTTAAATTTTGAATTTCATTATGAACAAAAAAAAAAAAGAAAAAGAAAATTTTTTAAATATGAATCTGGAATTTTATTTCTCATTGAACTTAATTATTATTATTAGAAGTAAAAGAAATTGTGTGATTGTGTGGTGTAAAAAGAGGGTCAAAGGGAGAATTTTTTTGCTAAAAAGTTTATAAAGAAATTTTTTTCTTTTTATACCCTTCAACGTATTTTTATTCTCGCATCAAATCAAAATCTGCGTCGACTTAGCTACAAACATCACATAATAATAACCAGATCACAATAAAATTTGGCCTGGATTTTTTTTATAGTTTTGGAAGTTTCGTTAAATTGTCAATTAAAAATAAAATTTTGCTATAATATTAATTAACATTTCAAAAATAATCAAAATCGGTACAGTTTTAGCCAAGAATACAACTAATTTTATGACTCATTAAGTGTTCCTGTGTTATATTTGAGATAAACTTTTACATAATGTATACGTTCATTAGTGTGTGTGAGTTTGTATGTACTTCACGCTCATTTATGGTGCAGGGTATTGAAGATTCGACATAGCCGAATATAACATTCTAACTTGTTTTTATTGTTTAAGTTTTCAATTGTGTGAAACAGATTATTTTTTGTGGTGTTTGTTTAATATTTTCTATAACTAAATTATCATTTAACACGCAATTTTATTATTAGCTCATATTTTTTTAGTATTAATAAAAAATTAATAATAATATTAGTTGTATGAAGGGTTAGATAAACTTTTTAATGGTTAAAAGTGTTTCCCAAGAGCTGTGAGTTATTTAAATACAAAAATTTCAAAGGCAACATTTGCTAAAATTTAAATAATTTTATAAAAAAATGTCTTAATTATTTCTCCCTTCTTACTAGTGACTTTAGTTACTTCCAAAAACTGACCTGTTCGCTCACTTCTCGGACTATTTGACAGAAATGTTAATAATGCTTATTAATCTTTTTTTATGTTGACACTATTTTATATGCAAATACAACTCTGAGTATAAAGAAGAAAACAGTAGCACTGAGTTTAACACTTTTTTTGTCAAAAACCAAAAAGGAAGAGAGAAACTAAAAACTAACATTTGCTTGTAATGCAAACATTCACGACGAACTAATAACTGTTTATTTAAATACATGAACAAGGAGTATTTGTCAAAATCAATGTTAACAAAAAAAAACTGTTAACAAATGCAAATGCTTATGATTTGCATTCACTGAGAAGTAATAGCATATTTTATATATACGATATAAGTAAAATTTAATTACACAGAGAATTTTACCGATTTTCATAAAAGCCAAATAGAAAGACAGAAATGTATTTGAATTACGTTTGGTTGTGAAACGAACATTCACTGAGAACTAATAGCTGCTTATTTAAATAAATAAACATGGACGATTATTTAATATAGTTATTATCAAAAAGCTGTGCAGAAGAGTAATATATGTTAATGAAAAGCAAAATATTATTAACTATTCATTCACTGAGAAGTATTAGCACTTTATTATAAGTAAAAATGTTAATTTAATTATATAGAGATTGTAAATAATTATCATTTGAGCATAAAAGAGGGACATGTGATAAAATAATATTTGTTTTTACCTCAAACATTTACAAAGAACTTTATTTAAATGAATAAAACTCAATTAACAAATCTGAGCAAAAAATATTAACACATGTAAACAACAACACAAGAGATTATGAAGTGTTCAATCAGTACGAAGTAATTGCTCATTATTATAAGTAAAAAGGAGGTAATTGTTATTTTTTATGTCGTTATAAGAAAATTAATAAAAAAAATCTGGAAATATACAATTAAAAGTATATAAAATTTAAATATAAAAAAAATAAAAAAATAAAAAACTAATTATTTCATTAGTTTCAAAGTTTTTCAAATTTGCCATATTAATTATTTAGTGGCAAAAGTAAAAGTTGTTGATTAAAGTTAAAAAAAATCAAGATTATTTTTTTCTAATTAAATAATTCATAGAAAACATCTTAAATTTATATTTTATAGTTAAACAAAATAATTTACAAAACATTTTTATATGTAATTTTTTACTTGAGCAACTGGTTATTTTTATGTCAAATTAATTATATTTTGTTTTATAACAAAAAAATATTTTTTTCCTTAATTAAGTTGTAAACTTGATAAAAAAAGTTATAACCATCATAAGATTCAATAATAATTGTTATGTGATTTATTAAAATGTTTTTTTGAAAAAATAAAATAAAATAAAAAATAACTAAAATCAGAGATAAACGATTAATAAAATTAAATAAGTTTGATTGAAAACCTCGTTTATGTTTTTCTCTAAAAAAGATTATAAAGATATTAAATTAGAAAGTAAAGAGCATAAAAAAATACAAAAAAATATAATTTAAAAAATATATATTATTTTGTATAAAAAAATAAAAAAATTAAAAAAAATCTACCAGAGGCTAGAAAATAAGTTACAAAAAAAACTATTAAAAACATAATTAATTGCACTATTTATATTTATTATACATAAATGGTTATAAAATGAAAACTACTTTATTATACATTTTTAAAAAAATTTATAAAATATAAAAAATAAGTATTTAAAAGAAATTCTTTAAAAAAACACATCAATTTCTCAATTTTTATTAAAAATGGACATGATGAACATTTTTTAAAATTATTAAAAAATTGTTTATGTTTAAGTGTCAAAAAATATGTTGAGCAACATGTTGCTAACAATTTGCTTTTGATAAGAAAGGAAAAGTTGTATTCCAATAGTTTAAAATCTTGAGAAAAAATATGCTCGTCCACTTTATTTGTATACCCTCCACCACCACAAGTGATGAAGTGGTCATATTAACTTTATAAATTCGTGTGTAACGGTAAGAAGGAATTATCTCAGACCCAATGTTGATCTCGTCTTTCAGTCTTTTTATCCATCTGTCCTTAAATGTCATAATACATTTAGCTTAAGATGTACTTCATTACCAGTACTTCTGTTCTTCAGTACAAGAGAGAGAAAATATAAACTGAGCAAATTGTCTGTATACAAAACATTAACAGCTGTTTATTGAAATGAATATTGCGAAACTAAACAGAGAGAAAAATGACATTCACTAAGAACTAATAGTTCTTTATTAAACTAAAAAATACTAAGAAATAACATACTTAATGTCAAAGAGCTAAACCTGAGACAGAATCTAAGCAAGAAGCAATTACTCAGAAGACGCCATTCACTAATAACTAATAGCCAATGAATATAAATTAGGCAATTTTACGTTTACGTCCAAAATTTATCAAAATCGCTTTTAGAAGTAAAAAAAAAGTTATAGACAAAAATATAACAGATTCTATGACTTATTAAGTGTTCCGAGTTTATTTTAAGAAAAACTTCTATATATTGTATATGTTCGTGAGTGTGTATGTACGAAACGTAATGTATTTACTTCACAAGCATATCGAATTTTTATTTTGACTGATTTTCTCTGATATTATTTATACCGAAATACTTTTGAGGCATTTTTTGGAAATAATCAGCAAAACTATATTGTTGTTATTTTTTTTTAGTTGCTTAAATTTTAATTAATTATTATGATATGTTTTTTACACAATTAATTAAAATTTACCCACAGTTTCACTTTAAACTAAAAATGTTGTTTTTATTTTTATAAATCCACCAAAAAAAAGCACAAAATTGGTTTATTATACATATCTTTTGTCTTTGGAAGTTTAAAAATGGTTTTTGTTTAAAGCCCGTGGTAAAGATTTTCACCCATTGTACCATGTTGTCTAAAATATTTATGTTTTTTATTTTTTACAAGTTGTTATACTTTAAACATCTTTCTTTTTTATTTATTTGTATATAAATTTATTTTGTTTTAAATTATATCAGCAGCAATAAAATGTAACAAAAACAACAAACAACAACAACTATAACTAAAACAAAATTACAATTTTTTTATATTTTTGAAATATAATGTTTCAACTAAACCATGTTTTCACTTTTATATGTGGAATGCATTTAATACATGTGTGTGTGTATTGCTTATATGTCTGTTTAAATAATAAAAAAGAAATTAATTTTCAAAAAAAAATCACCAGCAGAAAATATATCTATTGTTTGCAAAGTTGCATTTAATAAGAAATAAATAGTTAAAATATATGAATGAAGTAAGAAAAACAACAACAAATTAAAAACATTGTAATGATGTGAAAAGCAAAAAAAGTATCTAAATCAAATAACAAAAATACTCTCGTAATCAGTTTAATTGTTGAATGAAATTTTATGAAATATAAACTATTTCAAAGAGCAGTAATAACGATTTTGTAATTACGCTACAAAGTTAACATTTTATTTACAACAATTCTGTTTTATATAAAACAAAAAACTCTGTGTTAAATATGTAAATACAGCTCTGTAGAGAAAACTATCTTAAAAACATTAGCATTCATTTACATAAAGCTAAATGGAAAGAGAGAGAGAGAAAATATAAACTGAGTAAATTATCTGTGCATTAAACATTCACTAAGAATTAATAGCTTATTTGTTGAAAAGAACAAATACAGAGAACTAAAATATTTATTGTTAAAAACTAAACAGCAGAGAGAATATAAACAGAAGGCAATTGATCAAAAGGTTGCTATTCACTACGAACTAATAGCTAATAAAAAAATTAGCAAATTTAAGTGTTTCTTAAAGTAAATCAGCACAAGAACAAATGACATTAACAGAACTAAAAGATCTCTATTATATTTAACAAATGCAAATAACAAACTCAATGACAAAATGCTAAACCTGAGAGAAAGTCTAAACAAGAAGCAATTACCTTAAAAGTTGCCATTCACTGATTATTAACAGACAATTAATAAAAAATTTACAAATTTAACGACTTGCTGGAGTAAAACAAAACTTAAGGAACAACGTAACTATATATACAGAGAGAAACATGGCATTCACTACAAACTAATAGCTATTTATTAAATGGAGCAAATACTAAAGACTTATAACCTAATTGTCAAATTGCTCAACAACAGAGAGAATATAATAAAAAAATCATACAAATTTGCCAATAAAAACTAAATTTTAAGCAATAAAAAATCAATACCATCATATAAAGAGAGTTGATTATTGTTGTGAAACTAAACACAGAGGAAAAATAGCATTCACTATGAGCTAATAGCTGTTTAAAATGAAAGTAACTGCTTCAAAATTTTTCATTAACTGTGAACTTATAACAAATTATTAAAATTTAGCAATTTTAACTGTTTAATAATACCATTACGAAGAGATTGTTACTCTTGATATAACTAAACTCAGACATAATTTTAACAAGAAATTATTTTCCGAAATAATAAACATTCATTTAGAATTTATATACAAATTTATTAAAAAAAAAACTGCTTAGATAAGAAATTTATAAAAACAGACATTCACCATGAACTAATAACTACTGATTAAAGTAAAAAAAAAAAACAATGAGCTTAATAGTAAGCAGAATATAAACTGAGAATTAATAGTTATGAAGTGATTATTCACTTCGAAATATAAGTCAGTAATTAACCATTTTTAACATTATTTAATATTTTAATATACAAAAGAAATTTATTAATTTAAAACTAAATTTAATGTATTAAACCAAAAGTAGGGTATTCAAGCAAAATAAAAACCGCTAAAAAATGGCAACCAATTAAAAGTGAAATTGTTGTTTACTAAAAATTTTACCAGCTGAGGTTACTGCATAACTATTGTTTTTATTTAAAGCTACAGATTTAAAATAATTTATTAAGAATATTGCAAAATCTAAAATTATTAAATATAATTAGAAAATTATTATTAATATTTTTTCGAAAATTCATTAAAACAATGATGTTTTAAAGTACTTTCAAATTTCGGAGACTATAATAACAATAATAATAAGATAATATCGATTTGATTGTTCGATTTCTAATAATTCAATAATTTCTTAATAAAAAAAAACAAATTAAGCGTTACAAAATGAATAAAACAAAGCAAAGTCTCATACCAACTTAAATATTGGAAACTTAGAGAAATTAAACGATTTTGAAAACTGCAGCTATAACGGCAACGGCCCTACATTAGGCGGAAGCTTTGCAGTCTTATTTTTGGTAATTTAAGAGATTTTTTTCAACAAAATTTTCATTAATGAAAATTATGATTATATATATTTTTTAAATACATACAATCAATTTTTATAAGAAGAAGAAGAAGAGAAATAAACATTGTACATCTGCTGAATGAAAATAATTTTGATATCAAGAAACTGGCATCAAACAAAAAATGTGGCAGCAACATTTATTATCTTTTAACATGACTTCAAGTATTAAAGTCATAACTGTGGCTACTAAATTTATAAAATTAACATGTTGTTGTAGTTGTTGTTATTTGGAGAGGTTAGGAACAAGTTCTTTCCAAATTCAAAACAAGTACAAAAAGCACAGTGGTTTAAAAATGGAAATAACCAAATAAATTTTAACCAAAACTAGGCCTCCTCCAACCAAATTTAGTTATTTTTACAAACAAACTCGTGGTGTTCCACTTTGTTGCATTAACGACTACTCCCCTGACAAGAAATGTTCCTGTACTCCTCCAAAAGATGTCCGTTCTAAAGTTACAGGATTATTTCCATAATCGTTTTTAAAACCACTGTGCAACAGGTTAATACAACATGTGGAGTACAAATGCAGTAGCTAAGTAATAATGCTGCTAAAGCAACTGCTGATGATGATGATGATGCTGTCAGAGACTAAGCAACTGTATGAGGATATTTGCCATAATTTAGATATAAAATCTATTTAAACTAGAAATAGAAATATTTTTATGCAGATAGTTGAAAGCATTAAAATTATTTGTAGCTTCACATCATCATAGTCTTTTAGAAAAGTGTGTTATAATCACTTTTAGACAGACATAATGATGATGAATTATTTTCTTCTGATGATTTGTAAGAAATTAATATAAAAAATAAATATAGAAATTATTTTTGATAACAATTATCGAAATTAATGGATTAAAACGGAATATACTGCTAAAGAGTATAACATTTTTGTTAAAAAAATGATTTATTAGAACCCATGATTAGCAAAGTATAAATATATTTTTATTATAATCTTATCTATAGTATTATGGGGACAATATGTATTAAATAAAGATAAGACTATAATAATTCATGGGAGATTTTTGCTTATTTTTACTCTCTTCTGTCAAGATAAATTTTTTAGAGAGAGAATTAGGGAAATTAATGAATTCTAAGATCTGAAATTTTATAGAAATAATCAAAAAACGAACTAGTTTTAAAGTAACTTCGAAAGAAAACATGATTAGAATTACGATTTATAATATTTTTATATGTCAACACTGTTTAGTATGTAAATACAACTCTGTGATATTAAATAATAAAAAAAAACAATTACAATAAAATGTCACTCACTCAAAATGGAGCATTAACTGTAAACTAAATATTCAGCGAGAACTAAGAAGAGATGAGAAAATTATAACAGAATAATTGGCTGTAAACTAGACATTCACCAAGAAGTAATAACCGTTGTGTAAACAATAACAATAATCAATTCAATAACTTAAAAACAAGAGTGAAATTGAAACAGGAAACGTTTACCTATAAATTTTCAATTTACTAAAAACCAAATTTACAAATACGAATCATAAACCGATCGTAATTCTACGTTCTAATAAATTTCCTTACAGGAAATCAATTTGAAACAAAACTTTTAACTCACCTTATAAACTTCTGAAAAGAAACCCGAACCAATTTTCTCCTTAACAAAATCATCTACTGAATATAAAGCTGAAACCGCTGTACGTAAAGCTTTACATGATGGTCCCGTTACCAAACGATCCGATGATATGGTACGTGCTACAGGTGGTGGAGCTGTGGATAAACATCCATTTGTAACATTTAAACCAGCACCATTAACACCATTTGCTGTTGGGCCACCAACTCCAACTGCAACATTATTTAAAGCTGCGGACGAAGTCATATTGTTAGTACCAACATAAGCACACATTCCCGATGACGTTGCAACTGTTGTAGTATTATTTGCAGTAGCGTTTAGATTATTGGTTTGTGAATGTTTTATACAATCAATTTGATCGCGTGTAGAATTACAAGAAATCGTTTTATTGTCGTTTGCAAGCGATTTAGTTTTAACGGTGGAATTTGTTGTGGAGGGATTTTGTAAAGTTTTCATTTTTAATTGCGGTGGACCAGGACCACTATGTTGATTTAAATTCATTATTATTACCGTTGATTAACGCGTACCAGCGCGCAATTTAAAACTTGAAGCATTACCGATATTTTGATTTTAATTATTTAGTAAAAAACAAGATAAATAAAATAATTTTATTATGAGAAGAAATTTTTCTAACACATTTAGATTAGAAAAAGACGCTGGGCACACGTCTGGATGGTATTTTTTTTTTTTAATTTAATTTTTTATTTTATTTTTTTTAATTTGACAGAAAATTTTTAAAAGAAAGAAATGAAAAATTTTTCAAATTTTAGGATTTTTTATATTTTAATTATTTTTTAGGCGGCCGATTTTTTTTAATAGAAATCAAGTTAAATTTTTAATATTTTTTCACTATTTTTTAAACGCCATTTCTTGATATTTTTTAATTTTGTTTATTTATTTAAAATGTATTTTTCCATTATTTTTTATTTGTGGAAGATTTAATGAATTTGTTAGATTCTGTAAAGAAAAAAACAGATAAATATTAATTTATTGTTTAAGTTATTAGCAACACAATTAATAATTAATGTTTATTTAACAAATTTTAAATAAAATATTTAGAGAAGTAATTGCTTTAATACCCTCCACCACCAGTAGTGGTGAATTAACTTTGTCATTTTGTTTGTAACGCTAACAAAGAATCGGAATCAGACCAAATAATATCTGTCTGCTCACATCCAAAAAAAAAAATTATAGAGTTCAATGAAGCTTGGCCTAAGTATTTGTTTTAGTACTCAGAGGTTTCCTATATAAAACCAGCAAAATCGGTTCTGTATGTTAATAGATATAGATCTATGTTAAGCTAAGTAACATCAAAGTTCAAGCAAAGAACTTTCGTAAAATGTCAATTACAAGTCAATAAAAAAATTATCAAAATCGATTAAGTAGAGAAAAAAATTACTGCTTAAAATATAACTTTTTTAACATTCACATGAATTTGTAGTGAAGGGTATTAAAGATTCGGCATAGACGAATACAGCATTACTTATTTCTTATTTTGAGCAGATGTTGAGGTAAATTAAACAAAAATATTTTAAAAATAATGTAGAGATAATTAAAAACAATAAAAAAACTGTGAATAAATCATAATATTTAATAAAAATTCTGGATTTTTTCTAAAATTTGAAAGCAAAATATCACAATTAAACAAAATAGTTAAAATTGTCAACAAAGAGAGAATAATTTAAAATACTCTGGTTAAATAAAATAACGACTTTTAACAGAATTAGTTATTTATGAACGAAAAGAGAAGAATACAAACTAATCTTGAAAAATTCTAACGGTACAATCATTTTGTAAACAAAAAGAGTAAATAACATTTATATATCATATGTAAACAAAGAGAAACTGTAAAAAGTATTTCTCATATTGCACAAATTATTTATAAGCAAAGAGAGAGAGAGAGAGAGAGAGTAGAACACAAAATAATCAAAAAGAACTATTAACGGTTCTATAATTGTCTAAGCAAGAGACTACAAAAAGTGTTGCCACTCTACTTTTTTTAATTTAATTCAGCGTTGATAGATTTTGTTCATTCATTTCATTTATCATTAAAATATATTATCAATTTAACTTGATTGTTAATTAATTATTAAATATTCACACACACGTTAGTGTGTTTTCTAGATTTCTGCTTCTTTTTATTATTATTATTATTAGTTTATTTTTTCACTCTTAACTAATTTTAATTGCAAATTAAATTTGCTAAAGCTTTTTTCTGAAAATTAAATAAATAAACATATATCACGTGGTTATATATATTGAACTTGAAAATTATAAATTATAACACTTTTTTACTGCTCTCATGTTTGGTTTATAGTATCAAAAAAAAATAGAGAAGTTATGTGTTTCTTATCTAACCTTGAACATTTTTTATTGTTTTTTTATTTGTATAAAAAATCAAAACAAATTTTGTTCTTGTTTTTGTGAATTAATTGGTTTACAAAGATTAAATGTTCTCTATATATATTTTTTTAATCTAAACTAAAAATTTTTCAATATTTTGAAATTAATTTTGCCAAAATATTAAATGAAATAAATTTGCGATGAGCATTTAAACAAATATTTATTATTAATAATATATAGAAAAAAGTAATCAAATACCACATAAGATACATTAGAAAAAAATGCAATAAATATTTCCCTTGATAACAATTTCTATAAAGTATATAGCGCCAAATAAAAATTAACCCCTGAAGAACAAAAAAGCTTAAAATTGTTAATCTATATCCCTACCATAACGTTATAAGCGTTATTTAGGGAAAAGTGACATAAAATTTTGTTTAGCTCTATTTTAGTTTTCAGGAAATATTTAACTTAAGTTTTCATATATTAACCGATATGGCTATCATCGGAGAGGTGTGCAGGGAGTCGTATAGAAGTGGTTAGTAAAATTTTTTGCTATAATTTTTTTTTCACAAAAGTGCAAATATTCTAAAAAGTCATCGATTTAATGTTATATTACCCCATAACAAATTGTAGACGACGCTTGATACCCATATTAAATCCTTAACCCATTATATACCAAAGATATGGGTTTATAAATATTAGTAATTTTTAAAAATGTCACATTTTTTACTTGTTGGAAACCATAAAATCGTAGGGTTAAAGGTATCAAATCATCAAGATATTCTCGCATTTGTAAAGAAAGTCAAGGTAGTACTATACAAAATTACTTCTTGCCTCTTTAAGGGTTAATTATATGACACTTTTCATACTTCATTGGAAAGGTCTCTACAAAACATTTTATAAAACATTTTAATTTATTTATTAATTAAAAATCCCCAATGGGTTAAATAATTTTGCAAAAAAAAAAAAAAAAAAAAAAAAAAAAAACAATATGAATAAAATTCTTTTTGATAAGATAACAGAAAAGTAAAACAAATAAGAAAAAAATTACAAATAAAATATAAATTAAAAGATATTACAAGTAGATTAATATTTAAAAATCATTTAAAAATACAAATTCCAAATACTTTTACTTTTGTAAAACTAAATGCCTTTTTAGGTAATTAATCTTAATTAGTTTAAGGTTTAACGATTTCTCTTTGAAAAAAAAACATTTTGAAAAAGTCTTTTTTTTTGGCATTTTTATTTTTTTGGTCTTAAAAAATCATTTCATAATCACTGATTATTCAACAAGAAATTTTAAATCTTTTTGAAAGGAAAAAACCTTTCAAGAAGGTTTAATCTCTAACAAAATTTCATTTAAAACATGTTTTTTTTCAGAAAAATAAAGTGATTAATTATAATTTTCTATATTTAATTAAATAAATATTGAATTATTTCTTTCTATTTAAAGAATGTTAGTAATTTAGAAGAAAATTGTTGAAATTTAATATTTAATGCAAAAGAATACAAAAAAAATGTGGCAACACAACATTCAACTCCTTGCAAAATAAACACAATTATTGAGAAAGAGTACAAAAAATAAGAGAGTACATATTTTCTCTCTCTCCCTATATGACTTTTAATCGGTGAAGTTTGTTATTGCGTTTTTTTTTAATTTTATTAATTTTTAATTTTAATAAAAACAAACAAAATAACAAAAAACATCACAATTTTTGTGACAGCTTTTACTGGCACACAGTGGTTCCAAAACGTTTTTTTTTCCGGAAATAATTTTATAATTTTTGAGACATTCAAAAAAAAGTTTCATTTATTTAGAACTGTTATGTTTTTAAACTTATGTGGAAGGGTACAGGCTTTTACAAGGTCCATGAACATGAACTTGTCTTTGAATCAGAGAATCCGAAAAAAAACATAATTTTCCATTCGGAAATACCCAAAACCCAAATCCATGATAAAGGTATTCCAAAAATGACCACTATTTTATCGTAAAGGGCGTCGGACAGAAAATACTTATTCGGTGTTTACATTACAGATTTTGCTATTTATTACGGATAATTTAATAATGATTAAATAAAAATAAATGTTATTTATGTCAAAATCTAGTGAATAACTTAAAATTTCGAATTTTTGCTATTTTTTTGAAAAATAAAATCAATATTTAAACTTCAATAATGTTGGAACATGTATCAGTTTGTCTATAAATCAGAGAATTGAAAAAAATCCCGATATCCTATACGCAATACCCATTAAGTCAAATCCTTATAAAACGTGTTGAAAAGTTTTAATTTCTAATTAAAATGACAGGAATGTCATTATAAAGGGCGTTCGACGAAATTAAAAATTTTGAAGGCATATCTTAAATATCATTACAGTTTTGTGATTTGAGAGCTCAACAGAACAAAAAATTATTTCTTGAATAAAGTTTAAATAGATCATTTAGGAAGATATTTGAATTAATCTAATTGGAAATAAAATTAACTAATAATCCCTTCTAAAGATATCTTTAGTAACAATTAAAAAATTATAAAGTCCAGAGCCAAAAAAAAATGGTTTAATTGATAAAAAATTCTGCCAATGGGATAATGGGGAACAATTTAGTTCAGATTAATATAACTTTTAATGACTTTATTTTTATATGTTTATTGGAGCAATTTTATAGGTTATTTTATACTGATAACTATATTAAAAGTACAAAAAAAAAACAAACATGTAAACATTTATTTGGACTGGAATATCTCTGAAACTATAAGATATATATAATCATACATTTTAAAGAGTTTTAAAATTTTTGTCAAATTTTTAAGGAATCAATATAAACAAGGTGGCCATTTTTGGAGTGTCACTGATTACGGCCCTGATCACATAGGCCCTTGAACTACTCCAAAATATTTCATTCAAATATATTTAACGACTTAAAAATTCCATTAAAAAAAACGATTTTGACACACTGTGTAACATTTGACATATTATTGATTTATATTTTTATTAACCAAATAAAACAACTTAAATAAATTCCCTTATAAATAAAAATTGTTTTCCTTCTGTTTTTTTTTGCATAAATTAAATTTTTTTGATTTTTTGCGCTTTAAAAAAAAATAATTGAAAAAATGCCGCCGCATTTGTTGTCACTATTCAGACGTTATAAGGTATTTGACCTTTTCAATTTGTTAATTTATTTATTTTGGTTTTGTTGTTTTTATTTTTAAATAATTTTGTGTTTTTTTTTCATAGTTTATGTTGTAAATTAAATAAAGTTGAAATTTTGATTGTTTTGTTTTTTTTTTCTTCTTCTTCTTATTTGAGAAAGTTTAATATGGACTTAGTAGGTTTATGGTTTTTACATTAATAAAAGAAATCGAAAAAAAATAAGTTGATTCTATTGTTCTTATGTTTTTTATAAAGTCTTTTTTTAATTTAAAATACAAAACAAATACAAAAAAGTAAAGAAATCGTAATAATAAACAAGTTTAATTTCGAAAATATAAAAGAAATATTAACAAGAACTTGTTGTTATATTATTTTTATAGAAAATATATGTCAAAATATAAGAGAAATTATAGAAAATAGATTTATAAAATAAATTTCATTAAAAAGTGTTGTAAAATAAGAAATCAAATAAATGTTTTTTGACAAAATTTTATAAACTTTTACTTTCGATTTAATTGGTAAATAATTTTAACAGAAATTTTATGTCTGGCAACTTTAGTTGAAGCTGTCAAAAAAAAGAAAAAAAAATAAATAAATGATGTCAAGTTTATATTTTACAAAAGTAAATAGTGTCGAATTTAAGCGTTTTTAAGGAACTTTTAGAAAACTAATCGATTTTTAAAACATAATTCTATAACTTTTGAACAGTTAGGGATTTCAAATAATATTTCACATGGTTAGAGCTATTGCGTTTTCTGGAGGAGAACAGTTCTTAGTCGTTGAATCTTAAATAATCATTTGTGAATCAAGACAAAAAATGTATATACAGTTCTTGTGAATCTGTATTTCTGATTGTTTTAGAAATAATGAATTTAGAATAAATGTTAAACTCATTAATACCATTGTTTTTTCCGAATTTGTTGTGTTAGCTTTCTTCAACTGGGGTCCTAAATGACCTTAAAACATATTAGCCAGATTGTTAAAATAATATTCATAAATATATTAATCCATTAAAAAATTATTAAACTAAAGTTAGAAGTAAATTTTTCTAATACGCTTTATACATATTGTGATTTTGGGTATTTCCTTATGAAAAAGTGGGAATTATTATTATTCTCCGAATAATGTACAAGTTCGTATAGATCATAATGAAATTTCATTAAAATAAAGTTATTTGTTTTATATTATTCAAGTTTAAACAATAATTTTAATATTTAAACTTGAATAATATAAATATTTACGATACAACCTAAGACTGACGTTCCGTTCCTATGACAATTGAATCTCTGTTCGAAGATGACCCGAATCACACTCGGTCAAAGATCGGAATTGGTAGTTTTTTCCCCAAGACCAGCTATACTGTTGCAAAAACAACAGACAACACTCTTGATAGGCAGCTGTACACTTCCGAATCGTTTAAAATAATACCTCGTCCTAGTCAATTTGCCGTGGGTGTTTTTGTTCTGTAACTCTCTTTTATTTTAAAAGTTTTCTCTTTTAAAAAATTTTGTGATGTTTCTTCTAATAAAATACATTTGTTTTTTGCCAAGAAAAAAACCTTTTAATAATATAAACATAGACATAGCAAAATATATCTCACAAAAGCCGGTTTCTTATTTTGTAAAGAAAAAACAGCTCTAAATAACCTAAAAGAATTTCAAGAATTTCTAAATTTGTACGAAATAGTTTTTAACGAATTCAATATAAAAATACACAAATAATGCCAAGAGCCAAAGTCAGGCAGCCAGCCAGCCAGCCAGCCAGCCAGGCAGCGGTCAATAGATTATTTAAAAAAAATATATATCAACATTTAAATTTAAATACAAATAAAACGCAAAACAACCGATTTGAAAATTTCGCATTTAATTTATTTCTTTTCATTTTTTTCGATTAAAACATTATATAAATTTTAAATTAAATGAAAACCCCTACAAAAAAAAGAGATTTGAACTTCATTTCAAGATTTAGAGGAAAAAGAAAAATAGAAAACCACAAAAATTAAAAGATTTTAAATTTGTTAAGACATTAAAAGAAAAGAAATTGAAAGTATTTTTTTGCATATTTTTATTTTTTATTTCGTTTGTAGGAAAATAGTGTTAACTATAAATTTGTTAAATAAAAAAAATTAACATAATAAACATTTATATATATATTAAAATAGATTTTTTTGAAGAAATAAAAATAAAAACAAGTAAGAATGCCGAATCTTCAATACCTTTTCCCACAGTTAAAGTGATTAAGTTATGTTCGTTCATACACACTTACTGATAAACTTACTAACTTATACATATAATATACAATATATAAACGTTTTTCTTGAATCTAACACAGGAACACGTAATGAGTTACAAAATTAGTTATATTTTCAGTTATAACTTTCAACTACACCGATTTTGGAATGATAATGAAGTTTAGAATACTTAATATTATGTCAAAATTTTATTCAAATTTGTTGATTTATAATTCAGAACTTTACGAAACATATTTTGTTGAGTTTTACTCAGATATCGGTCTATATCTTTTAAATAGGAAACTTCTCGGGACTATAACAAATACTCAAACCAAATTTCATTAATTTGGACTTAACTAAATCGATTCATATTTGGATTTGTTGCAAAAATGTATATATTACGTGGTCTGAGATGTTTCCATCTTAGCGTTACACATGAAATGACAAAGTTTATAGTCTCCCTTCAACATTGGTGGTGGTGGAGGGTATAACAAAAGAAAATAACATTAATAAATTTTAATGCAAAAGAAAAAGCGTCTAAACTACTAAATCTTTCATCTAACGAAACAAATAATGTAAAACTATTGTTTATATTATTAAAAATAAAAATCAAAATGAATTGAAAAACAAAAAAATAGAAAGCATCTGGTGGTTGGATTTATTATTTATTTTATGTTATTTTTACGCATTTCTTTTGCCTCCCGATACTTTTTCCATTCAAGTGAAATGTACTATTTTCACCAGCTGAATTATTTGTTTTTTTTTTTTCGGAAATTTACAGATTTTCTTGAAATTATAAAGTGTGTTTTTGTGTGTGTTTGTGTTATAACACCCACTTGTTAATAACGTTAGTTTAGGTTGGATATACAGTCCTGGTATAAAACTTCTTAAACTTGTATTTGGATCTATAAAAATGATAAAAATTAAAGATTCACAATTTTCAATTTTGAATTTTGATTTTTTGCATTTTTTTAAATAAAATTAATATTTAAATTAAGTTAATAAAATTTTTGTTTAAAAACTTGTCCGTGAACTAGAGAATTAATAAGAATCTCACTTTTTTATAAGGAAATACATAAATTCCTAAAATGTATAAAACGCTAAAAACATTAACTTTTTTACTAAAATCATTACCCTTCTGATTATAATGACCTTCGGGTAGAAATACTTTTTGAGTGTTTTACACAATATATGTGTCTATATACGAAGCATCAAGTAAGCAGGATTCCAGCTTTAGAATTTGAGAACTTAAGAACTAAAAACTTCCATTTTTTTTTCTAAAATTCACGAAGTTTAAAAAGAGCCTAAACGTTGATATTCTCCAGATTTATTTCACAATAAAACATTTTTTGTTGCCACCTTTGTGAGCAATGAATTCGATGAGAATCATATTTTTAAAGGAGTTTTCAGCGATTTTTTTTTAAATCAAAAATCATTCACTATTTGACTAACTTTGGAGAGCCTTTGACCACGTAGGAAACTGTACTCCTTCAAATCCAAATATTTGAAACTTTATTAACGTTATCTTTAACTATTTAAGAATTACAGCACAATTTCCAAAATAACATTTTAAAACACTGTATCTTAAGTGTTTACATTACATTACATTACATTACCTTGTGAAAGAAAGATGCATAAATAACGGTTTAACATTTTATTGTTTACAAAATCTTGTCATTTGTATGAAATTACATTTTAAACAAACAGTGATGCCAATGCAAATGATAGCATAATTTATATACGATATTTTTTTAACTGCTTTATTAGCCTATTGATTTTGTGAATTATTTATTTTATTAAATTTAAGTTTTTTTTTTAATAAACCTGATTAAATATTTCGTTATTATGAAAAATCAATTTCCTCATAACATAAATTTCAAAATTTTTCTGTAACGTCTAATTTTTTCTTTTTAAGAAATTGTAAAGTAAAAAAAGATTGGCAAAGAAAATGGGGGAAAGAAATAAAATCATAACAAAGATTTATGACTATAAAATGGATAAATATTAAAATGAAACCAATGGGCAAGAAGTCTCTATAAACGAATTACATTCATAAATATTAACAGTGAGTCTGACTATATATTTTGCCTTTTCATTTACAAGGTTAAATTTCTAAAACAATGATTTTTCCACATAAATACAATCTAGAGTACAACAAAGGAAAATAATTAAAATAATTTATTTTCTATTGTAGTTTTCAAGATATAGTGATTAGAAGTTTAGATATCAAAAAAACAATATGGTTATTATTGGAAATGTTTTGAAGATATCATGTGACAATAATGTGTTAAAAGTATTACTTATTAACCCTTTGAGGAGTATTTTATGAAATTTTACTAAAATTTGTCGATATTCTTGATTTTCATTAACAATAATTTTTTTTAATTTCAAATATTTTCAAAATTATTCATTTTTATAGTCCTATTTTTGTGGCATTTTATGGGTTAAGGGCATAATATGGGTACCAAATCAAACCTTGAAGTCTTGCCTACAAGTTTCGATATAAATAAAAATATCATTATATCGATGCCATTTGGAGATATAGACACTTTTGTGAAAAATTTCAATAGAAAATGATAAAAAAGCAATTTATCTACTAATAGATTAATGAGAGATCTACAATTCCTATATGATGGGAATTGTATGGGCTATGGTCATAATATCAACTAAAATCTTGTGGTGTTTTCTACAAGTTTTCAAATGAACAAGATAACATTATATCGATGCCATTTGGAGATATTGTCATTTTTGTGAAAAATTATCATAGTAAAAAATCATAAAAATGTAATTCATCTGTTAATGGGTTAATAATTTAGATCTACTAAAAGCGTTTTAAATGATAATCATATAATTCATATAGAATCAAAACAAAAAAATATATATTTATACAAAAATGCATCAATATTTCAGGTCTCTACATCTCGAAAATTTAAAAAAAACAAACTTAAAAATCGCTATATAATTGATTTACTGTAAATTTGCTGCTGCAAATGATATTGATGATGATGTTGTAAAGAAAATTTTATTAAAATACTCAAGTATTACAAAAAAAAAAAAACAGAAATTCCTCCAAATTATATATATAAAGCTTTAAATACGTAGGCGACCCCTCTTTTTTTATAATAGAGATCCCCTAATGAAATGCAAAACAATTTTTTTTATATTCATTGTATTTGCTTTCGTCATGAACTTTGAAATTGTTATGGAATTTTGAATATCGGTCGGTTATTATAACTCTTGCAGTAACATTAACACTTGATAACTAAAGCAGCCTCAGCGAAAGGCAAACACTCAAAATGTCAGTTTGTCTGTCAGTTGGGGAAGAGCATTAATTTGATTAATAAATGTGGTTCACACAAAATTTGTTTTTGTATTTCAATGAAGATATTTTTTGTTTGTTTGTTTATTTGTTTGTTGCTTCCGTGTTGGAAATTTTGATTTAACTGAAATTTATGGGTTCATCTTTTGTAAGACATATTTTTTTTATTATTTAATTTTTTTTTTTTGAACACTTCATTAAATTATTGAAAATACTTATGAAATCTTATTTGTGTGTGTGTGTGTTTGTAAGAGCAAAAATTTTAGTATAAATTTTTTTCGTCATTTTTTTTTTTTTTTGAATTTTGTAATTTTTTTTCTTAAGATGATTTATTTAATAAAATATTTAAAATGAAGTGTTAAAAATGTGATTGAGAGAAATTTTTTATTTGTTAAGATTTTGTTCAAGGCCATATTTTGTATGGCGTAACATGATGTTTCCAAAACGATTTTTTTGTGGGAAATAAATCTGTAACTATTTTACCGTTAAATATATCACAATAAAACTATATATGATCTAGAAGTGTACAGGCCATATTTTGGCCTCTTAAGTGAACATCTTACGATAAGAAGTGAGATCGAATACAGTTTTTACATAAAAAATATTTTTATATTTTTAAACACTGAAATGATGAAATTTTGAAACACTTCCAATAACGTTTTTATAGTACTTTCTGACTCTTAGCTCGATAAGGTAGTCCATATCTGTTTAAAATATACCTCCCATTTGGACACCTTTTTTGCGCTCTTCAATTCTATTTTGCCAAGATCTCAATATATCTCTACTGGGCTTAGCAACGGATAGTTTGGAGGTTTTACCTCTCTTTGTATAAATCCCATATAATTGTTCTTGTACCAATCAAGTGCATATTTACCATAGTGACCATGATGCCAAGTCTTTCCAAAGTTGACACATTATGAAGTCTTAGGAATGGTCGTCATATCAAGAACTTTTTATGAAATTTTTACTGGTTATGGATTCTTAACTTTTCTTCAACATTCCCTCGATTATCACTAAGATAAAAGTTGGGGAAAAACAGTTAGAACAAACGTTTCGTCATCCATTATTCAAATGGCGCTAGATTTTTGACGATGGTGAGATTGGAAAATCCGATACCTTTTATTGCATTGAAAGTCAGACTCTAGGAGTGGTAGACATAGTGACATATAACTATGTGGAACACAGGCAAGGTTGAAAATACTACAAGAATAATATGGGGCACTACAAAGGAGAAGAAGACCATGGAAGTTCTAACCTGAGTAAAATTGAGATTAGTAGGATGATGGGCGTTCTTTCTGGACACTCCACTCTACTAGGGCATCATAAATGGCAGATATTGAATTATCTATTATACTGTCCTGCTTTCGCAACCCAGAGATCCCAAAATTACATGGAGGACATTTTACCACACATGTCCTACCTCAGGGACATTGATTGAAGGAAATTAAGAAATACAATCTCCTCTACTCAACCTACTTATCTATTCATAAGGCAGCATGAATGTTTTGTTTAGAAATTTTAATTTAATTTCCGTGCTCTGCTTTAAACTGGGACGATTCCTACCTGATGTGTTGTAAGCTGTTTTTTTCATTTTTTTTGCTTTAGAAATATCATGTAGAACATTTCTTCCACTTGGACCAGGTTTTCTCTCACATACAAGTTCTCCCAATACAGGTTAATAACATTGGAAAGAGTTTGTCGGCAAATCTTTGAATTTTTGATCAACTTTTAATGGGACCAAGTTGGGTTTTGTTAAAAATATTTGAAAATTTTAGTACGCTGTTCCAAATATGTGGTAGCTACCAAAAATTAATGAACCAACCTCGTATAAAATATTTTTTAATTTATGCTTAAGTATATAGTAAATTATACTGGTTCCAACCTCCATGTGGTATTTCCACCTTCTAAAAGGTTTTTTCTGTGGGCCTTACATGGTAGTTAGACCCTCGTAAAATTTCGCACATTGTTTTATGCTAATAATTGTCTTAATTTGACTAATTCCAACTACAATACTAACAAATTTGTAAGATTTAAGCCCTCCAAAGTGATATTTGAAGAGGGATTGTATGGGACCTATGAGAAATAATGGGCCAATCCGTAAACAATTTGGCACATCGTTTATAATATATAATATAATAATATAATAATAATTTGTACCAATTTAATGTAATTAAATTTGTTTTATATTTATGAATTTCGTGACCTTAAATATCCATTCCGGGATGAATATTTGTATGGGGCTTCGGTGAAATAATGGACCAAACATCACCAATTTCAATAGGCATCATCCTTAAGGCATAAAAATGGCACATGCCAAATTTTATTAAGATATAAGTAAAACTAGGTCCTGCATTTTGTTCTGGCCAGCCGGCCAGACATTGTTAAATCGACTTAGAAAGTGATTCGTAATCGAACGCTTTACTTAAAAGTGATTGTAGTAATATTTTTACTATGTGTTACAAACTTAAGCACAAACCCCTATTACCTATGGTGGTGTAGGGTATAATTAAAATCAATAGCAAATAATTTTGATTTGTTCCAAAACAAAAATCCATTGAAACCATAAATATTACAAAAAAACTTAAAATTATGTGTTAAATTGAAAACTGAAAAATTTATGTTTGTCTGTATGTAAATAATTTACATACAAGTTATTAAAAAAATAAATAAAACGTTGTACAATTTTCTAGTGTTGTTTTTTTTTTTTTTTTTTCTTATTCGAGCTATTTTTAAATATCCGGAACACAGATGTAATATTGAACAAAAAAAAAAACAAAATCAAAAAGAAAAACTAAACAAATCTAGTGAAATAAAAAGAACAAAAAGAAGAAGAAGTACAAGAATGAGGAAAATATAGAAAAAAGAATACAATATATTTTGATGGTGCTAAAGAATAACATACAACCAATATTGCCAGATTTGGCGAATTTATGAGCCCCAAAATGGCATTTTGACGATGTATTACCCAAATTTGATTATTTTTCTTAAATAAACTCAATTCAAAAAATATTCATAATTTTAGTAAAAAATCGTTTGAGTAAAAACAACGTGGGTAACAGCGGATAACTTCAAGACCTAAAAAACATGAAACATATTAAAATAATAGTTTTTAGAAAAATAACTACAATACAATTTTAATGTTAATTAATCTTAAATAGTGAAGTAAAAAAGACCCCCCGAACTGTACTATGTCATTTAGTTCCCACAAAAAGTTTTGGGGAGTACATTCAATGTATTAATAAAGATGTCTAACTAAGAATTGAAAATCGTATATAAAGTCACCTCTCAAAAAATACTTTTGTTTCAGCAAAAAGAGGAACAAGTTTTCTGAAAGTTGTCTCGATCATGTTTAAAGCTATTAAATTCTTTTTCACAATTATTAAAAATTTAATTCTTTTTGGAAAACACCTACATTCATACGTAATTTTTAATTTTGCCAAATTTTTGATTTCGAAAAGTAAATTAGGAAAATTTTTCTTCCATCAAATTTGACAAATTTTTGACCAAATTAATCTGGCCACTATGGGCTCATCACAAGGGATAAATGATAAAAATTAAAACAACAATAAAAATCAAAGATAACAGAAAAATTTTACAAGGGGGAGAGAGAAAAGAAAGTGGTTGAATAAAAATTAAAATTTTTATTAAAATTAATTCTTTTTCTTAAAAAATAAATAAATAAGTTAATTAAAATAATACACTAATAAATATTTTTAATTTAGAGAAATGAAAACGGTACATTTGCAATATTAAAAACATAACACTCAAAAGAGTGTGAGAGTGAGAGAGAAAAGCTGTCATGATTATTATCAACATAATTATTATCATTCACTGATGCATCAGTCACACTGTAATGATTTTTTTGTTGTTGTTTGCATATTTGTTTATAAATGTTCGTTGTGTGTGTGTGGAATAAAATTGTATACAAAAATGAAGGTGGAAGAAAAAAAATACTCAACAAGAGAGCGGAAAAGAGCTGAAAGAAAAACAACATAGAGCAAAAAAAACACCAAAAATACACGACACATACAAAAAAATGCAATAAGAAAATACAAAACATAAGGAAAATGTAACAAAATACAAATAAGAATAAAAAAATACTTTTCTACAACAAATTAATTCCATAATTTCTTCAAAAAAAAGAGAAAAAATTTGAAATTTACTTTTTTCCATTCAGTTTGAAGTTTTAATAATCCAACATAATCCTTAGTTAATTGTTTAAATTGATATCCATTTGTAGGGTTTAGGTTTTCTATTTTTTTTAATACAAAATATTAAATATTTCTTAACAAATTCACTGCTTTTTTATGTATTTTCTTCTTTTTTATTTTTTTGATTTTAGCTCTTTATTGTATACGCGTCTACATAATTTTTGTTGTATTAATGGAGGAGAAAAAATAATATCTTTTCACTGTATAAATTTTTTGTATTTTATTTTAATTATTTTAGCACTTTAATATTTGTTTTTTTTTATTTTAATATTTTTGCGTTAACTTTTGTATTTAATAATGAAATTCATAAAAATCACAAAAACAAAAAACACAATACACGTTACCGCTCTAAACGTTCTAAACTTTTCGAACAAACATAACGAACGACGGCGCGTAGATGACTGAAAATTCCAATTGTCTGGCAAAAATATTTTCCAAAAGCAAAATCCAAGAATTAACAACATAAAAGAGAATGTCAAAATTGTTCAATCAAAATAATGCCAAGTTTATGCTTATAAGTGCTGCCAAGTTTAGAGGTTATTTTAATAACCCTTTGGGAGATGGAAGAAATGTAATGAATTTAAAACAAAACAATAATCTATATTTGGTTATGCCGAATCTCCAAAACCCTCCACCATAAATGCCTATGAAGTAAATTCGTTATGTTTCATACATACACACTCACAAAGGCATAGAATATAAGAAAGTTTATCTTAACCTTAATGTGTTAAAAAGTTTTTATATTTTGCTTACACGTTTTTCTACTTAACTGATTTTGATCATTTTTGGAAGAGTAGTGAGTTATATATAACATTATCTTCAGGTAATTTCATTCCAATTTGTCAATTTATAATTGAAAATTCTACGGATTATCTTCTCTTGGGCTACCTCAGATATCGGTCTACATCTTTACTGGTTTTAAATAGGAAACTTCTCAAAACACTCTGGTTAAATTTTATTAATCTATGACAATTATTGTGGATGTGAAAGTGCCAGCAATATACAGACAGACCGACATAACTAAATCTACTCAGATTTTAGTTTGATGTAAGAATATATGTACTCTATTGGGTCTTAGATGATTCCTTTTTAGTGTTACACACAGAATGGAAAGTTAATATACCACTCGTCACCAATATATATAAAAAAATAGTTTATCTGATAATCTGAATACAGCCTGTTATGGTTCTTAAGGTTTCAGTTTAAAATATTTTATGTCAATTAAATAAAAAAGAATTAATGTGATTAATAACTTTTACAGTGAAAATATCAAATAATTTAGAACAAAAATTTCTAGAGTTCCGAAATTCGATATGGAATATACAAATACTGTTGCAAAGTTTTCCGAAGAATGCCTTAATTCTTCATCGATTCATTTGTCATCCAATGTAATAGGGGAATTGGAAACTTCAGTATACACAACAACAACTGACCCTCTTGAAGAGGCTATAATATTCAATCAAGAAAAATTTAACGATAAAAAGAATTTGCCAAGTCGGTCAATAAAGATTGTGAGGAATTAAAAATGTGATTTGAAAGTCTAGGATTCCATGCTTTAATATGTCAAGATTATCCTTATACACAGATCGAAGAAAATAAATTAAATGGGCAGCCAGTCAAGATCACACAAATAATGATTGCATATTAATAGCCATAACGTCTCATGGTGAAAATGGCGGTTACATTTATGCTCAAAATGTTAAGTATAATATTTTACAGCCGAAAATTGTCCATTGTTAGCGGGTAAACCAAAAATTTTCATTATACAGGCTTGTCGTGGTATTCACCTAAAGTAACCCAAAAGGATAATTGTTCAAAAATGTCTTATACAATACCAAATCATGCTGATTTTATAATGACTTACACAACTATACCGGGATACACTTCATGGCGCAGTGAGTGTAATGGTCCTTGGTTTATACAATCATTGTGTGAAGAATTGAAAACGAATGGTACAAATTATGATATTTTGACTCAGCATTTGTTAGGCAACGTGTTGCAACATGTTATGAAACTTGCAATCGTAATGAGTATAATAGAAAAAAGCAAACATCTTGTGATGTCGGCACAACTCGTCTTTTATATTTTAGAATACCTGAAGAACTATTACAGCGAGAGTTCACAATTTATTCCCAACAATTTTTTCAAGTTTTACTGGACAGAACGTTGGATGGACAGGACCAGGGGGAAGTGCTGTTGAACCCCCATTCAGCGCATGTTTTAATTACTAATAATCTATTTAAATCGTATGATAATACAGATCTAATGTTTGCTGAGGGCCAGCAACGCCCTTAATTATCTTTGGTAAAACGAAGTTTACCGGGTCTGCTAGTATATAGATAAATATATGGATTTTTATAATATTTTTTATTGGATTTTACAATATTTTATTTATTTGAAATAAATCTATTTCTTTTTAATATATTTCATATATTTCTTGGCGTTGAAATTATCTTCCACTTCTTCAATAATTTTAACCTTTTTACGTGGTTTACGTGCTTCGAGGCGGGCTTTGCGTTCTGCTTCACTTAACGTACTTAAGTCCAAAGGCAACTGCAAAAAAGATTTTTTTATTTATTCAATCATTTTTTATTTAGTATTTAAGTCATTATAGTTTTAAAGAAACCAACTATTAATATCGATCTTATATTCTTTTAAATGATCAAATTTTGATAAACTAGAGAAAAACAGTATTATATTTTGTTAGATGAATGAATACTTTTATTGCCGAAACAAGTATCGCTCAAGCCATACATAATATTATTCAAATACCATACACCATAATACTAATTGTTAATATTGCCAACAAATAATTAAGAGACGATTCCAAAAGTTCACTGCTATATAAAAGAAGAGGGATAGAAAAATTCTTAATACACAGTTTTAGGTAAAACTTTTAACCTAAATATTATTTGATTTATTTTTGAACCAGTTACCTGTGTAAAACATGTCAGTTATTATGTTTAATGTCAAACAAATGAATATATTTTTAATCTGATAAAATAGAGTGACCTGAAAAAATGGGTACTAAAATTATGAAATATTCTCAACAAAATCTAACTTGGTCCAACAAAAAGGTCTGCTGTCAAACTACTTCCAAAATTATTATAACTACTGGGAGGAATTATATTTCTGAAGACAAAAACAAGAGAAAGCATTCAAGTCAAAATTTCCCAAAAAGCTCTTGGTTGGCTTTATGTAGGTACGCCGAAAGAGGCCAATCATTTGTAACAACAGGCTGCATCCATTCATAAGACTTCATTTATTTTTGGCCTCAATTGATATCCTGGCACTATGGTAAACAAGAGCAATAAACTTATATTTGCACCCTGAGGGGCAAATCCTCCAAACTTAACGGAGCTAAGGCCAGTTGAGTGATATTAAAGAGAGTTGAAGAGCACAAAAAAGGTGTCCAAAATGTGGATTTTAAGAGATGGATTACATATTAACCAAAGTGACTGAAAGCGCTGTAAAAATGTTAAAGAAAGGTTTCCGAAAATGGGTTAATGGATATGTATGGCTTAATAAGATTATTATTTTTAGAAAGTCTCCCTACCTAGACCTTCCACATGATATCTTTATATGTTACCAATAAAACAAGAAAAAGTGATTTGTAACTAAAACTTTTCAGACCTTATTTCTGGAAAACTATCCGACAGCGGTAAAAGTTTGATGAAGAGCGTAGGAATTTTGATTTGTTCAAAACATCAATATATTTACCTTAATAATTTTTCTCGGTTCTCCATAACGTATATTTATGGTAGAACCATCAGGTAATACCACAACAGTTGGATATTGGCGTGCGTAAATGGAACGATGTAAACGGGTGACCGCTGCAGATGCAGAAGATATTTGTCTTACTTGTTGTTGAACAACTGGTGTTATATATTTTAGCAACATATTTTAATGTAGAAAACTTAATTTACTAGTTAATTTACTAATAAAAATAAACTTCATGTGAATAAACCAAAATGCTTATGAAATAAACAGCACTATGTTAAGTGATGTCAATTTAAAGCTTTTAAAAATCGTTAACTTTTTTTAAATATTTAAAAGCGCTAAAGATTATGTTTAATATAAAATTAAAGAAAATAATTGATCATATATTTTTAAACAATATGCGTATATTTTTCTAACTGTTTTTATTTAGTATTTATTTAGATTTGTTACTCTGAGCATAATTTTGCAATATTTATTCCGGCTAATATTCGCAAGAGTTGTGTACATTGTTTTAAAATCAAAGCAAAATGTCAAATTTAATGCAAAAGTAACAGCTGTTTTAGAGTAACGAATAAAAACATTTAATCAAAGCAAAGGAAAACACTTAACATCAATAACAAATAATTTCAAAATTAAATGTAGAGATCTACATATAAATAAATCTGTGTTTGTTGTTTGGAACTTATAGACAGCTAAACTATTAGAATTCGTACAGAATGATCCCCATATTCCTGAAAGCAACGTAGGTTATAAAAAATTTCGATAGGACCAGGGGGAGAACTACCACCACACAAAGAATATTAAAAAAATATAACAGAAAATATTGATCATCGAATATCTAATGAACCTCTTCATCGAGAATTTAAAAATTTGGCCCGAATTACTTTTTGAAGGAACTATTATACTAAACATAATGTGGAACGATTAGAATTAGGGGGGGGGTATCCCATACAATGCAAATATTGATTATCAAATTTTTAAAGAACTGTAATAGCAAGAGTTCTTAAATTTTGTTCCAATCACTTTCTTAAGGATCTGTTGTACTACACAAAAAATAGTATAGATAGGTCCAGGGAAGGAGTACCCGCATACTAATGAAGTATTTATTACAGAATATCTAAAAAATTATGCCAGCTGAATTCCCAAATAGGACCAGCGGGAGTACTACCCCGTACAAAGGGGATATTGTTAGGAAGATTCAAAGGAATGTATAAAATATTGGAACGGAAAGGATAAAGGGGATTTAGCAAAGTGCCAGTTGCAGGATTTTTTAATACACGTCGCGATTTTAAAATTTCTTTCGAGATTTCAGCAAAGCGAACCGGGTTAAAGCTAATTAATTGTATATTTTCTTTTTCATAATTCTCATTTTTATTTTTTCCAAAATACAACACTGTTTATGCTATGCTACTCGTTACATTTTTTCTGTAGATTCCATTCGTTATGATTTGACAGTAAATAAGTTGTCATTTGTAGGTCTCTGACAAGTTGTGAGTGCAATTTTTTCTTCGGTAATATAATTTACGTGTTTTTTAATTAAATATTTTTATAATTTAGAGGAAATTATATCAAGATTTTACCATATTTTAAATACAAATGCTTTTCTTAAATTAATTAAAATATAATTCAAATAATTTATTTAATAGACCATAGTCTAGTGGTAAAAAACTTTTTAATTCGTTGTGCCTTGTGCTAAATTACATAATTGCAATTTTTTTCCGATTCTTAATGTCAAAAAATATTAATCTGTTGTGTTCTCTTGAAAAACTTAAAAACGAAGCGCTTTGGAAAGCTAAATATAATCAATATTTTAATTATATTTTAAATATAAATTTAATCGATTTTTCTTTGATTATTACATAACCTCAAATTTTTAATTTACAATATAATGTTTGCACTTTCCAGCTCTTGAATTCAAATAAAAATGGCAGCACGTCGCGTTGCACAATCCTCCATTAACTGGTCTGCTTTGGCTGAACGTGTTCCACCCAACCAAAAGGCCAACTTTGCTGCTTTCAAATCCAGATCGGATGTTTACATGCGCGCTGTCTTGGCAAACCCAGAAAATCCACCTAAAATCGATTGGGCTCACTACAAGAAATTGGTACCCATTCCCGGTTTAGTGGACAGTTTCCAAAAACAATATGAAGCCTTGAAGGTTCCCTACCCAGCTGACAATGTCACCTCCCAAGTTGAGGCTCAAGCCAAGGAAACAAAAGCTGAAATTGATAGCTTCAAGAAGAGCTCCGAGTCTCGCATTGCTCAATTGCAAAAGGAAATCGATCATTTGAAATCATTGTTGCCATTCGATCAAATGACCATGGAAGATTATCGCGAATCATTCCCCGATTTAGCTTTGGATCCAGCCAACCGTCCCACTTTCTGGCCCCACACCCCTGAAGAACAAGTCGGTTATGTATCCAAGGAAATGGAGGCTGCCCGTGCTGCTCACGAACATTAAGTTTACATTGAGTTAAGCGAGAAAGGTGGAGAGAATTGGGCATAGATTTTAAGTTGTAAAATTGTTATTTGCAAAACATTTAAAAAACTCTAAATTTATAAAATTTAAGAGTTTTAAAAAATTCTATAATTAAAATGTGAATTCTTATTTCAAATACGGTATGTGGAACGAACATTTGACACCATTAATAAAAAACACATTCTATGGAAAACCTTAAATTAATTTTTAGTTCAGATTTTTTTTAAATTCGTAGGGAAGAAAATGTAGAGCCGGTTTAAAATTATTGATTTTTAGTTTTGTGCGATTATTTTTTTTTCAGTGGGATTATTATGCTATTTTTTGAATTTTTAAAACTATTTGAAAATTACTCACATTTTCCCGCTCAAAATTGTAGTGAGGGCCTTATTGAGGTATAGGAATTTTTTGTGAAAAAAATTTTATGATAGAAATTTATTTCTAAATCTGAGCATCATGGAAATAATTAAATATACAAGCAAAAGCCATTAAATCAAATTATACGTGGGTTGGCTGCGTCATGCTGTAGGATAATGAAACAAACTAAGATCCCTACGCTATGGAACAAACTAAAATAGCGTAGGGAGTATTTCTTTAACTGTAATTTTTTAAATACAAAGTAAATATTTATGTGACATAAAAATGTCTTCTAGAACAACTTTTACATAGCGTATGTAACATATTTATTTCACACGCTTTTGTAGTGGAGGGTATTGAAGATTCTGCATAGCCGAATATAGCATTCTTACTTGTTAAATTTATTATTCCGAAGAATATTGGGAATTTCTTCAGTAGAAAATTATGTCATTGGAAGTTATTTTGCAGTGAAATTATTTCCTTTAAAATAAAATTATTTATCTATACGATTATGGGACTACATTCTCTTTGTTTGTTTAAACAATTGTTTTCCATACATTTGGATTTTTTATCCAGAAAACCCTATTTTAGCAAACTATATTTTTAACTTATCAATTATTGTTAATGAAAACTGCGATTTTTATAATTATTCATATTCGCTGTTCCATATCTTTGGTTCAAAGCAGGTTAAAAGTATGATATTCGTACCAAATGATAGCTTAAGGTCTTGTTTGAAAGTTTTGTTATGAATGAGAATATCGTTTTATCTTTGGTTCAAAGCAGGTTAAAAGTATAATATTTGAACCAAATGATAGCTTCAGGTCTTGTTTAAAAGTTTTGTTATGAAGATGAATAAATATATTGGAACTTTTGTAAAAAAGTGATGTTAAAATGATTATAAAAGATGTCTGCCTCCATATGGGTGAATAATATGATACTTTTATTATATCTCTAATAGCTTTCATATGATTCTCATACTAATTATCTTTCTATCAAACGGGAAAAATAGGTTTAAACCTCGAAACTTTGGTACCATATATCTCAAAAATTACTAAAGAGCTAAAGAACTTTTGTAATTGAATTTATATATAAAATATTAGACGAAAAACAAAATTGATTTCAACCCAAAATCCATCTTTTTTTAGGTCTTTATAATTATCAATAAAAATTTCCCCAAAGTAAAGAATATTAAGTTTTAATTAACTTCCCTTTTTCATATTCCTATTTTTTTAAACAATCTAATAGTTATTTTCACCTACGTATAGTTTTCCTATGTCATGACAAACAGCTGATATTCGCACAAAATGGTGCTGCAAACTATTAAGAGAACCCATGATTTTATTAACTGTCAAAATGTGTGAATCAAATATTTTGTATTAGAAATCAACTTCATTTTAATAATTGAGCCTAAATAATATTCCATAATTAAGAAAACTCAAATTTTATTTTATATTTTTGTTAAAAAGTCAACAAATAAGATTTAATTTTTTCCATATTCAATAAGAAAATTTTAAATCACTGAAATATAAAAGCAAGTCGCTGTATTAGCATCATTGTCGCAAGGAAGCCCTTTTTATTTTTGTATTTTTAAACGAGATTTTTTTATTTTTGTCATTTTATCATTTTATTTTAATATAATTTTATTACTTTTAAATAATAAAACGCGAATTACTAAAACGAATAGATTATTTTAATCACTCTTCATAGATTTTGATTAAATAATAAATTTGTTTTACTCGATGAACCAACGATTTGTGAAAAAATTGCACCCATGAGTAAGCAATTTATAAAAGTTGGAAAATCTTTTGTTATTTTAATAGCAATTTGAGGCGAGAATAGAACTGATTTTAAACTGCGACTTCCTTAATTGGATGTTGCATGAACTACTTAACCATTTTGCTGTGCAATCGTAAACCACCAACGATGCTCTCTCGCCGGAGCAAAGACAAACAGACAGCACACAAAGAGGGCGTTGTGGGGAAGTATGTGAAAAAGGAGACACCTCCAGAAATACCCGTGATAAATGTTTGGTCATTCGATGATCAACGTACAAAACAAAAATCTAAAACACTACAAAGATGTGCTTCTGCCTCACCCAGTTGTGATGGTGTTGGTGCTGTTGGTACTGGAGCTAGAGGTCGTTCAGGTAGTATTAGTCGTAATACATATACAGACACACAGCCAGATTATTATCATGCTCGCAGAGCTAAATCACAATTACCGCCAACTGCTAACTCTATGCGTTCGACATTGCCTCAACCGCCACAGTCGACTCAGCCTACAAGGCGTATGCAGCAATATCAACAGCAACAGCAACATCATCCACCGCCCATAAACTCACATTCATTTTACTCGACCAACAATTTGGACATGCCTTCGGCTCATAGTCACAATAATAATTTGAGTAGTAGTAGCAGCAATTATGTGAATATAGAGCAAATTGATCGTATGCGCCGGCAGCAATCATCTCCATTGCAGCATTCACAATCTAGTTATTTTCAACGCAGTTATTCTTCAAATCAAAAACATGGCAATTCGTTTGATGGTCACTCCAATATAATGAGAGAACGTTTGGATTCTATGCAATCAAATATGTTGCAATTGCCTAGGGGAGCAACACCCCGACCTCAAACACCTCCTCATCATTATCAGCAGCAACAACAACAACAGCAACATCAATTGCAACAGCAGCAACATCATCAACATCCTCCTCTAACACAAAGTTATTCTTCAGAATCCAGTCCCATTTATGAAAATCCTTATCGTGTTTCTAATACACTATCACCGCCCTCCTTAACTATGGCTGAATCCCAAATTTCCCTATCCACACATGGTAATCGTTCAGAATCGCCTATATATAGTAACACTACTTCTATGGCCAGTAATATAAATCATACACATCATCAACAATATCAACATTACCAACCTCAGCATCAAATCCACCAACAACAGTCTCAAGCCGTTCATCATAATTATAATAACAATTCTAATACAAACCAAATGATGTCTTCTTATGATCTCAGTTCACGCACAACACCACAATCCCACAATCAAGGGAATACTTCATCATCTATGCAATCGTTATATCAAAATACCAACAGCAACAATATGAGTAATAACAGCAACAACAACAGCAACAATAATCATACATCTTCCTCAGCATCCACAAGTACCACCAATAATAACACCCAATTACACAAACATCCTTCACAACAATCATTGGAAGAAGAATTACCTTTACCGCCCGGTTGGGCAACACATTATACTTTACATGGTCGTAAATATTATGTTGATCATAATGCCCATACTACGCATTGGTCGCATCCATTGGAACGTGAAGGTTTACCAGTAGGTTGGCGCACCGTTGTCTCTAAAGTACATGGAACTTACTATGAAAATCAATACACTGGACAGTGTCAACGCCAACATCCTTGCCTAACATCATATTATGTTTATACCACATCGGCTGAGCCGCCTAAAGCCATACGTCCCGAAACATATACACCACCTACACATACTCATAATGCTCTCGTTCCGGCCAATCCTTATTTGTTGGAAGAAATTCCCAAATGGTTGGCGGTTTATTCAGAAGCTGACTCTTCAAAGGATCATATGTTACAATTTAATATGTTTAGTTTACAAGAATTGGAATGTTTCGATGGCATGTTAGTGCGTTTGTTTAAACAAGAATTAGGCACGATTGTTGGGTTTTATGAGCGTTATAGGTGAGTACCAGAAATTTTGAAATATATATTTTTTTCCTTCATATAAACTCAATGTTTATATATCTGGGTAAATTATCTTCCAAATTTAAGAGGTGGATAGGTCTTGTGGGTAGAGCGCTAATCCAAATTCAGTTTGACTGTTGACAAAAAGTTGCCTTTTGACAAAAAGGATTCATATATTACATCAATTTTTTATAATTTAAAGGAAATCAGTCACATATTTAAAAAAATAAGTTTAGGACGTAGAGGATAGAAATTAGAAAATTCTTAACACACGTTGTTCACTAAATCTTTTAATCTAAGTTTTATTTTTTATTATTATTAAGTTACCTTTGTAAAGCATGTTAGTTGTTGTTATTGTAACAGTTTGCTTGTTTCTAGTTTTTTGTTTTTTGGGAAAAAATCCGATTGATACAGTTGTCGCTGTGTTGAGAATCTTTTGTCGAGTCGTTCCGGGAAAAAATAGTAAGTATATTGAAAAGAGCTTCCAAGCAGCCCGGTTAGTTAGACTATTTGGTGCAAAAAGTTAATGCTATTGCAGATTTAAAAACAAAGAAGCTCAAAAATTTCCTGACAGAACTTTATTTTCAAAATGCTTTTCTTCAGCATTTTCTCGCTGTCAAAATTTTCCAAAAAGTTCTTGTTATGACAAGCAATATGCGGTTGGATCAAAAGCAGCCAATCGTTTGTTACATCTGGCCCTATAAATACTGAAATTTATATCAAGGAATGTTTACAAAAAAGGCTGCTTCCATTCATACGACTCCACTTATTATTGGCCTGGTGATGGAAGAGCTTGTTTACCTGCCACTGTGGTAGACAAGCCCTTGAGTGGTACATAAAGAATAATGTGGTATTTGTACTAAGAGTGTCAAATCCTCGAAACTGCCCGGAGCTGAGGCCAGTTTAGAGATATTGTGTTTTGTTAAAAGAGAAAACTATAAAAACCTTATTGGAAGGGTTTAAAAAAAACTGTAAGTTTAAGGGTTTGTTTTTTATTAATATGTATGTTAAGAATTTTTCGATCTCACTTCTTAATATTTTGGATGAAGTCTTAGTTGATTTAATTTAAAAATTATTATTTTTTTTCACTAAATATTTTCTTGTTGAATTTTTTTCTAATTCTTTAAAAAGAATTATGTACGTTTATAGAAATATGCAGCAGTGTATAATTTTCTTACTTGTTTTATAATTAATATCGTATTTAGTAATAGCAAATTTATTAATCGATTTTCTTATTTATTTTTCAGACGAGCTCTGATTTTGGAAAAAAATCGTCGTGCCGAACAAGAACGTTATTTACAGGAATTACATGCTGCCACAGTTGCCAATAATAATTTAAATCCTAATGCTGGTGTTGTAAATCACATAAGTCAACAGCAGCTTTAAATTAATTTTAAATTATTAAATGCTCACAACATTTTTATCATATTAAAAGAAAGAAAAGAAAACAACAACAACACATCCTCGCTCATATGCAGACTTTGTTCATAATTTTTGATAATATATTTAATTAAAATGTTTTTATTATTTTTTTTTTTTTTGCTTTTTTTTATTATTTATTTATAAATCTAATAGTTCGTTTTTTATTAAAAATAAAAATATGAATTTTAAAAGCCTTTTAAGCCTGGTGCCTTAAAGAAAACATAAAGAATAAATTTAACATGTTTTTCAAAAACTGTTGTAAAATTAATTAAATTATTTATAGAGTTTTTTTGAAACTATAATCGTTGTCAAATTATTTAAAGAAATCAAAACATTTTTATTATATTTTAATTTATTACATAATTTTTTTAATAAATACCCAACAACATCATTATATTTTTCATTATCATTATGTATTTATTAATAAAAATACAACAATTATATTCATAAACATAAATCTATAAATAAGAAATAAAGTTGTGCTTTGAAAAAATTGAAAAAAAAAACAAGTTTAGCTTTAGACGGTTATGGCGAATCTTCAACACCCTCCACTACATTGCATGTGAAGTACATACACACACAACAAAATGTTTTTCTTAAATACAACCCAGGAACACTTAATGAGTCATAGAATTGTTTATATTTTTGTCTTTAACTTTTTTCTACTGAAGCGATATTGATAATTTTTGGAATGATAATGAAGCATATATAACTTAATATTATGACATTCATAATTGACATAGTTCTTCGCTTGAACCCAGATGTTGTCTCAGATATCTGTCCATGTCTTTTTCATATACTGAGCCGATTTTTATGGTTTTTAAATAGGAAACTTCTTAGTACTAGAAGAAATACTAATTTAATGACAAATTTAATATACCTTATTCACCACTTGTGGTGGTGTAGGGCATACAAATAATAATTTATTGCTGATGCAATTTATTCGTTAAAAGTAGTTGTCTTACGTCTTCTTCTTATATTTTTAATTATGATTTTTTTTGTTAAAGTGAAAAAACAAACATGAGTTTGTAAAAACATGAACCCGAAATGATAACAATGGTTTCCAACAAATAATAGTTATCAATGGGAAAAAGATATATTTTTATTTTTTTTTTCTTTTTATTTATAAACAATTTGCAATTACATTAAAAGTCAATTATAATTATTTTTTCCTTTTTCTCTCTCTCTCTTCTCTCTTAGTTTGGAGCGAGTGTGTCGCATTAAACACGTTTGTTTGTATTTGATTATTTAACAGGTCCATATGACATTGAAAATATTCAAAATTCTTTTGAAATTTACAAAATTTATAATTTAATAAAGTCTAATTTTTAAATATAATTTTTGGCGGTTAAGACCGATTATATAATACCCTATAGAGATTTAAAGAAGTTGATGTGATTTTTTATTTTAAAGTGTTTTTCGTAAGTGGGTCTCTAAGGAGTTACGATCATTAGTGATCTTTTTGAAACTTGGCCTGTGGATTTGGACCTGCACAATGCCAAAATTTAATAGAAATTTCTTCATATCAGTGATTTGAATAGTTTAAAATTCATTCAGAAAGGTTATTTGTATGGGACCTATTTAGACGGAGCCTGACTTGTTTCATTAGAAATTAACAAAATTTTATCGAGATCCTTCAAAAACTTTGGACAGCCAGTCGAACAAACAAACACCTATAATAGTGTTAGGGTATAAAAAAACAAAAGAAACATTTTAATTTTTGACAAAAACTTTAATGTTTTGATTTTTATTTCTAAAAATTCTGATTTTTAACAAAAATTTAAGTGAAAATTTGAATTTTTGATGAAAATCAGAATTTAATGAAAATTATAATTTTTGACAAAATTATAATTTTTGACAAAATTATAATTTTTGACAAAATTATAATTTTTGACAAAATTATAATTTTTGACAAAATTATAATTTTTGACAAAATTATAATTTTTGACTAAATTATAATTTTTGACAAAATTATAAATTTTGACAAAATTATAATTTTTGACAAAATTATAATTTTTGACAAAATTATAATTTTTGACAAAATTGTAATTTTAAACAAAATTATAATTTTTTATGAAAATTATAATTTTTGATGAAAATTATAATTTTTGATGAAAATTATAATTTTTGATAAAAATTATAATTTTTGATGAAAATTATAATTTTTGATAAAAATTATAATTTTTGACAAAAATTATAATTTTTGACAAAATTATAATTTTTTATAAAAATTACAATTTTTTATAAAAATTATAATTTTTGATGAAAATTATAATTTTTGATGAAAATTATAATTTTTGATGAAAATTATAATTTTTGCTGAAAATTATAATTTTTGACAAAATTATAATTTTTGATAAAAATTATAAGTTTTGATAAAAATTATAATTTAATGAAGATTTGAATTTTTAATAAAAATTTAACTTCTGATGAAAAATAAAATTTCTGATTCGAATTTTTAACAAAAATTATAATTTTCATCAATTTTGGGATTTAAAAGTGTGAACGAAACTTCGAATTTTCAATTAAGGTTTAAAAGAAAATTTTGAATTTTTTATGTTTTTTTATTTTTGTAGTTAGAACTTTTAAAGAACTTTTTCTAAAAATTGAATTATTAATTTTATTTAAATTCTATTTATTAAAATTTGAACTTTCATGAATTTTATTACTTGAATGTTTGATCAAATTAGATTTTTTTAAACAAAATTGAAAATTTGTATAAAAATTAATTGAATTTTTTTTTTTAAATAAACAAAAATATAAAATTTGTATGAAATTTTAAATTTGAAATAAATATTTAAATTTCTGATAAAAATTATCACTTTCAAAAAAAACGGTTTATGAAAATTTAATTTTGGTAAAAATTTCGAATTTTGAATAAAATTTAAGATTTGAAAAGTTAAAAAAAAAACAAAAAATATTTGATAAATTAAAAAAAATAGATTTCTAATTTATTACCAAAAATAGTTAAATTAAAAAAAATCTATCCAACATTATGATGTTATTTGGCGGGATTATTCCCATGTGGTCATAACCCTAAACCTGAATAAATGAAATATTCACTTAAATGTAAATTTTTCGGTTTTCACTCTCGTTTAGGAAGAAAGTGTTTTGCCGTCTACTTTTTTATACCCTACACTGATCAAGGTGGTATTATAGATTTTATTAGTATTTATTAGTATTAAATTTCTCATAGATCTCATATGAGACTCATTTTTGAAAAGATACTTAAAAACATTCGAAAATCTCTTCAAAAGGGAGATTTCCTTAATTCCTATATGGGAATCCACAAATAAAATCATTTATATATGTTTTGTTTAGGGTGTTAAATGGTCTGTCATGTTGGAATAAAAACTTTCTTGTTTAATCATTATTGTGTTGAGATTCCTAATTGAATATTTTATGCCCCCAAAAAAACAAAAACAAAAATTCGGTTGCTTATGCAGCAATTTTTTTGGAGTTCTTGACATTATTATGTGGAAGCGACATTAATAATGTGAATGTTATTATGTCTGCTACTTGAAATTGAGTTTAAGTGGTTAAAAGAAAAAGAGCTTAAATACACAAAAATTGTGATTTAAAAGATTAATTTAAAATTTTTATAAACTAAAAATTGCAAAAAATCATTCCTTAACGTTACCGATATCGGTAGTCGATAACTTGTACTTTACCAAATCCCCTAAAGAATATTTTAGCAATAATTATATTTTTATTTTCATTGAAATATACTTAATCGTTCAAAAAAATTTATAGAAAATTCTTTAAAAAAAATATGTGCAACTGTTTTGGCGAAAATAATATAATTCTATTCGAAGGGATCAAGTTTCACTTGATTTTGCAAATATCGTATAAAATATTTATATAAGTATTTGGTATCGTTGAAAAGGTAATAACTTGAAAAATAATAAAATTTATATAATAAAGTTTTAAAACTAAATTTCTGTAATATTTTTTTCAAAAAACCTTAAAATTTTTATTTTCGTTATAATTTTATGAAGAAAAATTTTTAATGTTTGATCTTAAATAGGATCCATACAAATAAAGTTATTAACAAGAAATTTTAGTATATATAGGACTGTAAACAGATTCCTACTATTAGAATCAAAAATACCCAAAATACCAATTTTAGGAAAACTTTAACCACTGTGGTCCTACAAAAGGTTTAATCTATCATCGATAAATTTTTGCAAATTTTAGTCTACCAAGTCTAAAAAATTGATAAGAACTCATGTCTGAAAATAAATAAACATTTTACTTTTATCTCTTTAACTGCAGGAGATATTTTTTTATAAAGAACTTTTTGGCACTTTTTTTTATAATCGTCTAGTCTATACCCGAGGTGACCAACTTTGGAGACCGAGCCCTAGTTTTTTGCTATAAGAATTTGCTAAATTTGACAAGAGGAAACTTGGTTTCGATTGGATTTTTCGCCAAGTTATAAATTTTTTTTACAAATATTTGGTAGCGATGAAAACTTTAAAAATTCAAAAGGATCACAATTTTTGTAGGAAAATTATATGAGGTTGTTGTAACAGTTCGGCTGTATCAAATAATTCTTTCTTGGTGAAAAAAACTTCTGATTGATACTGGGTTGACACTCTTTGGCCGAGTACGAATCGGATCGTTCTGCAACTGAGATCCAATTTTTGTGGGAACGGAAAATTATGTGGAATGTCATTTGATTAACATTTAAACTTAAAAAATATTGAAACAAATTTTCGATATTTTTTTTAAAGCAGCTTTAACCCGTTGCCCTTTGCATTCTCCTCAGTCCAAGATTTCGAAAGAAATTTCACAAATCACATCGTGCATCAAAAAATGTAAGCAGTGGACTATAATTTTATTTATTAACTGCATTGTATGGGAGCTATCTTTTCCCTTGATCCTAACCCTCCTACATTTTGTCCAGTGAAACTATTTGGAAACAAATTTTAAAATTTTCGCTTTTATAGTTGTTTAGATTCGATAATCATTATTTCCTTTGTATCGGGATTATACCTCCCTATCGTACTATCGGTTCTACATTTTGTTCACTAAAACAGTTTCTTAAGAAAGTGATTGAGACCAATTTTTTAAATTATTTGATAATTATTTGCTTTGTATGGGGGGATCTCTCCCCCTGGTTCCATCCTTCCTATATTTTGGCCAGTAAAAAAGATCCTTGGGAAAGTAATTGGAAGCAATTTGAATACTCCTACTTTTACAATTCTTTAGATATTCGATAATTAATATTTGCTTTGTATGGAAGTACTTTTCCCCTTGATCCTACCCGTCCTATATTTTGGTTAGTGAACAAATTCTTGAGAAAAAGTTTGGGGTCTTACTTAAGAACATTTGCTGTTATAGTTTTTCAGATATTCGGTTATCAACATTTTCTTTGGGTGGGGGACACCTCTCCTCATGATCCTTTCCGCCCTTCATTTTGTCCAGTAAAACAGTTTATTGGGACCAAATTTGAAACATACGCTAGTAACATTGGCTATAAACAAATTCGATAGGACCAGGGGAGAGGTAACTCCCCTATAAAGAAATACTAATTTTTAAAAAATCAACATACCCTAAATAGCAAACTTTAGAGGGTAATTGATTACAGCACTACCTTGATAAGGACTTGTATTGCTGCAACTTAGCTCAAGAACACCTCAGTTAAAAACATGTGAAATTTCATTAAGATCTCTTTTACAGTTCAAAAGTAATTGAATTATTAAAAATATCGATTTGGACTCAGTGTGCAACATTATATTTACCGCTAGCCGATAAGACGGACGGATGGATATGGTTGAATGGACTATGAAAGCAATTCATAGTCGACCAATTTATTCACCCGAGACGGCCAAATTTGTAGGGTAATTGACCACGGCTCTGATAGAGCCCTGACTAGATAAAGCATTGGGAATTGATTTTTCGTCTCAATTCAAAAACATACTCGATTCTTTATTGAAAATTTAAATACCCGAGTTGGGCTAATTTGAAGGGTAATCGTCTACGGCTCTGACCAGATCGGGCGTTGTGCTCTTCCAACTTAGAACCATTTAAGCTCTAAGCATGTGAAATTTCATTCGAATAACTTTAATGGTTCTTTAAATCGACTATGAGAGCTATTCATGGAGCTGGAGGTAGCACTATATTTTCTATGCGCTACAAATTTCTGCACACACAATAGTGGTTCAACTTTTCAATTCTTCACGCAAAAAAATAATACGTTAAATAAAAATTCGGCATTAATTCATAGAAAAACTCCCGGTTTATGGGTCTGCAAAATTTTTATTTGGTAAAAATTATAAACAAAATCAAATAATCACATTAGAATCTGATTAGATTTGGGTCGTGTGCATTAGATAAGAATCTTCTTTTGAAACGTTTTTTGCAAGTTCACAGCGAAATAAACAATTTATTTGTGATTATAAAAATATTTTTAGATTACAAATAATTACAATGACGCTATAAATTAGTTATAAATTAGTTAAAGTGCCATTAATCTCAAAGTACTTGTAATAATGACCATTTACCATTTGGGGAATTAGGAAAAATACAAACGTCTCTAAGGGAATTAAGAAATATGAAACCTACAATAGTTTTCTTTGCTAATTCGATTTCCTATCGATCACAGTTTTGTTCATTTATACACCCTGTATTTTAAACACAAATTTAATTAAAGTTATAAAGTTGTTTTTTTATAAAGTTTCTGTTGTTTTAGATTTAAAACAACAAAAACACTTTCGATTGTTTCCTCCTCGACAAAAAAAAAAACTTTTATTGTTTTTGCTTAAACAATTCAGCCGATCTCTATATAATGATCGTTAAAATAAAAGAAATCTTATTTTAAAAAAAGAAAAGCTAAAGAAGAAGAGAGAATAAAACACTTGTTCAAATTAAAAATCTATGGAATTCAGGAAAAGGAGACTGATCGGTAAAAATATAACTTTAGCGAAAATCATTTTAAAAGGGCGACATAAAACATGATCATGAAATTTGAACACACGAGTATGAAATTTAGAAATGGAAAAAAAATTTTGGAGTTATTTCCCGGTAAAATAAAATCATTGTCGGTCCTTAAGTTATGTAGTTTCCCAGCAAAAAATACGACAATTTTAGAAAATATTAAGTAAAGAAAAAAAAAAAAGAACTTAAATCCGAGAACTTATAGGCAGATAAGCGGATCTTGTATAATAGATTTTCATTTAAAATTTTTAGGCTAAACAAGTTAATACTGTGGAACAGTGGTTTCAAAACAATTTTGGAAATAATTCTGTAACTTTTGAGAGAACAGACCCCTTTCTGATCTTGAAAGAAGTCGGCGACCCTTCTCGGATATTTTGATTTAAAAAAAATTGCCAGAAATTCATGTATAAATTAAAACTAACGAAATTTTTATATATATAGTCCCCGTATATCTCTATAAAAATGATGTTAACATAAGCAGTTTATCTCTAATAGTTTCAGAGAAATTCAAGACATTATTTTGTAAATCATAGATACCAAATACTTCTGCAAGAAGTTCGTAATTTTGCTTTAGATTTTACTTTAATTTGACTTACACTAAGTAGTCATTGGGTCTCTTATTAGGTACTAGGGACGAGAAGTGGACCATCAAATTGAGTATTAATAAAAATCTCAAAAATTAAATTTATGATTTGATAAATAAAATTTTGACCTGTTTGCAGACATGACTTTCTGTAGGTTTTTTAATTGGAAGGGTCAATTATAGGTCCATATACATTTCTAGAATATTGTACAGATTCTACACAAAAATTTTAAACAACATCGTACGTCTAGAGTAAGAAATTAAGCCAAAATGGTCCATCTACTATTTTCCAAAAAAAAAAAAATTACCAGTCGTGATTGATGGTTGTAATTTTGGAAGATTATTATCAGTTTCGAAGTCAAAATGAATGAAGCTAATTACTAACTCACTGTTTTGAAGTAGAGCCTATTGCGGTAGAGCCGTTTTAAATAGTGAAAGAAAGGGAGTTATAAGCCGGTTGTGTTACAATTTTCAAAAAAAAGTTTTTGAACAGTTTTGTCATACTAAAAGTTCTTTTTATGAGAACCGAACTTATTTCTAAAGTAAGGCGTATTTCATTATGGACATTATGCATCGTTCAAGGATCAAGGTCTGTTCTATAATGCTCCTAGTTTCTTTCAAATTTGACTTTATCTCTAAAACATTCCAGTCATTATAGGACCTTCTGGCAGGATATATATTTTTGTGTTTATCTGAAATACGTAGCTGTATATTAAGGATAATTTGAAGATGATTCCTTGTTTTGGGCTTTGAGAACTTAAATTTTGTTTTATAAATTGTCCAACTTTTGATAGGGCTTGCAGATAGATTTTTGACATTAAAATTCCATTTAAGATTTCTTATTAAAAAATTATAAATTTTAGAACAAAAGAATAAATAAATATTTTTTATAGGGAATCGGATATATTTTAAAATTTTTTTCTTGGAACTATATTAAGTCCACTAAATGACTAAAAAAACAAAAGCAAAAATGAATAATTTTTTTTCTTAATTCATACATTTTAAGCTTGTTAACTTTTGATGGTCACCGATTACGCCTCTGACTAGATAGAGGCCTGAACTAATTCGAATTAATTCGAAGATCAACTCAGTTCTAACCACGTAATTTCAAGAAGATATCTCTATCCGTTTAAAAGTTTTCGGCTTATTTTCGAAATAAGATTTTGGTCACTGTTAAATATTTATTAGATATCAATAACAATATAATTTTAGGACTTAGATATAAATCGTTAACTTCGAAAGACTAATAAAAATTAATATCTCTGAAACTATAAGAGATATTTCTGTGTATAAATTCCTTTTTGTCTTAAATTAAAAATGAATTTTTGGTGAATTTGTAAGTATGTCCGTAGACTGGAAGTGGGCAACATTGGAGGGTCATCGCCTATGCCCCAGGTCATATGGGGGACTTGTAGTTTTCAGACTAACTCGGCAATACCTTAGCTCTAATCATGGAAAGTTTCATAAAAATATCTTTATATTATTTCCCAAAAATCTATATCAAAGCGATTTTTTTAGTAACATATTACGAACATGATTGCATTTTTAGTAAAAATTTAGAGCCCTACTGACTTATAAGCCGTAGCCTACAGATCCTTTCCAGCATTGTCAAGACGTATGGTGGAATATTAATAAGTTTTAGACCAGATCTGAACGAATTTCATTTAAATTGAAGTCCGTCTTTAAATTTCTTAATTATTTTCAATTTTTTGCTGGGTTTTATCACACACTCAGTTGTTCATTCATTCACTCATTCATTCATTCATTCACATGTGTACTCATATTAAGTATGGACTTGTATAAAATCGAACTTACTCTCTGTGTCTGCAGACTTATTTGAACTACAAGTCTAACTGAATGACTGACTCACTTACTAACTTGTAGTCGTCTGATGTCGTATTTACTGTTGTTGTTATTGCTGCTGCTGATATTTGGAATTGAAAGAAAACAAAATTAAAGGTTTATTTTGTCTTTGCACTCCATTCAATATTCAGTCATACCGAGTACGTCTAACTAAGCGATCGTATCTAGTACGTACATTCTACAACCGTCATTTGTTTAATGTGGACAATTTGTTTTTGTTTATTAGTTGTTAACTAAATAAATAACGGAATAAATTTAATTATTAAATAATTTGTGTTCTTTGCGTTTCATTAACAAAAAACAAAAAACAGAAAAAAAAACGTTAATTTTGTTCTTTTCGCATTTTTACAACAAATTAATTTCGAAAGAAAGAAATTAAGAATTAAAACGAGTTAAAATAAATTATAATTTTAATTAATAAAATTAAAGTCTGAAAAGGTATTTGTTGAAAAATTTGGTGAAAAAGTGTTAAATTTAATATTCTGAAAATTAAGTTCGAAAAATTTTGGAATTTTTGATCAAAAATTTCTATATCTCGTTTGTTTTTAACAAAAACCTGAAATGAGATATTTTTAATTTAGTTCAGTTGATTTGCAAAATTTTTATAATTTATTCGAGAAAAAAAAATCATAAAATAATTATAATTATAATTATAACAAAAAAGTATAAAATGAGTATAAAAATATTTTATTAAAAGAATAAAATGCAAAAAATGCAAATAATTGTAAAGATAAACAAAGTGAATAATAAAATGTGAATTAATGGAAAATGAATTTTGAAAAGATTAATTTTTACACGTTTTAACACAATAATTTGGACCGTAAAATAATTTTCGAATTTCTTCGCCTTAAAGGTTAAAACCCTTTACGATGTTTGGATCATATTAAAATATGTTGTTTTATTTTAAAATAAATTTATTAAGATCGCACATTGGTCCCCAATTCTGTAACTTTGGAACTACCACCATAGCACAGTATCTCCAAATCGATTTTTTAAAATAATGATGTAACTTTTAAACGTTTGGAGATAATTTAACGAAATAGTTAAATAATTTAGTTAAATAGTTAGAGTTGAGTTGTTTTTGAGTACAAACGTTTTGTCTGTTGAGGAAAGTAACCGGTGACTCTTCAAATTTGTCCAAAATTTTCCAAAAATGTGTAAATTGAGATAAAAGAAATTTTTTATATAAAATAACCTTTTAAATCTCTATAAAAAATAGGCTTTTTGTTATAGTTTTCGAGATATTCAAGACGTTGGACGATTATTCATATTTTTACATTTAGCAAGTCACAGTGTATGCAAATCGTTTTTTTTTTAATTAATTCAGTAACATTTAAACTGTTAGAGATTTATATTTATAGAATTTCACATGGTTGGAATTGAGGTGTTTTCAAATTCATTTGGAGAAGTACAGATCGCTATTTGTTGAAGAATGTTAACCCTCTAAATTTGACCATTTTTTTGGTTAATTGATTTTTTTAATTTGTCAAAAAATTCTTATAGTTTCAGAGATATTCAAGTCGTTATATATAAATCGAACTCTTTGAGAAACTTTTCAAAAAAGGTGGCAATATTTTTTAACAATCAAACCAATATCTTTGTTCTGAACTTCATAATTTTTTATCTAAATTCTTATAGTTCCCATACAAGATCCACTTCCGATTTTTACTTTTAAGTGCATACATTTCAGAAAAACCTTGGCCTTGTATTTTATTTGATTTAAATAAAAAAATAATTAAAAACAGGTATTGAAGTTTGCGATTTTTCAAATGTCTTATATAGAAATTTTTTTAAACTCATTAATCTCACTCAAATGATGTATGAAAATAAGGTGAAATAACATAACCAATTTATACGAGGGCCGTTTCAAAATTTCCCTAAATACTATTTATAGCTAATGATAAAGTGTAGGTTATTTCAGAGCCAGGCTTTATCGACTATAACGTTTTTACTTGTGTTCAGTTAATTGGAAAACCAAAAGTTCTCAATGGATCCGGAGGTACAGGGGATAGAACACTAAAAATTGGTCATTTTGCCTTTTTCTCTAAGTATCTAGGAAAATGATTTATTAATTTATTTTTTATACTTCTGCTTTGTTAAATCGATTAAGGTAAATCTGGCCGATTTTAAAGAAATGAAAATGTCGAACCCTGTGTAATAGTACAAGAGATATGAGATTATAAATATGAAAATTTATAGTCGCATATCTAAAATTTTTCAAAAATTTTATCGAATTTCTTAAAAATCACTTATTTAGCATCATTTTTTTTGCTACTTTGATTTTGCGTTTGAAAGGCCCAACAAAAGATCAAGGTCAGCTTGAAAGTGTCAACACCGGAAATACAAATTTATTTTTGATAAAGATTTTCTTTAAAAAAATCCCTTGAACGATTATTTTTTTCATAAAATTCTCCTTTTCGTTTCAAAAAATTTAATTTTATTCTGAAAAAAAAAAAAAAAACACTCAAGACCTCAAATAAAGATCTCTAAATGACTTTTATTTCTTTGTTGTAGAAAATAAGAAAATTTATAGGATTTAAATGATATATAAATTTTTTAATGATTATGAATTTTTAATGTTTTTTTGTGAACCTTTTAATGTGGTCTAATCACAATTTTAACCGATAAGAAGAAAAATATAATAAAAATTTTGTCATCGATTTCTTTGTTTTATTGAAATCACGTTTTGAAATATTAAATATTTGGAAATTATTATTATTTTATTACGGATTAAAATGTTTTTATAATATTTCGGAACTTTTATAGAGATTATAATAAAGTACAGTGAATAACCGATTGTTGGAGAAAAATTAAAATTGATTAGGAAAATTAAAAAAAAAAATAAATAAATTCAGAACAATTAAATTTTTAATTAAATTATTCAGATAAAAAGTCAATAAAAGTATAATTTTTAATTGTTCATCAAAAACTTAAAATCTATATTTAAAAAAAAAAATGAATCTATTAGATTTTGGTGAAATTTTCTCAAAATGATCCCAATATAGCCGAAAGTACTATAGGCTATCAATAATTTCAGTAAGATCAGTGAAAAAAGTGAGGTTACCCATACATCGCAAGTATTAATTGGCGAATATCTAAAGAACTTCTACAGCTAAAATTCTTAAATTTAAACCCAACCATATTCCTGTAGAACAGTTTTACTTAAAAAAGATCTTATAAAAAGAGAAGAGCTACTTTCATATTGACCATATATTAATTATGGAATATCTAAGAACTATTTCATCTAAAGTTTTCCATTTTGGTCAGCTTTATTGAAAACATTTTGAACGAATAGGTTTAGATGGAGTGCATTTCCAATAAAAGTTATAATTTTTCATTAAAATTATAAATTAAAAAATTTTTCATAAAAAAATTATGAAATTATAATTTTTATTTAAAATTATAAAACTATAATTTTTTTATAAAAATGATAAAATAATTTTATCATAAAAATTATAAAGTTATAACTTTATAATATATAATATTTCATAAATAATATAAAATTATAATTTTTATAAAAATAAAAATAATAATTTTGCATTTTTATGAAACAAAATGTTAATGATTTTTATTAAAAATTTTAATTATAATTAAATTATAGTTTTTTACAATCATAAAATTACAATTTGTCATAAAAATTAAATTTTTTCATCAAAAATATAAAATTATTATTTTTTTCATAAAATTAAAATTTTTCGTAACAAAAAATTAATTTAAATTTTTCATAAAAAATTTATTTTTTCATAAAAATTACATTTAAAAAAAATTGGTAAATAATAATTTTTATCTAAAAATTATAAAATTATAATTTTTCACAAAAACTATTAAACAAAACAAAAATTAAAATATTATATTTTGTAAATTTTTTTTATAAATTAAATTTTTTTATTTAATTTTTTAAAAGAAATTAAAAATTTTCATAAAAATTATAAAATTATAATTTTCCCAAAAATTATATTTTGACATTAAAATTATAAAAATATTATTTTTCATACAAATTATAATTATTATAATTAATTATAATAAAAATTATAATAAAATTATAAATTATATAAAAATATAAAATTATAATTATTCATAAATTTCTAAAACTATAAGCTCTCACAAAAATTTTTATAAGAATTTTAATTTCCAAAAAAGTTATAATTTTTCACTAAAATTATAATTTTTCATAAATATCTTAATTTTTGTAAAAATCATATAATTTTTTATAACAGTTACCAAAAAAATCTTTTATATTTAATTTTATGAGAGTTATAATAATTATTATAACTTTTATTTACAATAAGGTTATATTTTTTATAAAACTTATATTTAGAGAAATCTTAACAAAAAAGAGTCTGATTTGGAAGATAACAAAAAAATTTCGCTTGTCCAAGTGAAAATACCTAAAATCCTACTTGAGACAAGGACAATTTCTATTCAAATTTAGGATGATCGGTTCAATATTTCTTACAAATCTTCATCGTACCTCGAGTCAATTCATAAATGAATTTTAGGGGAATTTTTAAATTTTTTTTCAACATGCTCGGGGAAGTAAAATTTGAAGGGTCACAGATTACGCCTCTGACTAGATAGGGGCCTGTACTCTTCTAAACTAATTCGAAAACACATCAACATTAAAAAAGGAAAGTTAATGAAATAAAATTACAAATTTTTCATAAAAATCAAAATAGTTTTAATTAAGCTTCACATTGTTAGTTAGCAGACGGAAGGACAGACATTATTGCTCTGAAAATAATTAAGAACTACATATTTCGGAGTTGTACTGATTTCCTTTTCTAAATTATGTTTTAATTAATAAATTTTTTATCTCTGTTAAACCAAAAAATTGTATTATAACTTTTCCACTTTAATTATCTTTGAAGAGGAATTTTATGAACCCTTTTTTGATAATTATTTTGAAAGTCGTTCTTTTTTTTTGTGTTTTTATAGAACTGACTGATAACATAGATCAAGTTCATCATGAGTGTAATGAAATATTTATTTGAAATATTTTATTTGAAAAATATCAAATTATAATTTGATGTTTAATAAATTAAAATAAAACAAATTTCCTTCCAAATAAGAGAGAAATTAAAATTACAAATGATTTACTAATTTAGTTTAACCTTCAATATGTGACATTTTTTTAGAAAAAAAATGTTAAACAAATAAAACAATTCTAAACTGCATATTTTATTTTAATTATAAATATTGTTTAATGCAATTAAAACCTTGTTCAAATATTATAGTTGCGATATTTTCATGTTACCATTTTTATATTTAATACAGATAATTTATGCATTGGCACCGATCATTTCTAGAATTGAATATAAAATGTTAAGTTATTTTTTTAATCGAATACCCTACACGTCCTTAAATCTCTTTATGCCTTATGAATCTAAAAATGTGATAATATTCTGTCCATTTAAAATTAAAATTTCCTATGGCCCTCTGATAAATCCTACTCACGAAACTCTTTCTATATATATATTAAAATTAATCTGGGTTTGTTTGGTACTTATAGACTGATCGCTTAAATAATTTCGATTATAAATAATTTTCGATTATTAAGATTATTAAGATTAGTGGGAGCTGTAACTCCACACAAAGAAAATATTAAATGTCTGAGGAACTATTGAAATAAGATTATTAAGATTTTAAAAATGAAGGATGGATAGGATCGGAGGATGGGGGGGGGAAGATAGGTCTCCATACAAACACCAAACAAATATTAAAAGATCCACTACAGCGGGAGTTTTACTTGGTGTAACCAACACTTAAACCCATACTTGCTTAAAATATTTTCATATCCCTGTGTTTTTGAGAGAAAAAGAAAATTGGACCAATCATCATCAATTGCGGCCTGTTACTTGTTCTCAGTGAATGGTGTGTACAAATCGATTTTTTGTTTTGAAAATAATTCTCGAAATTTTGAATCGTAAGTGATGTTTTAGAGAAATTTCATATGGTAAGAGCTGAGGTGTTTTGGAGATGATCCTGTCAGGGTCATAATCGGTTGATAATTTAAAAATTCATTTATGAATTGAGAAATAAGAAATTTTATATATAGAAAATTCTTGTGAATCTCTATAAAGAATATATATTCTTACAGAACTTATCCGTTATTTTTATAGATTTTCATATAGAGTATCTACTATAGTTTCAGAGATATACAAGTCGAAATAAATTGTAAGCCCATCTTTATCCTTGTTTTAGGTACTAAAATCTTTTATTATATTGATGCAATAACCATACAAAAAATTGGTTAAAAATGCGATTTTAATAGATTATTAGTATTTTAAATTTGATTTGTATGGGGGGTACCTCTCCCTCCCCCTATTAAGTTATCCGTCCTACGTTTTGTCCAGTAAAACAGTTCCTTAAGAAAGTGATATGGACCAAATTTGAGAACTCTCGCTGTTAAAGTTCTTTAAATATTCGACAATCAATATTTGCTTTGCTTGCGCGATACCCCTCCCCCTGGTCTTATCCGTCCTACATTTTGTCCAATAAAACAGTTCTTTGGGAAAGTAGGTAAAAGCAAATTTGATAATTCTCGCTGTTTCTTTATATATTCGATTATCAATATTAGTCTTGTTTGAACGATAACCCTCCTCCTTACCTTATTCGTCCTACGTTTTGTCCAGTAAAACAGTTTCTTGAAAAATTTATTAAGACCAAATTTTGAAAACTCTCTCTGTTACAGTTGTTTAGATATTCGATAATCAATCCTTCCTGTCGGATTTTTATCAAATTTTTATCATACATACATACATACATACATACATACATACATACATACATACATGTCATCGTACATAACTTAATTTTTGGTGAATTTAAAAAATGTCAACATATCGGAGGCCCCCAAATTTTAAAGTTCGCGAACTATGCTCTGATAGGATAAAAGTCTGTTCTCTTCCGAATCTAATCGAAAACATCTCAGATATGTTATTCCACGAAGATATCTCTAATGGTTCAAAAATCCAAAAATCTTCGATTTCGTTACACTGTGCAATGTTACATGGACAAAGGAATTCCAGACGACCGGCCAGATAAACATAGTTATTCGATTCTAAAAAAGCCTACAATAAAGTAGAGGTCTCTTAATAGTCGTTCCTAATCATTCCAAGATTTCTTTTTTGTTTCCAACTAAAATATTTTTTAGCAGATAATTTTTTGTCTTAAAATTTTGAAAAAAAAAAAAAAAATGAAAATAAGTTAAAATCGTATTCGAACACATGTATTTTGTTTTTAGTCAATAAATGTTATTGACAATGAATATTTATATATTCATTGTCAAATTTTTAACAAAAAATCGTTTATATTTATTTGAATTTGTTAAAACCTTGACAATATTAAAAGGTGTTTAATTCTATTTGCAAATATTTAATGTGATCATAATTAAAAACAGGTTTAGTGTTTTTGATAATTCACAATTTCGTTAGTGATCAACTAAAAAAAATCCTTTAAAAAATTATTCAAATCGGTTCAAAACAAAAAAAAAGAACAAATATTTGCTTAAGATCAATATATTTAGAAATTTGCGATTTAAAGATTGAGGTTGAAAAGAAAGATGAAAGATGAAAAGGGGATTTCATAGGGACTAATCATAGAATATATCTTTATGCGTTTTTTTAGTATTTTAGCGGTTTATCACTTTCGAGGTATTCAACTTTGATCCATTAAAGTGCTGTTCATGTACTAAATATTGTTTCTACTTTCCTCTGACCCAAAATTTCAAAATCGGTTCAGTGGTTTTAAAAATACAGGGTTTAATTGTTTCAAAGATTCATAGATATTGAAACATATGTGAAAGAAGTCCAAGCGTATGTTAAGGTGAATGATGCTGTTCAGCAGGAACAATTAAAATACTGAATTTGAAGTATCAAGAAGAAGTTTAAAAAAAAGAACTTGTGTATATCGAATACCCAAATCATTTTCCTATTTTTAGATATTCGAAGAACAATCTGATCGAAATGAAGACAGATGTGAAATGATCTTAAAACTACTAAGAATATTGTTAATGATGAAGCTTATGAACTTGTCAAAAGGTTATTAAAACAATCAGCTAAGTGAATCGCGTATCCATACACAGTTAATGTCGATTTGTCATAAGTTATTGAATCATAATGGCCTCTATGTCATATCGAAGACAAATTTATCATATGAAGAGAGCGATCACAATATTCTACAATATACGATCCGTCATCACAACTCTCAGACACATTTTGCAAAAACCGTTAAAAAAATAATTAAGAAATAATAAATTGACAGTAAAGGTTCATCCGCATAGATCTAGACTTACTTATCTTATCTTTACTAATATTTTTTCCATGATTACTTCATTTCCGAACATTGCAACTTAGTTTTCTGAATTATCATTTGTTTTGAACAACACACAAGTTCCTTTATGGGGTTTTCACTTAAGAAAACGATCAACGAAATCGACTTGATTTATTAACCTCGAAAACGGAATCATTTCTTTATAAAAATGTAGTGGGTAAAGAGGGACTATGTTTTGAATATAATACCAATCGCAATTATAGAGATATTTTAATAAAATTTGGTATGTATGGACTAAGGACAAAACTTATTAAAATTGGTAATGATCGATCCATCCAAATTTGATAAAGTTAATTTCTCAAATGGCAAAACGAAAATCATATTTAAATTATCCTTAATAACCGAACGGCCCTTATAATGACAGGGTGATCATTTTTGGGTGTTTTCGCATGGAAAATGGGATTTTTTTTAAATCCCCGATTCATGGACAACTTCATATATATTGAAATTTCAAATAAATATAGTTGTTCGATTCAATTTTACTAAATTTTATATAATAATTTTATTAAAAAATCAAATTTTCGAAAATTTAAGTTCTTCATAAATTCATGACGTTAAATGACGTTTCAGGAAATTTTTCCTTTAGCAATGGTAAAGCTTTAGGTTCTAATGTTTTTATAGAAATCAGATTCTTTTATAAGAACTTTATTTTTGACTGAGAATCTAACCTAAACAAGGTTCGTTCTAGTAAAATTTTGCTATTAAGGACATATATCAAGCCCGCTTACTTAAAAAGACTAAAAACGAAGGATGAAAATGGGTTACAAAATAATTTCGACTTGAAAATCGCTAAAACTTTAAGAGAGAACTTGCAAATGTATTTGATAGAGATTATCTGTATGAAATTTTCAAATGAATTTATGGCGAATTTAACAAAATAATTATCATATTCGAGGTGGCCAACATTGGAGGATTACCGACTAACCCCTTAAAGAGATAGGGCTTTATATCCTTAGCTCTAACATTTCGTTAAGATGTATCTTAAAGTTCAAAGGTCACCGAATTATTTCCAAATAAAAAATCGATTTGTAAACGCTTTGGATCGTTAGATAACTTTTCATGATCATGTCATAGCATAGGATATATAATATAGTCGATCTTAACCGAATTCTTGCTTTATTTCTACCAAAAATATCTTTATTTTCTCTCCATTTCTTAAAAATGTTTATTATAGATGACACATTTCAATCGTTTTACAATTCATCCATTACAATTCAATTAAATTGGATTTATTTCATATTTATTTCAGATTATTTTTATGTTTTTTTTTAATAAAAACAACTGTTTGGAAAAAAACAGCAACACAAACAACTAAAAAATAATAATTAAGTGTAATTAAAATAATCTTTAATAAAGTTTATTAATGTCATAAGTTATAAATGTTAAATGACAATATTTTTTATCAAAAAAAAAAAATAATAATAATAAATTTTTGTTGTTGTTCTTGTTGCATGTAATTGAATATTGTAATAAATATTTAAACATGAATAAATTAATCTATATATCTCTATATATATAATAATGAGTCTGTGTTTGTCTGTTTGTTTGTTCGTTGTTTGGGACTTATAGACAGCTAAACAACTAGACCGTTTTTGGTGAATTTTTTTTTACAAAATGATCCCCATATACCCGAAAGTTACATAGGCTATAAAAACTTTCGATAGGACCAGGGGGAGATGTTCCCCCCATACAAAGCAAATATTGATTATCGAATATCTAAAGAAATATAAAAGCAAGAATTTTCCAATTTGGTGTTAATCACTTCTTTAAGGAACTGTTTTAGTTGACAAAATGTAGGACGGATAGGATCAGGGGGAGAAATAACCCCCATACAAAGAAAATATTCATCATCGAATATTTGGTCCCAATAACTATTTCAAGGAACTATTTTACAAGATAAAATGTGTGGATGGATAAAATCAGGGGAAAAATTAGCCCCCATGCAAAGCAAATATTGATTATCGAATGCCTAAAGAAATATAACAGTGAGAATTTTCCAATTTGGTTTTAATCACTTCTTTAAGAAACTGTTTTAGTGGACAAAATGTAGGACGGATAGGATCAGGGGGAGAAATAACTCCCATACAGAGAAAATATTGATCATCGAATATCTAAAGAATAGCTTCATCGAGAATTTTCAAATTTGGTCCCAATAACTATTTGAAGGAACTATTTTACAAGACAAAATGTGTGGATGGATAAAATCAGGGGAAAAGTTAGCCCCCATGCAAAGCAAATATTGATTATCGAATGCCTAAAGAAATATAACAGTGAGAATTTTCCAATTTGCTTTCAATCACTTCAGCAAGAAACTTTTTTACGAAGCAAAATATGAGACGTATAGGATCAGAGGAAGAGGTAGGCCTTAGAAACAAGGAACTGTTTTACTAAACAGAATGAGGGGCGGATAGGATCATGGGGCAAGGTGTCTCCCATACAAAGAAAAATGTTGATTATCGAATATTTAAAGAACTTAAAGAACAATAATTCTCAAATTGGAACCCAATCACTTTCTTAAGAATTTGTTTTACTAATCAGAATAAAGGACGGGTAGGATCAAGGGGAAATGTACTCCCATATAAAGCAAATATTATATTGAATATCTAAAGAACTGTATAAGCGGAAGTATTCAAATTGATTCCAATTACTTTCCCAAAAAACTTTTTTACTGGCCAAAATGTAGGATGGATAGTACCATGGGGAGAGGTACCACCCACTTTATAAGGGCAGCAAAGCCTACCGGGTCTTAACGAGTACTAATATAAATTACACTTTTAATCAAAACAATTTGAAATAAAAAATAGCAAAAATATCAATATTTTTAAACACAAATCAATGAAGTGAATTAAAGTGAATTGAGACATTTTTTTAATAAAAAATAAAAAAAGAAATAAATTGAAAATGAAATTGTTGCAAAAAAAAAAAAAAAAAAGCACTTGAAGAGGTTCGAATATTAATGCTTAATTGATTTAAATTAAAATTCAAATTCATTTGGAAAATATGCAGAACACAGAAAAAAAACTGACCTGTCTGATGGTCTAAATTATTGACTTTAATTTGAAAACGGACAGAATACATAAATGAGACTCAGTTTCGAACATAATTTTATGAGTTTTAAAATGTGAAAAATATATTATGAACTCCCATATAAGATGTATTATGCGTTTGTGCAGATGTTTGTAACACAAAAAAGAGTAAGATTACTTCCACCTTAAGTATAACGATCGAATCAGAATCACTTTTTGATTCAATATAACAGTATTATACTGTCGATTTTAAACTTCTCATAGTTTTCACATAAGACTTTTTACAGAAATCCATTTCAGATTTTATTCTTCGGAAATCCATTTCACATTTAAAATTTAGTTTTAATCATTCCTTCTGAAGTTCTGCATATTTTTATAACGTCCCATTCATTCGCCAAAAAGTATAAAAGTCGGTTAAAAAAATACCCTGAACCATAGTGGAAGTATTCAAAACTCTGATTCGAACCTCGTAGAATTCGAATCTTAGACTTTGCTTCGTAATAATTATAATGGCACTAACATTGTTATATGATTCATGTCATATGATGTGATTTTCGGAAGTTTTATAGGAAATTATGGTTCGGCTCGTAAAATTTCAAACAGTGTTTTCTTGTTATATAAATCTTAAGTGGACTCAAAATTAATCAAAACATTTAAATGTTAAGGAGTCTAACAAACTTTAAACCCTACACCAAGAGCAATTTCGATAGTCTTGACTTATAAGAATCATACATAAAATTTCATCGAAATATCTCTGTTAAGTATTCACCGTTATATAGACAGCCAGCCCGACGGTCGTACATCCTTATATCGAATAAGGAACTGATGGACCGATCGGTATATTATATTTTCTTCCCGTAACAAACAGAATTATATAAAAATTGAGGATTGTGACAACAACAAGTGTATGAACTATTTTAAATTCTGATTCCAAATCAAAAAATTGGTCGAATTCCTGAAATATATGGAATTAGGAATTAAGAAAATATAAAATATAAACCTAGACCACTTGAAAGTCACTAATACGAGATGGTATGGTCAATACGTGATCTGCAGACATTGTGTTTATTTTGCTTTGTCGCGTTCTCAAATAGAGCAATAGAATGGCATCACTGTGGATTCTCTTTTTTTTATTAAAATATCGATCAAAAGGGTCTTGCACTTCGGGTGAATCTCTAATTGTTGATTAAATCTTAGAAGGAACTACTGGCTAAGTATTACGTTGTGTGTTTTTAACCTGATGGATCATTTTTTACTGCTATGAAGAAATTCTGAATTTCGTGGAGATAACCATTTACCAGACCTTATAGCGGCCCCCGTTAGGTTGACATCAAGTCAAACATTTCTGCTATCACAATGTGAAATTTCATTGAAAGCGGACTATCTGTTCTAAAGAATTCATATAAATGATATTATTTAAAGCAGTGCAAATTTAAGGAATGTGGGACCTTGTGGAGCGGTCTCCGTTGGGTTCACAAGTCCAACCAGGCTTAAACTCGCCGAGGGCAGCGTTACTCTAAATTGCCAACGGTGAGCCCTGAATCCTTGTAAAATTAAATAAAACTATTCCTAAAGCTTTATTAGAGTAGGGTATTCCAGATTCGTTATTGCCAACTTATTTTCAGTCCCTTTTTTATTTTTATTGATAAAAATTAAATTAAAAGAAAAATTTTATTATCATCAAATGAACCGTTTTGTTTTTTATTGGAAGTGTGATTGGAAAAAATATTTAAATCACGTTTCATGTTTTCAGCCAAAGAAACAAGCAGTTTCGTGAAACGTGATTGCGGTTAAATGAGTTTTTACTTTTTTTGTATTCATTTTATTTTAATTTGCTATAATAATTATTTAAATAATAGTGTTAAATACTATAAACAAAAGCAACAAACAAAAAATTGTTGAAAAGAAAAATGAAGCAAAAAAAAAAATAAAGGAAACAAAAACAAGAGTGTTAAAGTCGATGAAGAAGGACTATATAAAATGCTATGGCATGGCAAAGGTATTTTACCAAATTATGGAGAGACCCTCGCAGTATTTAATTTTGAGTTTTATGTACTTTAAAGTGATGCACTTCCAACGAACTGTTTTGGAATTACAGTCATTTGTGTATCGCTATTCTTGATAGTTTCTGATGTAGATTTAGACGAATTTTTCCCAGGACAAAATTATCCAGGAAGACATTTACCTGGGAGCTTTTTGAAATATTGGATCGATTATCATCAATTTTAATAGGTTTGGTCCTTTGCCTAAAATCCTTATTTGCCAAGTTACATGAAGAGACAAACAGACAGCAAGACGGACCGGGGGATATTATTATATCGCCTTTGTAACTCTAAGCCGATCGATATATTCTGTACGTTACCAACATCTAAATAAACCCATTATACCTTCACTACCAATGGTAGTGTAGGGTCTAAAGACTCAACACCATAAGATTGGTGTCAGCGAAAGAAATAAAACTAAAATAAAATAAAATAATTTACATATGTTTGTACATACGTATGAACGAACGTATTAAGGGGACTTTTATATATATATGTATTTTTTGTATCCAGTAGTCATAAGGTATTGCCACCACAGACACACACACAGTACACATTGACTGGGGTCAGTAACATCAAATTCAATTAACATTTTACTTTTGTGAAAATAATAAAAACAAAACTTTAAATACGGATTAAAATAAAATAAAATAAAATAAAAGCAAAACTATTTCCAAGTTTATGGACTTTAAGCTGGTAATATTAAACCATATAAAATAATTATTACAAACATATTGGATTACAATAACAATTTACAATACACTTTTAGTATTAATTCCATTATTTTGCGAACTTTATAAGTCGTACTTTTTGAAAGGGGGATTTACCAGGAATTATGTGTTTTTCCATTTTTTTTTTGTAATTTTCTTTATTTTTAGTTGTTTGTCCAGTATTTAAGTGTTTATTATGGTTCTTAGAAAAAATGACTCAAGTGGTAAACAACAAATTATATTGATGTGGGGATTTCCGAAAAAGTTTGTATAAATTCGCTTTAAAATATTTTTAATTGAGATAATCAGTATTATGAACTAAATGCAATCAATTCTTTTTAATATATTTTTTATAAAATGTGCAAATGTTAAAGTTAAGATCGACTATAAAACACTCTACACTAGTGTATAAAACATTTTGCTCCATGATCACTTTTTGACAGCATAAAAGAGAAACATTTTAAATGATTAATAACTGAGTAACTCTACCACGAACCCTTCAAAAGTTCCTTCCCGAATAAGTTGTGGCATCTTAATTACAAACTTAAATTTCTAAATTTTTCTGCTAAAAAAATAAAAAATATTTTTATGTCAATTCAAAATATCCAAAAAACATTGACTAATTATCGGAAGCTTTTCATTCTGGCCTTTCCTAATTTCGAACCCAGTTTCATATAACTGTATGAAAAATGTAATCTATTTCGAAATCGTATTTAGCAAAAGAGTAATTTTATTGGGATATAAATCTGGCATCTTATCGATATTGAAGTTGTTGTTGTTGTTGTTGAATATAACAAAGAAGTTACTGTTCGATAGAAATCTGTTAACCGATTTGAATGAATTTTTCTTTCTATTTTTTCTTTACATTATAATCAAAATAGATTTAGTCGTAATTTTTATACCCTCAAGATCGGACGGGTATATACAAGTTTGTCATTCAATTTGTAAATTCCAAAATTTTCTTCTAAGACCTCCAAAACCATGTATATTCTGGATCAAAATGAGAAAAGATGGATTGAACCATGTCCGTCCATGTCTGTCTGTCTGTCCGGTTGAAATCAAGTTTATGGAACCGACCTATATCTAACTTCTATGATATATATATCAAACGATAGAAAATACTTTCGAGGTACCTCATTTCTTTTAATTTTTCACAATAAGATTTAAAATATCTAATTGGATTTATGAACTGAAGACATGAAATGAGTTATAGGCAAAAACAAATTTTCCGATATTTAAACCTCCTATGGGTGGTATAGACCAAATTGTTCCTATAACAGGCGAATTATTAAATATATTCTTTATATTATTACATATATAAATGTCAAGAAGCAACACACAGAGAAAAATCATGATCATACGCGAGAACTGTGTTATTATGATTGCCACAATCATATTAAGAAAAAAATGGAGCTTCACGATTGTCTTGAAAACCGTTAAGCCTCATTTAAGAACCACTGACCAGTCGTCCCAAAACTCTTTTTTTTTTAAATTAATTATTCTTTGTTTGCTATTTAGAACCTGTGAAATCGACGACGATTTTGTGACAAAGAAAGAATAGACCGATATTTGAGACATCCTTAATATTAAGACAATGCTTATTTTTCTAAAACTATTTATCGGATTAAAATAAAATTTATATCTCTATGCATCTCATTATTGTTCCAAATATCATAAAAATCGTATAAAAAATCTTTAGTAAAATACAAGACCAATTTAATGACATGAACTTGTTCTAATTTCAAACTAATAGAAATTTTTATCGGATCCACATGGATATATGGTTCTTACACAAAAATTTCTTAGAATTTCACTTGTTGGAACCTCGATTAAGCCCATAAAGATCAAAAACTAAAATAATCATATCTGAAATTTTATTTTGATCTTAATAACTTTTTAATCGTAATACAGATGCCACAACTGCAATAATTTTATTGTAGAGAATTATAAGAACTACCTTAATGACTTTTCCTAAATGAAATCATTACTGAAATTTTGTTGATTTCTTGGAGATCAATCATATATTTTTTGGACCCACTAAAGAAGTTGTGTCTACAAATAAATCAAAAATATCCAATTATAATTTAATTAAAAAATATTTTCCAGTTCCAAATCTAATTCAATAAATATTTTGTAGTAGATTTGGTGCCTCTGAAAAAATGTATATTTGTAAGATCTTTTGAGCTCATAGATTTTAGAAATGGACCAACCATAACACATGATATTTAGGGAATAAATCCCCAGTGATCGATTTCAAATGTTAACTATACAAAACACCCTAATGATCGCGCAATACAAGACTTTCCTGTATAACGTCTTTTTTGTAAGCCCAAAATTCAATATTATATGATCGATTAAAAAATACATCGTTTATTTTATCCAAAATTACCATGATATTTATTATGTGAAAGTTTGTCCAAAATCTAACCTAAAAATATGAAGGATTTGATTTTCGTTATTTATACGAAATTGCATAACATTCCATAGATATTGTTACCCAATATCTATCGGTGATTTAACCCAAACTTTCGAATTTTTAAAAAATTAAAAAAAAAAAATAATAATAAAAATTCACAATAAAATCCCAATTTCAAAACAACTTTTGGCAAAGATTTTGAATAAAATTTTGATGGACCTTAAAAATATCAAAACAAACAAAGAAGTAAATAAACAAACAAATAAATAAAGTATTCAAATGGTTAATGACATAATGACAAAACGTTAAAAAAAATCAAAATAATTTTGAAAGAATTTCACTTAACCAATTTCACTTTTCTTATTGGTGGTTTTTAACATTTTTTTATATTTTTTTAAGGAAATGTAAATATTTTTTTTTATTTTTTTATTATTTCTATTTTATTTGTAGTTGTTTATGGAATTTTTGGATATAATAAATCAATATTATAATGATTATTGTGAATGATTGATTGTTGACTATTAAATTAGTTGAAAATATTTGTTTGTACTTTACAACATTTAATATTCGTGTTAATTTTATTAGAATGTCATTAATGGGTCTTAATCATGTCCAAATACAATTTTACTATCAGTTCTTTACCCAAAGAATTTAGATTAGATTTCGATTTATCATTATTATTGTTATTATGAGGGTGAAGTATGATGATTTTGCAAATATTGATTGAAGTTATTAATGAAACAAGTACAGGATTATAATATCCGCTAGTTAATCATTATTGACAACATTTATGACAGTCTGACAATTGACAGATGTTTAATTAAGGAATTTTGAAAAGAAAAAAAAAACACTTATAAAGCAATAATTGGGGAATATAAATTACAAATCGCAATTGCCCTACATTCGCCCAGTAAAATATTTTTATTAAGAAGTGATTTATTAAACTCTAAAACGAAGTTTTTTTAGCTATTGGACAATAAATATTTGTGCTCTTTGCCTTAGACTTTAAGAAAGTAAGTTAATCGATGTGAAATAGTACATTTTCCTCTGGATCTTTCCATCCTTTTATTTTAGTAAAGCAATTTATAGGAAACAACTAACAAAGTTATAGTCATTCAAGCCGATTATATATTGTTGATTATAAATAGTACCTACGAAATGTTATGGAGTGACCCTCGTATAATTTGCTTTCCTGATTTCTGCTTAAGAATATGAGATTTATGCGTTTTTAAACGACTTTTTCTGGGGGTTTTATGAGAGTTTAGGAGAATAAACGACCGTCCCTCGTAATATTTCGAACATCGATTCCAGTCTATATTAATCTTTTAACTCAAATATAAATACAATTCCAACGTTTAAGTGGGATTTATGTAATCGAAACTGATATTCAAAAGTGGGTGATGCATGGGAACTATAAAAATTAATGGACCGATCTTCGTCAAATGTTGGTTATAAATAGTATCTAAGAAATATTATGGAACGACCCTCGTATAATATGTGTTTCTAATTTCTGCTCAATGTTAGATATAAGAGTTTTAAAACGACTGTTTTTCTTGGGTGTTTTATGAGAGTTAAGGTCCCTCGCAAAATCTCTTACATCCATTCAAGTCTATATTTATCTTTTTTAAACCAAATATAAATACAATTCCAACGTATATGTGGGATTTATGCACTCGAAACTGATATTCAAAAGTGGATGTTGTATGGGAGTTAAAAAAATAATCGACCGATCCTCGTCGAATTTGAATTTAAGAATATTACAAAACTTTTTTGTGCCAAAATTAATTTTTAAGAGTTATATTGTCTTAAACCAAATTCACGGGGAATATTTGTAAGGATCCTAAATCAAAAAAACTATTTTAATATGCCTCGTACTTAGACCAAAATAATACTACGTGCAAATTTTCGTCAAGTTATCTTCAAAACTGGATAACTAGGATAACTCAGCAAGTACTTCAGAGTCGATCGGTATACTAAAAGTGGCATAATACTAAATTAAAACCCATCGATATACTATTGATAAACGTTATAGAAATATCTATGGCCTACTTTTTTCTGTTCTATTTCATTCTAATCAAGCAATTCTGTGGGAAAAATATTTTCGAGGAGTACTTGTTCCCCTGATCCTATCCGTCGAATTTTTTTTAGCAAATCAATTTTATAACAAATACGTGAAGCCCGTGTTTTATAAAGGAAGGTCCAATGTTCCTATTCGTTCTATATTTTTTCAGTAAATCAGTTATTTAAGAAGTTGATTGGAACTAAATTTTAAAATCTCACTGCAATGGATAATTTTATTTCTGTTGATTTTTGGAATTATTCTGTGAAATCTTCAGGAAAATCGGTTTATTATTTAAGTTCCAGAACATCTTAGATTGTTCGACTGTATCTAGTTCTTCTTTCTTGAGGAAAAAGAACTTTTAATTGATACAGCTCCGGAAACCACTATCCCAATAAACTAAGGTATATTGGTATTGTTGTTTTAACAGTTATACTGTTGGTGGAGAGTAAGACCGGTTGCTACAACTGTTTCCTAATTAAAAGTCTTTGGTCGTTAAGTGGAATTATCGTTTTGCAACTTAGGTCAAATTGCTATCGGAATGCCAGGTTGGGATAATATGCGTTTGTACAAATGTTTGCAATCCACAGAAAAAAATTATACTTTCCCATTTAAAGTTTTTAACATTCTAGAAGTCGCAATATCTCGATGTAATCTAGTTCATATTATTTTTTGGACCCAGGTCAAAGCCTAGTTATAATGATGATGGCCGGTGTAGTATTTCAAGTAGCTCCTATAGAAATATCTTTCCAGAAAGTTTTAAGCTCATACCACACATTTTTAGAAGATTGGTAAAAATGTGACCACAGCCCCATAAAGACCAGCTTCCGAAAATAACTTTAAAAATCTGGAATCTTAACAAAATCTTAGTGCTGTAATAATGTTCCAACAATGCAGATTTATACAACCAGAAACCCGCTTAATTTTCCATAAATAAGTTCAACATACTACAATTCTATGTAAAGGACGGTCCATAATAGTTCACATCTGCGTCATGGCGTTTGCTATTATAAACGGCTTTTAAATTCTTACTTGTTAATTAAATAAAGATTATTAATATTTATTTTTATAATTCCATTATTAATTAATTTGTTTTCTTTTTCTTTAATGCTCTATTTTTATTCCAGATCCTTACTATTTATCCCAGGACTTTAATATCACTCCATGATATTCTATGATTGTGACAATGAAAATTTCTAAATTAAGAACTCAAACTAAATTGATTTTTACTTTAACATTATTAACAATTCGTAAGTAATAATTAAATACAAAAAAACAGATTCCGACATAATAAATTTATTCGTAATTAATTATTCACGCTTAATCGACAGTTGCACAATCATGGGCGCAGACGTCAAAAGGCTTATCCGTCTCAACACATGATATTACAGTATTAATAAATAATACAAAAACTGTTAATGTTTATGTGAAGTAAGTTAATTAATGATTCATTTAAAAAGATTTACAGACAATTTTATTAATAAAAAATACATTTTTATAGTGATCAATTAGAGGAAGATGTTACTGTATTTCTGAGACCACAACATGATAATTTGGTTTTAATAACTCCCTTACAATTTGAATTTTTGGCCCATGGTAAAACAAATCAAACGGTATCAGTGACAGGTTTGAAACCGGGACATTTAGAAGTGACAGCTGACAGTTTACCAAAAGAGGAATGGATGTAAGTATGTCATTGATTAAAATTTTAATTTATTGAGTATAAAATTTAACAATGGGCATAATGTTAGAGATATTATTTGAATAAATAATAATAAATGTGGTATTTTGAAGCGAAAATATTTGTCAATTTAAGTCATTATTTGACAGACGTCTAGTGTAAATGCACTGTCTGCAATAACGTCAAAAAAAGTTATTTTGTGGCGAAGTCTGGTAAACTTATTTTTGCTGAGTGTTATCTTTTGTTGACAGAAACTTACAGTCAAAACTCTCGTGAACAACAATTTGCACGATTAGAAAATAGCGATTTCAAATCGGGAGAAATGGAATAAATCCAGATCAGCCAAAACAGATTGTAGATAAGTTATCACACAATAAGAATAAGAAGCACAATAAGAAAGAGATTGTTATAAAATGAAAAAAGAACATTTATGGAATGACACAACTACATTTAGAAGCATTTGGAAACATTCAAAACAAGAAAAATTGGGTCCAATGTGAATTGAGGCCCAGAGGAGTTAACATGTAAAACAAGTCACTTTTACATTTTATTGATAATTAATACAATGAGATGATTTCAAACACACACAGTTATATGTAAAGCTGGGCCTAGCAACCAAACCAACGCCGAAGGTGAATATCTATGACCCCAAAGTCATACAAGATGTTAAATTAAAGTTTAAAAAGAGCAACTAAACAACCTGTTACGAGGCAATAATTTTCTGCTGCTTATAAAGTAGACCTGCCTTTTTCCTTGATCGTTTAATATAATAAACTTCACCTCAGATCTTGAAATAAAAAATTGGCTTTATTTATTCTTTACCTCAAAACTGGTTTGCACCTGCATACTTACACAAGGATCAAGAGATCAAATTTTAAATTGGTCTCAAGAGAGAAAGAGAACCACCAAAATTGATCACATTTAAAGTTTGTAATTTATTCGGTTTAGGCTTTGAATAAGCTCTTTCTTCATATAGCAGTTCTTAAGTACATATGAACTCCTAGCTGGTCTCAGAGAAGAAAGAAGACCAATGAAATTGATCTGCTTTGCTATTAGAAATTTATTTAATAATTTATTTGGTTTATTTAGCTCTTCTAAAGATCCAAATTAAATTGTGGACTAAAATTCTGGTGCCATTTGCATTATTATATACCTTTGAGTTTGTTGCCACAACAATTGGATCCCCTTCCCAAAACGAGCCGACAATTAATTGGTTTAATATTTAAATTTATCAGTAAAAAAATCATCAGCAATAGACAAAGTGTTACAACAAAAACAACAATAACAATTTCTGCATTTATTCGGATAAACGTTTCTTGTGTTGCAAATAAAGGAACATTTGGAAGAATGAAGACTCTCTTCCATTTTTATTATGATAAATTAATTAAATCAAAGAAAAATATTAAAATACAATAAGAATAATGAATTTTTATTTACCTTATAAAATTCACCACACTTCACATTGTTCTTTTTAAAGCTTCTTTTGCAAACACTGAGGAGCCCTCGCGCAATTTTCTTTTTCTCTTTCTATTTTTAATAAAAATTATGAATTTCACATGAAATTTCATATTCCACACACTTCTCAACTTATTTTCTTTTAAATATTTGCAAATATTTTATAAAATTTCTTTAAAAAATTTTAATTAAATAAATGAACACAAATTTATCAGAGAGAAATCAAACACTCGTTGCAAAAATGTAAACAAAAACTAAAAGAAAAACAGTGATGCCACATTGTATGTGTAATAAAAACAATGAGAATAAAGTTACCACAGAGATATCATAACGGTTTTAGTAAAGTAATAAGGCGAATTGAATGTTAGAACCAAAACAATGTTGCAGCAGAATTTTTCACCTTCTGAGGAATTTAAGAAGAAAAAATGTTTAAACATCAACAGTTGGTTGTTGTTCTTTTTCACCTTTTCAATTCGCTTTGAAATGTTTTAAGATGGACAGTGGTGTCAAAATGGTTTTTTTTTTTAATAATTCTGTAATACTAAATATTTTTTAATGAAATTTCGTATGGACATTTTTGAGGTGTTTTACCAAATTGATTTGTAGAAGCACAAGCTCTTAGTGGGTGCAGTGGATGAGGAGAATGTCTTCAAAATTGTTTGGTTGTAAAAAATAAGAAAATCATCTCCAAAATTTTATTTATGACTTGTTTGAACAAACAAATACATATATTTATAACCTATAATTTTCTTCAATTGACGCACCTAAATGTACGAATATATCTTTTATAGTTTAAAAGAAATTTGAACCAAATGATAATGTTTATATATAAATTCTCCATTCCATTGTTTTCATCTGATCTAAATAATTTTTTTATATTTGTAATACAATTCTTCATATAAAACCATATAAAGCTAATCCATTTCGCCCCGCAGATCTATCAGAATTTCGTTAATTAGAGAAAAGTTCAAAGTTAAAATTACAGACTTCCTTGATTATATAACTTCATATACTTGCTATATACTCACAGAATATTTAATTTATTATTATTATTATTATTATAGAAAACAAGTAAGAATGCTTTACTCGGCTATGCCGAATCTTCAATACCCTCCACCACAAATAAAGTTAATAAGTTAGGTTCCATAGATACACATACACTCACAAATGTATATAGTATATAACACAAAAATACTTAATTAGTTATCAAATTAGTTATAATGTTTTATAAACTCAAATCCGTTTTCCGGGAAATCCCGTTATAAGGGAGCTATAGGAACATTTGGACCGATATGGGGAAAATTAATATAATATCTTCAGAACAGTTAGCAAAATAATTGTGCGAATTTCAATAGAATTGGTCTTTATTTACTCGTTTTATAAGCTAAAAACTGTGAGGTGCCTGATATGGGAGCTACATCAAGATATGGACCGAGATTGCTCTAATTAAAAATATACATTAAAAATAGTTAAAAGATGCATTGTACCGAGTTCCAATGGAATTAGTCTTTACTTGATAGTTTTATAAGTTCAAACCGGTTTTATATAGCTCCTTATATGGGAGCTATATAAAAATATGGACCCATGTTAATAAAATGTATATATGTAAAAGAGTTAGAAAATTAATTGTGCCAAATTTCAATAGAATTGGTTCAAATTTAAAAGTTTAATAAGCTATAAATCATATTCCGGGAAGGGTCTTATATGGGAGCTATATCAAAATATGGACCGATGTTAATAAAATTTATAACATATATTTAAAATAGTTAGAAAATTTATTGTGCCAAATTTCAATAGAATTGGTTCAAATTTAAAAGTGTTATAAGCTATAAATCATATTCCGGGAAGGGTCCTTATATGGGAGTTGGGTCAATTAATGATCCCAGAACAATATGACTTCTTTTGATTTATTATTGTATCAAAATAAGTATATGTGACAAATTTCAGTAAATTATCAAAAAAAAAAAATTGCGGCCCATATGACACAAAGAGTTTGGGGTGTATCAAAATTTTGCATATTATAGCCTATAACTTTTTTCCGGTTAATCAGATTTTGATAATTTTTTGCACGATGATGAAGCACGTGCAATTGTATGCTAAAATTAATTTTTTGTTTAAGTCCAATTACATTTTTAGAAGAAATTATAAGAGCTCATTTTTGAAATTTTGAGTTTGTTTCAGATATCGGTCTATAACTTCCTTGCTTATAAACCGATATAGCTGGTTTTAAATAGCAAACTGCTTAGGACAATAACAAACAATGTGGCCAAGTTTTATTGAATTCGGAATGACAAACTTAATATACCCTCACCACTTGTGGTGGTGGAGGGTATAAACAACAAATTTTTGTAACAAGTTTACGCCGAATTCGAATTTTGGTTATTTTGGAATATGAATTTTGAAATATGTTTATGGTTCCGTATTAAGAACAATTTTGTCCATATCATATTAAAATGACATGGTAATTATTTTGTTTGTTGTAAGATTTTTTTACAGTCGAATATTGAAAACGTTTTCATAAAAATACAGCGAAAATAATCATTATTAGTTTTTTTTCTAAATAATTAAAGAAATTTAGTCGTAATACTTTTTAGTAAATATTATTTCAAGTAATTACCGTGCAGCTATATCAAATAACTATATAAATACCCTACATGATTAACTGAAATGTCACTAAACTTAATACTCTCCAACGAATTTTTCTCTCATATTTCTATTATAAACAATAGATGTTACATCATTCGAAAATATAAGTATACACCGTTTGGTGACCTGTTCAAAACCAGTACTTCTCCAAACCACTTGAAATACACCTCTAGAAAATTTCATTCAAATATATTGAATGGTTTAAAAGTTATATAACTAAAATTAATATTTTTTTCAATTGCAGCGTCAAAAATGTTTTCCTACGCATAACGGTTGCCAATTCGGAAGCCATAATATATACGTCATTAATATTTGGTTGGATATATTTTGTGGCCTGGTCGGTATCATTTTATCCACAAATCTGGATTAATTATCGTCGCAAATCGGTGATAGGTTTAAATTTTGATTTTGTTTTCTTGAATTTATTGGGTTTTACTTTATACTCCATATTTAATTGTGGTCTATATTGGATACCAGAAATACAAGCAGAATACACCAATCGTTATCCACGTGGTATGAATCCTGTAATGTTAAATGATGTTGTATTCTCCTTACATGCCATGTTTGCAACACTTCTAACTATTTATCAATGTTTTGCTTACGAGGTAAATATTTCTAATAATTTTTATATATTTTATTTATTAATTTATTTATTTTTATTTTGTTATTTAATTTTTAGAGAGGTGAACAAAGTATTTCGAAAACCGCTTCCGGTCTTCTTAGCTTTTTCATATTATTTGTGTTTATTTCGGCTGGTCTGGCGGGTGGCAGTGTGATACATTGGTTGGACTTTTTATATTATTGTAGTTATGTAAAATTAACAATAACAATAATTAAATATGTGCCACAGGTAAGTTGTAATATTAAATTGAAAATGAATTAAATACGGCGGCTTACAATGGTCCAAACAAGCTTTTCTGGAAATAATTCTGCAAATTTGGACTGCTGATATTTCTTAATGAAATAACACAAAGATATTTTTGAGTTCTTTTAAAATCATCAGTTATGACAAGGTTCAGGTGACGGACCAGGACCTCTAAAGTTGCTCACCTGGTTAAGGGTTAAATAAAATTATTATAAATATGTAAAATTGTTATATAATTTTACCACAGAATAATGTATCTATTATTTGTCATAGAAATATGTTCAAAAAAAGAGCAAATTTTTCTGGAAGGGTCCAAGTTCTATTAAATTTTATTAATATTGGATATTGAATTTATATCTTTAATTTTTATAATAACTTTTCCAAAAAAATTTATAATGTCTTATTTTTAAGAAAAAAAGCGTTTAATATTTGATCCTTTATTGAATCTTTTTAAATAAATTTTAAAATTACACAATTTGAGTATAATATAAATAAAATTGTCTTTAATACAGGACTATAAACAGATTCCATTTTTTTAATTTCAAAATGTCCAAAATATCAATTCGGAAAAAGATTCGCTTCAAATATTCTGCCGCACAGTGTATTAAATAGAAAGTGAAATGGAAATAAATCTGTAACTTTTGAACGGCTCGTCCGATTTTAATAAAATTAATTTTTGATATTCACAGGCTCTCAAAGTTGGTCACCTCGGGTAATAAAAATATTTAAAACAAACCAAATTAGTTATACCTAAACTGATTGTAAAGAGTGGATTCTGCTACTGAAAACCTATAAAAAAGACCTGTCATATTTTTATCAATATTTTGTTGGACCGACCCCCGTTAAGTCCACAAAGTCAAAACTCAAAAACTTAAAATCACTATGTGAAATCTCTATGTGAAATTGCATGCGGCGTTTTCAATAATAGTATTGAGGCGAATTGTTAAGATGAACTTATCATGACAATATAATTTTTGTATTCCTTAATGTACGATTAAAGGCAAAAACCGAGGTGAATTATCCAGTTCAACTCATGATGACATTATAAAATTTATAAACAAACTTTTGACAGTTCTTCCCTACAAAGCAAATTTACTTAGGATTCATATTTTCAATTCGCCTTAAACAATACTTATAATGAGTTTGCAGTTTCAATCATTAACCAAATAATGCTTCCGAAAAAAAGTTAAGAGTCAAAGAAAGTGTAAAGATTTTTCGCTCTTATTTCGATTGTAGATCGAACCAACTTTGTAAACTCATCCAGACAAGCCATACGTATGCGTGTCAATGTGGCAGGTAATCCAAATAATATTCACTACTCAAATCATAAGTCACACAAGCCGCTGTAATGACTGTGCTGTATTATCAAAGAACACTGCAGAGCCAATTATTAAAGGAGGTTGACCAACGGCCTAAAATAAAAAAACCTTAATTACACTATTCCCCGTCCTACCTTTGAATCATATACCGCACGAGGATATGGACACAATTTAGAAAAAAATTGTGGACCGACCATTGAATAATTTTGCACAGTGGTTCGGGATTATTTTTATTTTTACTAATATTATTACAGTACTCAGATATATGTGGGATTTATAAGAATGATTGTATGGAATCTATAAGAAATAATGGACCGACCCTCATATAATTACGCTCATCATTTTAGAATATCATATTTTGGCAAAATTTAGTTAAAATCGTTTTATATTTAGGAATTTTATGGGCTAAAAACTCTCATTCCGGGCCTATATGAAATTTTGAACCGATCATAACCAATTTCAATAGGCATCGTGCTTTTGTACTAAAATAATAGTAAATTTCATGAAGATATTTTTAATACCGCGATCTGTACTTTGCGAACAAGCTTAACATGGTTTTGACATGGTTAAATCGACTCAGAAAGTAGTTTTGAGTGAAACGGTATACTTAAAAGGGGTATTTGAACTATTTTTCTTGTCCGCTACAAACGTCTACACAAACGCATAATATCCGAACCACTTTCCGCGGAGTAGAGTATAATTATAAACAAATTTTTGACAGTTCTTCATTACAAAACAAATTTACTTATGGATTCATGACATTTAAATTCGCCTTAAATAATGTCAAGCGAAATAAAAAAAATGATTTTACAATAATTTTAAATTTGAAATACATTTTTTTCATTTATTTCATTTTAGGCGTTAATGAATTATCGCCGTAAGAGCACTATTGGTTGGAGTATTGGTAATATTTTATTAGATTTTACAGGTGGCACCTTAAGTATGTTACAAATGATTCTGAATGCTTATAATTATGGTAAATATTTATTTTATTAATAAAAAATATTGAAAAAAGAAATTATTAATTTCAAATTTCTTTTCAGATGATTGGGTATCAATATTCGGTGATCCTACGAAATTTGGTTTGGGCCTATTTTCGGTATTATTTGATGTATTCTTTATGTTACAACATTATGTATTTTACAGGTGGGTTTTGAAATTTGTATCTCTGTAAAAATTTTGTATGTTTTAAAAATATTTTTTTATTAATTTATTTTGGGTTTTTGTGGTGGTAAATTCATGAATTCATATCTGAACATTGAATTTATATTATATATACGATATCATACAGCGATTTTCATTTCAATTGTGGTACTTATAAATTGGCGGCAAAAATCGAAATTTATTAACAATCAAATATTTTTTCAATAATTTTAAAATATTTAAGGTTATGTTTTAAGCTGACAATAATTGATAAGTTCATTTTGTACATTTTAATAAGGAGTGAGATCGAAAAAATGTTTAACACATGTTTTTCATGAAAACTTTTAATCTCAGTATTATTTGATTTTTTTAAACTGTTAATCTGATTAAAATCGGTGACCGGAATAAAGTGCGTAAGAAAAACCCAATTCGGCCTACAAAAAGTTGGCCAAGCAAAGCTTCCGCCGATAATCTTGTTTCCAATGTTATTAACCAGTTAAGGGAAAACTTGTCTGTTGCTAAACACCTGGTTGTAGTAAAAGGAATGGTCCGCATCATGCTTCTAAAGCCGAGAAAATAGAAAGCCTTTTCAAAACAGCTCTTGAGATATCCGATAATTTGGTACGAAAAGTTAGAACTAATGCAGGTTAAAAATCATACAAATCTCTTAAAGTTCCTGACCTGACAAGTCTTAAAAAGTTCCAGGCCAAAAGCAGAGCACAGAAACTGAAGTCAAGTTTTCTAAAAAAATATTTTGTCTGCAAAATGTATGACGAATCGTAAATTCTGGTCGATTTTTTCGCAACTTCTCGTCAAACATTTTATTTTGCTAATGCTCGAGGGAATGTTGAAGAAAAGTTTTGGACCCAAATGCAGTCAAATATTTGTTGGTATGACAAGCTTTATGCAGTTGCGGAAAAGAAGCCAATAATTTGTTACAACGGGCTCCATAAATACCGACATTTACATCAAGAAATTTTTACATTTTTAAAATTTCATAATGTGTCCACTAATTTTGGACTGACTTAGCATTCAGACACTAATGGTAAAGAAGGCCTTGAGTAAAACAAGAACAAGAAATTTGATATTTGTACCTCCGAACTGCCCGCAGCTTAGGTCAATGGAGAGATATTAGGCTCTTGCTAAAAGAGAATTTAAGAGCACAATAAAAGATGCTCAAAAATGTGGTAGATTTTAAATTGAGCTGACCTACCTGTTCGAGCAAAGTGAGAGAGAGAGCACTATAAAAAACGTCACTAGTGATTAAAACGACATAAATATAATTTTTTAATTATTTTTAAAATTATTTTAATCAATTAAAAAGTGATTACGTTTTTAATAACATAAACATATGTATGTTAAACATTTTTCGATCTTACTACTTAATTTGATTTTCAATTTGATAGAAAATAAAATTTCTTACCTTTTCCCACCTTTCATATCTCATTTTTGTCTAAGCTTTCCTTTTTAACAATTTCATTTTTGTATTAAAAACTTTTTCTTTTCGAAAATTTCACTTCATTTTCACTAACATTTTGAATTCACTGGTTTAGTGGCAACTTTTTTTTTTTATTTTTTATCTCAATTCTAAAATGCTTTAAAACTACTATTTTAGGCACGCTAATGATATAACCAAATCAAATGAAACTGTGGAATCTGTAGTAGCGCCACCTAATTCTGTACCTTCTGCTCATATTTCAAAAAGTCATAATGAGAAATATCAAATTAAAGAACAAGTTTAGCATTTTATTTAAAAATTTTGTAAAAAAAATTTAGTTATTTAGTTGTTATTTTAAAGAAGTAAGAATGTTACATTCGGCTACGTCGAATGGTCAATACCCTCCATCACAAGTGTGTGTGTGTGAAGAAAATATGTTATGTTTCGTTTACTTACAAACGTCATTCCCAGTGAAAGCGATTTTTAAATCACTGTTCTTTAAAACAGTGACAGTGATCGCAGTTATTTAAATGAAACCGGACGCTCATTTAATACTTGTCCAGCTTTTTAGAAGACTCCGTTACATGTTATGGAAGAATTGAGGTCACAAAGTTTTTCCTCGACAATTCGACAAACTTTTGGATGTTTTAATTAATTAGTTTGCCACCAGTTCAATAGATCTTCCTATCACGGAATAACTTCATCTTTTAAAGATCATCGTTCTTCTGATCTTCTACATTTAAAGTGAGATTTGTTCAAATCAAAAGGGTTCTTTGATGAAAATTCCTTTTCGGGATGTCAACTTCCACAAGAGTATATTTCTTGTATCTGATGTTCTAATTCAGATTTATATAGTGAAGTAAGAAATTTGAAAGAAGGACATTATAAGTAACTATTATTGCCATCCATAGTTTCAATCACAGTAGTTAACAGTGAATTTCCAATCACAATGATTAAATCATTGTGTCGTGAAAATATCGCTCATGGCAAAAGTGTCATTCTAATTGGTTCTGCATTCACTTGAATGCAGAGGTTGACTGAGATATCGGTCTATATCTTTTATATACACTGGTGGAAACTTCTCAGGACTATGAAACAAACACTGAGGCCAAATTTCATAGAGCTCTGTCAATTGCATATTGTGAATTTGAGTGTGCCAACAACAGACAGATGGACAGACAGAAGGACATAGCTAAAACGACTCAGATTTTGATTGACAAGAATATATATACATTATGGGATCTGAGATGATTTCTTCTTAGCTTTACACCCGGAATGATATAGTCATTCCACTTGGAGAAGGTGGAGGGTATAGAAATTCAAAATAGTTTTTTTTTATTTTAGCATTTTTTTGAAAAAATGTTTAAGTCATAAATTGTAATTTTTTATTTATATGTACAATTTTTTTGTAACTTATTAATATATGTTTAAACTATAAGAAAAAAAACAAAAAAAAATAGTTTTAATTTGTCAAGCACCTGTTTTCTGCACAATGGGCTTAAAGCCAGTTAAAAGGCAAGAAAAGAAAAACTGGCATCAAATGTAAACAACACAATTTTGCACCTTTTACAAGCTTCTAGAAATTACAATTTTTGTTATTCATTAATTAATTAATTAAAAAAACATATTTAACTTAATTTAGCATTAGAAGACGTCCCTCGTATCCCTGTAAGTGTTCGAAATTTGAGAAAATGTTTAAAAAATGTAATTGTAATACGGAACAGGCTCAAAATCCCAACATGACTAGAAATCCATCAACAACAAATGATGATAAAAATCATCAACAAACGCATAATCAAATATTTTATGAAAAAATTTTATAAAAAAAAATTAAATAAAAACGAAATTTAGTTAAAATTTTATGAAATAAAATCGAAATTTGTTTAATTATTTATTTTGAAAAGACACTGTGCGATCAAATTGATTCTGTAACTTTTGAACCATTAGAGATGTCTTATTGAAAATTCACATAGTCAAAGCTGAGGTATTTTTGAGTTGATTTGGAGAAACATTGGAGCCCTATATGGTCAGGGGAGTAGTCAGTGATCCTCTAAAGTTGACCACATCAGGTATGTTGATTTTTTTTAAAATTCGCCAAAAATCCATTTATGAATTGAGAGAAAAGAAATTTTGTATACTGTTAGTCCTTGTTAATGTTATAAAAATTCCCCCACATCTTTAGGTTATCTCTTATAGTTTCGGAGTTATTAAAGTTGAAATAAATTTTTAAACCATTTTTAATACTTTTAATATTCATTTTTGTTAAATAGCGATTTTAATGTGGGTTCTAAATTTTTTTAAAATATTTGCCAGATTCTCTAGAAAATTCTAAAAAATGTTGGTACCATAACTGTACAAATATATGCACCCGTTAAAAAGTTATATTAATCTGAAGTTGGAACTTTAAAAAAATTATTTCTTGGAATTTTTTTTTTTTTTACAAAAAGGTGGCAACATTTATTCAACTATTTTTTGTTCTGTACTCTATAATTTTTTATTGCTTTATAAAAAAATCATAATGGAAATGCATGTAAACTAAATTTGGATGCCATTGGGGCAGAGACCCACAAGCCATCTCCGAACTTGGTCAATTTTTGGAAAAAAATTTTTTTTCGTTAAGTTCTCAAATCACTAAGCAGGGATAATTTCCTAATTGTTTTAATGTGAAACTGCATATGTAAGGTAAACACACAAAAAGTATTTCCTGCCGCACGGTCCTTGAAATAACCATTTAAGTGAAAAAGGCAATTTTTGTAACATGATTTATACGGATTAATATTTTGGGCATTTCCTTCATGGAAAAGTGGGAATTTTTAAATTCCCTGAATCATGGATAAGTTGATAATCGTATTGAAATTTTAAGAAAATATTATTCGTTCCAATTTTATTAAAGTTTGAATTTTATTTAAAAATCTAAATTTGAGGTTATTCATTCAGTTTTGATATCAAATGACGTCCTTTTTTAATTGTAAATCTGACAGTTCTGACGTTTTCATAGATATCAAACTCATTTGTTAAAAGTTTATATCTTGGCTTAAAATCCACACTAACTGGACTGGACTTCAGTAAAATTTAACCATTTTCCATACATACATAAATATGAAAGGGGCTAGAAATGGCTTAAAAATTTATTGCATATCTCCGAAACTATAAGAGATAATCAACAATGTAGAGTATTTTTTATAGACATTTACAAGGATTATCTATATATCTTCTTTCAATTCATAAATGGATTTTTGGTGATTTTTAAAAGATCAACATAACCGAGGTGGTCAAGTTTAGATCGTCACTGACTACGCCCCTGACCATTTAGAGGCTTATGATTCTCCAAATCAATTCAAAAAATACCTTATCTTTAACTGTGTGAAATTTCATTAAGATATCTCTAACGGTTCAAATGTTACAGTATTATTCCCAAAAAAAGTCGATTTGCACACCACCAAGGTTAAGTAGCTGTCAACATAGCGAATTTCTCTCTGTGTGTTGTCTAAATAATAAAGTCTACTTTTAGGCTCAAACATAAATTTCTAATATTTAACATTCCTTTTTACAGCAACCAACAGCCGTATGAATTATTGCCGGGAGATGATAATGCCAATAACTTAAATAATCCAGATGAAGCTAATTTAAGACCAAATAATGTCAATAATAGAACAGCTGAACCTTTAGTATTTAATTAATTTAATAATTATTTATTAAATGCCAACAATTTATATAACAGTTACATATTTGTATAACAATTAATTATATAGAAAAATTTCACTGGTTACTAATTTTCTTAAATAAAAAATATCGATTGCACTTAAAACTTTAAAAATAAAATAGAATTTTTACTAATCAGCAGACTAAATTTTAAGGTACTACATTCCATGGCACATATGTACCCACTGGGGGTTGATCAATCTGAAAGTAAACAAAGAAAAGAAAATGAATATGAATACAAATTATAATTAAAAATCATAAACATCAGGAGTGAGATCGAAAAAATCTTAATAATTAAAGAAAATCTGTTGCTACAAACTGTAGCTATGGACACACGATCATAGGCCCCCGAAGGTAGGACAGAATCTTTTCTTCCTCTTTCCAACAAGACCTATTCTCGCTGCATGCATTCCTAAGCGATGTCCAATGTCTAGATACAGTGTCCTTAAAAGGAAGTTCTTGAGATCTGTAGTAGGCAGACACGTTGGTTCATTATTCCATTTATATTGCGCTTTAGCACAGAGCTCATCCTGTATATGTTTTCAGGACACACATACGATCAGTGTCCTCTTTTTCGCCAGGGCATCAGCCTCTAGATTGTCCTAATTAGTCCCGTGTCTGGGCATTCAACCAGTTCAACTTTCGAATGCTCTGTCATCTTATTCAAAGATTCGTTGACGTGTTGACAATAGCTCAGACAATTGTTCGCTCTCCGAATAGTTGCAATCCCAGCCTGCAATATATTGCATTCATCCGACAATCTGAAGACATACGAATGTTGAATACCCGGATGAGACAACCTCCACAAACTTTGTCCTCATCTTTAGAGCCTTCAGTTTTGTATTAGATGATCCTTTCCAACATGCCTCGGGAAAGACTCTAAAAAGCATGACATTGAAGTTAGAATCTGAACCGCTGCGTCTTCGACTCTTCATGCAGATATTGTATTGAGGACTTGAACGTACAAACTGTTACGGTTATTAAGGCTGCATTTTGGTAACTTTGAACATTTTTCCATTGTGAAGTACTTGACGAAGGAGGCAATGCTGGAGCAACTTAATTTATCACTAATCAGGCAGTCGTTTAATATGTAATAAAGTTCCTTTATCCATATTCCAAGCACTGCTGGATAACGCCTTAATTGGAACCTTATTTCTACTTTGCTATTTATGTCTGATTGTAGTGCCTCTTTACCTCCGATGAGATAAATAGTCGCTCAAATATTAACTCGGAAGGTTAACAGTCGGAATTTAGGCTTCATCGACTACGGCACTTCCCTTGTCCAGACGGTTGCTGTCAACTTAGTTGGTAATCGGAACTAACCAATTAATAGACTACAAGGTCATCAAGTGAATGGCCCTTTGCCGTAATAGTAAGGTTATAATGTCAACATGGGTTGGAGGCGCCTAAAATTAATAAAAAAGGGTTGTGACAGGATGTCGCCCGGTGTCGAAACTAAACGAATAAATTACGGCCACTCAAATAATTCGCAGTCCATCTCTTCACGTTCTTTGGTAAAGAGGATTGAGGATTTAAGCATGAGCTTTTGTGCTTTGAACCAAAGTAAAATAAGGTTCATTTTCCATTCTTGGTATATCATCACAATTAATGGCTTCTCCAGTGGCTTTTATCATGCAAAGGCTTGTAACTTAGGACCACCAAAGGGATGACATTAACTATTTGCTACCCCTTTTACTACTTGAGCGCTTTGGAAAACTTCCGAACTTTTTAACTTTTAAGGAGGCATAGTATCCTCAGAGTCTATATCTGCCTTAAAGTGTTCGTACTCAACTGTCAGAGAAAACGAGTTCTTCATAAAAGCAACAGTTTGATGTCAGACCGATATTTCGAATTTTAACAGGTTCATTAAAAAATAAATATTTTTCACTACCTTAAGCAATTTCTGATTGTAGACAAGATCACTTACCAACTTTGTAAACTCATCCTGACAAGCCATACGTATGCGAGCCGATGTTGCTGGTGATTCCAAATCAAATTCACTATCCAAACCATTAGCCACACGGGCAGCAATAATGGCTTCTTTAATGGCAAAGAACACTGACGAGCCAATAAATAGTGGAGGTTCACCCACAGCCTAAAATAAATAAATAAACCCATAGTAAAACAATTCTCCACAAATCTTTTCAAAATTCTTGTCTTACCTTTGATGAATAGACAGCACGAGGATTTGGAGCTCCCGTCAAAATGGTTACATTAAATTCACCTGGTATGTCAGCAAAACCTGGTAATTTATACATTCCCGGACCTCTTGAGTAAACCATGCCTTGTGGTGAATAAATCATTTCTTCTAGAGTAAAGAGACCATATCCCTGCATAAAGGCTCCCTCAATTTGACCAATATCAATGGCAGGATTTAAACTTGAACCAATATCCATAACAATATCGGTACTTATAACCTGATGATCTCCTGTAAGACAATCAATTTCCACCACAGAAACTCCTACACCATTCGTAAAGTAATTATACATTAAAGCGGTAGGATTATTGATGGGATCATAACCAATATCGGGCATTCTATAGAAACCAGTAGCTGATAGGCTGACACGTTCAAAATAGGCCTTATTAATCCATTCTTGCCAAGTGCCATTAGGATTGGCTTTTTTAAATGGCGCCAAGCGTTTGTTCAACTTTTCACAAGCGTCCAAAACGGCCATACCATTTAAATCTGAACCCGAACTGGCAGCAGTAGGAGAAGTATTTGGTACTTTATCGGTGGCTGTCTCGGAAATATGCATTAACTCTATGGGTATTTGTAAAGCTCGAGCACAACACTGTATCATTTTGGTGTGCAAACCTTGACCGATTTCTACGCCTCCATGAGAAAGTAAAACCGAACCATCCGCATAAATGTTTATTAAGGCACCAGCTTGATTAAGATGTGAAACACCAAAAGCTATACCATATTTGGTAGGCACTAAAGATATGCCTCGCTTACGCCAACGATGATTACGATTGAATTTTTCAATCTCTTTCTTTTTCTGGAAATAATTGGACTGCCTGATGCAATCGTGGAAACATCTCTCAATGGGAAAGTTATCCAGTTTTTGTTGATAGTGAGTAATATCGCCTTCTTTATAGAAATTAAGTTTCATAATTTCCAAATAATCTTTGCCCAGTATACGAGCTACATCACGTATAATATGCTCTCCCGCAAACATACCTTGAGGACCTCCAAAACCTCGGAATGCGGTATTTGAAGGTAAATTAGTTTTACAAACCCAACCGCCAACTTTAACGTTGGGAATTTTATAGCAGTTTTCAAAATGGAACATGGCCCTTTCTAACACTGAGAAGGAAAGATCCATAGACCAGCCAGCATTGTTATAGCATTCTATATAGCATGCAGTTAAACGTCCCTCAGAGGTGAAAGCTATTTTGTATTTAAACAGGAAAGGATGACGTGTACCAGTGATCATCATGTCTTCATCACGATCTAACATGCAACGTATGGGTCTGCGCAAACGATGACAGGCCAAGGAGACTGGCAATGCTACTCCAATTGCACGTGATTCTTTGCCGCCAAAACCTCCTCCCAAACGCTTAGCACGACAAACAATACGATGGGCAGAAGTAGATAAAACATGAGCCACCAACTTTTGCACTTCGGAGGGATGTTGTGTGGAACAGAATAATTCAATTTCATCTGAATCGCGCGGTACCGCCAATGAGGCATGTGTTTCCAAATAGAAATGTTCCTGTCCGCCCATACGACACGAACCTTCATAAATATGTTCAGCCTCCTTAAAGGCTTTTTCAACATCGCCTATTTCAGTAAATCTGGGATAATCCGGGAAATAGGATTTATGCTCTATAGCCTGTTCAATAGTTATAATCACTGGTTTAAGATCCTCATATTCAATTTTAACTTTGCGTGCTGCTGCTTGAGCTATTGTTTGGTTGTCTGCCGCTATAGCACCCACAACTTGACCCTGACAATATACCTTTTCAGAGGCAAATACTTCTTCATCATGAAATACGGGACCAACTTCATTTTCATGCTTTGTTAAATCCTTACTAGAGAAAAATGCATGAACTCCGGGCATAGCTAAGGCTTCGGAGGCATCGATATTTAGGATTTTAGCATGAGCTTTTGTACTTAAAACCAAAGCCAAATAGAGTTCATTTTCCATTCTTGGTATATCATCACAATAAATAGCTTCTCCCGTAGCCTGTTTCAAGGCAGAGGCATGTACCTTGGGACGACCAATGGGATCACATTGAGATTGATTATTTGCTACCTTTTCAAATAGTTGAGAACTTTTCAAGACTGGAGTATGAAAGACTTCTGAACCACTTAACTCTTCGGGAGGTAAAGTATCCTCTGGCAAGATACCGGATTTTATTAATTTCTGCGTTATGGTGAGATAGGCCTTGAAAAATAAACTCACTACCAGAGAACGACGATAGGCAATCATACCTCCAGGTGCTGATGGAGCTAAAGGTAATTCTGCACACAAGCTCTCCACAACACGTTCCATTAGAACTTTATTCCATTTTTGTTTAACCATAATTTCGCCGGTACGTAAGGCCAATACCGTGGTGGGAGCCATACCACCAAAGGCCATATAAACCTTATCAACTGTTATATTATGGGGATCTATGAAAACATTTATGGCGGCATTAACTATGGCAATATCATCATCTCTACGTTTGGCCTGTTTGAAAGCAACGACATATTGGTGTTCCTGGGTTTTGGGGAAATAAAGACCCACCAAAACTTCTGTGGGTTCTATAACATTCCTACGGTAACCGGTAAAGAAACCAGAAGCCATACAAACTTCCCTAAACACAATTGCGCCATCTACAAGCTTGGCCACCTTCAATTTAACTGCACCGGCCATTAAAACAGGATTCATATCGGATATAGGACTACCGGTCATTATATTACCACCCAGAGAGGCCACATTACGTATTTGTTTGCCAGCAAAATAATGCAACATATTCACCGCACACTGAAAGAAACGGGTTTGATGTTCTGGAAGTTTTTCAATTTTTTCTCTTAAAATCCGATCGATATCCATTAAACTAACGGAAGCACCAAAATATATATTCTTCTCTGATTCTTGTACGTCAATCATTTCTAGGACTTGGTGGGATTTATTAATACAGGGTATAGGAAATGTTTAAATTTCACTTCCACACCAATTTCGGTATTTCCCACCACCAATTTAGCGTTAGGATATTCAGCTTTTATCCTAAGTAAATCCTTTAAATTATTGGGTCTATACCAAGTCACTCTTTCCCCTTTAAACACTAATGTCTGAGTATTCCATTCTTTATTTAGTTGTAATTCAGGAGGAAATATAGGTTCCTGTGAAGGATCGAAGGGAGTAAATTCACTTTTTTCGAAAAGCTTATCGTCTACGGCAACACCATTTTCCATATTACCATTGGTACCATTGGCAAAACCATTCATTTTACAGCATTTCTCACCCATGGCACAAGCGAATTCTTTGGTAAAAGTTTTATAACCCTCTAAAATGGGTCTATATCCCGTACAACGGCATAAATTTCCTTGGAATGCAATTTCTAAATCTTTCATGGAGGGTTCGGGCATACTTCTTAGCAAAGCATACATAGACATTACAATACCGGGTGTACAAAAACCACATTGACTACCATGAGCTTTGGCTAATCGTTCTTGTACAGGATGTAATCTGGTGCGGGTACTGCCTATTCCTTCAACTGTTGTTACGGCACAACCATGCATAGCACAAACTGGTGTTAAACAGGCATTTACAGCAATGTGTTTAATTTGCAGGGAGAGGGGATCAATGCGTGAAATCATTACTGTGCAGGCACCACATCCACCCTCTCCACAACCCAATTTAGTGCCACATAATCGTAATTTTTCTCTTAAATACGTTAGAAGTGTACACTCTGGATCGGGATTGGGATCGATTACCTAAAAATATGAAGAAAAAGAAAGTTAATACTTTTAGACATGATGGTATGGTATTTTGGAGGGTAAACATCAGTCATCATAATTCAATAGTGATAACATTTATTTTAAACGCTTTAATAATGTTAAAAAAGTTTATTTATATTTATCTATTGTTTTGTTTCACTGCCTTTAAGGCATCGCTTAGCTGTATAAGTTAAAAAGATTCAAGAACCATTTTTTCCAATACGAAGATTTAGGTCAAGATTTGGAGTAACCTTAATTATTGTGGATTTTTGTCATTTAAGCTGCAGAGTTAAAACGATTCAAAATTAACGATTTAACACAGTAAACCGGAGAGCTTCGATCAGATAAAAACTGAGATCAAGAGATTGACATGTCGGAAATGAAGCTTGAATGTTTCAAAATACATCGAACTGTTACTTAACTATAATTCCAAGCACACAAAAATTAAAACATGTCCATGTAGCCAAATTAACGTCGAATCGCGATGACGGGTAGATTATGCGCTCTATTGGCGTCAGAAGCTATTGAAATTGGATAAGTTCCCAGGGTACATGTACCGAAGACAATGAATTCGTTTAAAGTGAGTAATCAATGAAAAATATCCAGAATAAACCTTCAGATGCGAGGCCATAATCTTAAGTCATGACGACACACAACCATATTTTACAAGATCGATCAAGAACTAATTCAAAAATAGTATGTTAAGTTTTTGCTCAATCTTCTTATAGCCCCCGTCTCACTTTAATTGGATTGATTCATTATTTACCTTAGAAACAGAAGCATTCTTTAGATGCTGAATCCATAGCCAAACAGAATGGTGCACTTAAAATTTGAATAGAGAGAAGCCTTCTAAATATTAAAGAACCTTGAATGGCAAATAACTCAAGGAATCTGATACGATGAAAACTGATTCGTTTTGCAGTGGTCAATGAATGACAAAGGGCCAGGGACGAAGCAGAAAGTGAGACGTTTTGAATCAACAGCCTTATAGCCCAGACCTTTTCCATTGAAAATGGGACATCAGAAAACGGCTTGATACATTCAAGAGAATCGATTTGAAAATAAATCCATAACTTTTGATTGCCTTAAGAAGTTGCATAAAATTTAGACCCTACAGGGCTAAGTCCAAACCCTCTCGAATTTGACAATTTTGTAAGCAAAAGTTTTATATTCCAAATTCCAAAAGCTTGAATATTAAAACGGATTTTAGTTATGGAAAACCCAAAGTGTTAACAATTTCCGGTCCTCCAATAAATGTGTTCGCTATAGGCCATTCTTTATTATTGGATTAAAGCAATTTCTTTGACGCGGAATCCATATGCCACCAGAATAAAAGTGGGGAAAAAGGTGACTAACGATGGACAAAATGTTGAAAATTAAATCAATTTTTTCTAGAATAAAAGTCATTCGCTTCTCCTGGAAGCGATAGAGGAAGGATATAGCTTAAAAAAATTGTCAGACGTTTGAATTTTGAATGACAAGCATGAGGTGAATTTTAAATAATTCTACATGAATTTTGAAAGGTTTCTGTTTTGATGGAATCATATAATGCCCGCATCATGACAATAAAATATTTTCAATGTTTAAGAAGTAAAAATGCTATATTCGGCTATGGCAAGTCCTCAATACCATCCACCACAAATGTGTGTAAAGTAAGAAAGAATCTGATGTGATTCTTTTTTAGCTTTAAAATCGGAATGATAAACTCACTTGTGGCGGTGGTGGAGAAAGAAATGTCAAAGATGTTTCAAAATAACTGTTGCACAGTGTTATTATGAACTTCATATAATAAATACACTGAAGCGAAAAACTCGCTAGCAATTTTGTAATATTTATAATCAACTGTTGTAATTCTGTAACCATGTGAAGTGAAACTAAGTTATTGACATAATTTTTTTACTTAATTCATCATGTGGGGGTTATAGAACCAGTTATTGATAAGGATTTATATTATACCGATATTTGTTTTGATACAGTTTTGTTATTTTTGTAATTTAAAAAAAAAAATAAAAACAAAATTATTTTGATGCGATCAAAACAAGTGAACTGATAAGAGAAAAAAATATTGAAATTTTGATTATTTTTTTGTTCAATTCAAATAAAATTGTAATAATTGCTAAGTGAAGCAAATAAATATCGACTGTTGGAATAAGAGGAATATGTAATTTTCCCTTTGAAACATTAATGCCAGAGAGGCCACATTACGTATTTGTTTGCCAGAAAAATAATGCAACATATTCACCGCACACTGAAAGAAACGGGTTTGATGTTCTGGAAGTTTTTCAATTTTTTCTCTTAAAATCCGATCGATATCCATTAAACTAACGAAAGCACCAAAATATATATTATTCTCTGATTCTTGTACGTCAATCATTTCTAGGACTTTGGTGGGATTTATTAATACAGGGTATAGGAAATGTTTAAATTTCACTTCCACACCAATTTCGGTATTTCCCACCACCAATTTAGCGTTAAGATATTCAGCTTTATTGGGTCTATACCAAGTCACTCTTTCCCCTTTAAACACTAATGTCTGAATATTCCATTCTTTATTTAGTTGTAATTCAGGAGGAAATATAGGTTTTTGTGAAGGATCGAAAGGAGTAAATTCACTTCTACAATTTGAAATACAGTTTTGAATTTAATTTGTTTTTATACCCTCCACCACAACAAGTGGTGAAGAGGGTATATTGACTTTGTTATTCCGTGTATTAGGCTAAGAAGGAATCATCTAAGATTCCTTAATGTATATATTATTGCATCAAATCAAAATCTGAGTCGATTTAGCTATGTTTCTCTGTATGTCTGTTCTTGTTGGCAGTTTGACATTCATAATAACTGACAGAGCTCAATGAAATTTGACCAGAGCATTTTTTACTGTCCTGAGAAAGTTTCTGTTCAAAACGATTAAAATCGGTTTAGTATATTAACAGATATATACCGATATCTGAGTCAGCCTCTAAATTCAAGAGAGGTTCATCCGTAGAATTTTCAATTACAATACATAACTTTTTCTTCACACACATTTGTGGTGGTGGGTTTTGATGATTCGGCACAGCCGAATAGAGCATTCATAGTTGTTTTTTTTTTTAATTTACATAAATTAAATATTCATTATATTATTTTACATCATTTATTAGTGAGTTTTTTTGCTTCAATAAACAATTTTTTTTTCAAAATTAGAAACCATATATTTTGTCGGTGAGACCTTTATAAAAGAATGGTCACGGTTGAATTCAAATTATTATTATTTTTTTAATAAAATTTAGTAGATACAGTATTGTTGGAAGTCTGACCAACTTTAATCCAGAAAGTACTCACTGTCTTATAAGTTCTCTTTAAATAGAAACTAAAAATGACAATAAAAATTAAATTCCATTTCGTTGGATGATAAAAGATGATTGTAAATTAAAAACAATATTAACTTAAAATTCACTGTTCAAATCCTATGCTACTACTAATATTTGATATTCATAGTGTACATAATTTCTCACTATAACTTTTAGACAGTTAAACATGTCTCTTTTTTTAAGTTCACATTCTCCCCCTTTAAAAATGCCAAGAAAGTTCTCTCTGAAATTTAAGTAATGGGACAGCGGTGACCAATCCATAAATTCTTTAACCAACTTTTGACCAAGTTGACAACTTGACCAATTGAATTCATTATTATTACCCATAGAAGTGGAATATCCTACAGCTCCGGGCAGTTTGGAGGATATGCCTCTCTTAGTACAAATTTCACATTATTCATGTAGAGTTTTTGTATCATCCAAAGGCTTGTTTACCATAGTGGCCAAATGCCAAGTCAGGGTTAAAAATTAGTGAAGACATTATGAAATGTTATGAAAGGAATCAGACTTTTTGACGCAACTGCATATTGCTTGTCAACATTAAGAACTTTTTGACTGCTTTTGGGTCTTAATCAAGTTACCATCGTAAAACATATCAGTTTATATGTTTTTTTTAAGAAATAACATTTATTCCCATATGATCGGTCAAAAATTTAACTGTTTATCTGTAAAGAGCAAGGTCTATTTAACAAAACTATTCTAAATGACGTGATAAAATCGAGTTATCTTTTTGATTTAAAGATTAACCTCTTTTTGACATTTAGATAACATAAATAAGACTCTATTTGCTAACCCTACAACGCTTTACTATTTGCGTGTTTACTCAGATAAAAATCGTTAAAAAAGGTGTTAAACCCAGTAAGAAATAAAAGTTTCTAAAGTGATAGAAACTTCTTCAAGTTCCTCTTGTTTGCTTTAAAACAAACCCTCCACCACCACAAGTGGTGAAGAGGATATATTAACTTTTTCATTCCGTGTGTAACGCTAAGAAGGAATCGTCTTATATCCCACAATGTAGTAATAATATTTTTCATCAAAATCTGAGTCGATTTAGCTATTCCCGTCTGTCTGTTGGCACGCTCACATTCACTATAATTAACAGAGCTTAATGAGATGTTTCCCATCAAAAGCCAGCAAAATCGGTGCAGTATATTTAAAGATATTGATGGGTATCTGAGGAAACCTCTAAGTTCAAGTAAAGAACTTTCTGAAATTTGTCAATTATAATTATTTATTAGAATATTAGGTTATGTGAACTTCATTACCATTTCAAAAATGATCAATATCGGTTCAGTTATTTAAGTGTTCTTGTGTGATATTTAAGAAAAACGTTTATGTAATGTATACGTTTGTGAAACATGTTGTATTACTTCACACGAATTTGCGGTGGATGGTATTGAAGATTCGACATAGCCGAATATAGCATTCGCTTACTTCTTTTCCTGAATCCATACAAAAACACTTTATGTATTTAATTTTTTTTCACCTTTCACCATCATAAGTGATCAGTTGCACTCAGAATCACTTCCTACAATGATCCCTACTTCCAGCTGGCTTTCTGACTATGCAACGTTGTGAATACTGAACAGGTCGTAGGGCTTTCTGGGGCAAAAAGCACAGTCCATTGAAATTGAACGATGATCGGAACAATATAAAAGGCCTTTACTGCTAAACCTCTCACGTAATTTCCCGGTACGATAAATTTTCATTTTAATTTTAATTAGTATTTGATTTTTAAGAGATTTAAATTTATTTCAGATCTCTTTTTCCTTAAAAAGATTCTCCGATCTTGTTATAGAAAAAAAATGCATAATAACAAATGATAAGAAATACAAAACATGTTCATGTCTGTAACTCGACTTAAATGATAGACAATAACAAATCACTAAATATGATTAAAAATGAAAACTGAATGAACACCTATAACTAGTTTAACTGGCTTAAAAATATTCGAACACTTTAAATCTAAACTTATAAATCTTAAAAAAAAGATTAAAAAGATAAGATAAAGATAATATTTATGTGAAGGGCCTCTAACAGTCTATTTCACATTGACTTAACAAACTTCGAAGTATCAACATCGACGTATAGAAATCAAATATTTCGATGGACATTTAAAAATGTAAAATATGGAAAATGAGCAAATTTTTCGGAAGGTGACCAAGTTTCAGTCAATGTAACTATTTTCAGTATTGTGTAAACTGTTTTTATAAATATTTGGAATCGCTGGAATGGTTTTTAGTTTAGAAATAATATTAAATACAATTCAATATAAAAAAAACTAAATTTATTTAATAATTTTTTTTTGAGGTTATCTCAGATATCGCTTTATATCTTTTAATATACTGATCCGATTTTGCTGGTTTTATATATAAAACATCTTAGGACTATAAGAAATACTAGATGAATCTTTCTTGGCATTACAACGTAATGACAAAGTTAAATTATCCTCTTTACCACTGAAATGTTATGATATGAAAAGTGTTTTGAGACCTCTGGCATTTTGAAAAAGTCAAAGAAGATATTAGAATATTATTACAAATACCTTAAGCTATTTTAAAAGGCCTTCACCGTGATAACACTCTCATAATCCAATTGAGTAAATTTAACTGTTAAATCAGGTTTAAGTGTTTAAATAACCGTTTTTAAAATATAAGAGAAATATAAGAGAAAAGACGTTTCTTTAAATACGATTTAACCCGTTTTACATTAACTTCGTGGACTAGTAAAAATATAAGTATTATTTTTAATATTTTTATTTTTTAACAGAAATTCATTTTAAAAATAAACTCCATTCTTAATAAATAAATAAAAAATATCTTAAAAATAAAAAATAATAAACAGATAATTAAAAAAAAAAACAGTAAGTATTTACTTAATTCAACAAGTGTTTATTTGATTTATAATTTAATTAATTTATTTTTTATATTATAAATATTTCTAAATAACAAAGAAATATATGTTTTTTTTCTTTTTTAATAAATAAATAAATTTATACCTTTTTTCCGTTAACAAAAAATATTAATGTTGAAAATGATGGATTTAAATCTAAAATTGCATTATTTATTTGCGTCATAATTCTGAATACAATTTTTTTTATTTTATCAGTTTTTAATTGAATTAATTACAATGTTGTTTTGAGTACTTTATGTATATTTTTAATATTTTGTATTTTTGTTTTGTTTTAATTTTGTACACAAATAATTAAACAAAATTGAAATTAACAAAATCTTTGTTTAACACCTTTTTTTCCGAATACACAGACGTCTGTACGCTTAGAGTACACGTTGTAAACTGGAATAAAATTAAAATATTGAGAGACAGAAATAATTTTATTTGATTTTCATGTATCGCTCCCTCCCCCTATAATTTCAACACGATCACACATTTTATTGTACTGGTTCATTAGATAGCGCTTAAATGTGGGAAATTTATAGGGGCTTCAATTATAAAGGCCTTTTGAAATAATTATTACAATTTTTTTAATTTGTTAAGATTTGAATTAAAAAATGTAAAAATGCAATATTCGGCTATGGCGAATCTTTTATACTCTCGACCACAAATGTGTGTGATGTGAATACGTTATGTTTCGTACACACACACACTCATAGACGTTTGCTATATATAACAGTTTTTCTTAAATATAACACGGAACACTTAATGAGTTAAAAAATTCGCTATAACTTTTTTCCTACTGAACCGATTCTGATAATTTTTGGAACTGCAATTTTACGAAAGTTTTTTGGTTGAACTTAGAGGTTGCCTCTGATATCGGTCTATATCTTTTAATATACTGAACCGATTTTGATGGTTTTAAGTAGGAAACTTCTCAGGACTATAACACATATTCTGCCCAAATTTCATTGAGCTTTATCAATATACATTATGAGGTCTGAGGTGATTTCCTGTTAGAGTTACAAGCGAAATGATTAAGTTATTATACTCTCTTTTCTCTTTAAGTGATGAAGGAAATTATAAAGAAACCTTAATTACTTATATGGCTCTAACTTTTTTCTGCCAAACCAATTTTGAAAATTATACGGATGATCTTCTCTTTATATGCTGCCTAAAATATCCACCTCCTCACCACCTGTAGTGGAGTGTATAAAAGTTTTACTTTAATTCTCCGATTTCTCGTTTTTGTTATAAAATGTTCTCAGTATTCTGAAATAAATTTTTGATTTTCAAATAAAATATTGATTATCTTGTTTTAATTTTATTTTACCTTTTGAATTTTAACGTCCAACCTGTTTTGTAATATTTGGGATATAAAACATTGAATACTTTATATATTATATTTTTAATACAAATTAAAACAAGTTAATGTGATTATAACTTAAATAAAAATAAAATTGTATTTTTTAGCTTTTTCAAAAAATTCACTCAATAAAATAACATTTAAAACAAATAAAATATTAACTATTTAACAATTTATGAGGTACTACGCTGATTTAAGATCAAGTTTCTTTTCCAATTGTTTTTCTACTTCGGTGCCTTCATACATGGCTTGTTTACGCATAGCCTGTTCTAATTTGGCATACTCAAAACGATTGGCAGACCATTGATACCTAAAACATGAAATATTTAATAAAACTTATAATTTAAGAACAAGTAAGAATGTTATATTCGGTCAAGTCCGACTATGTAATACCCTACACCACATTGTTGGTTAGTAGTAGTATCTATCAAAGAAATAAGAGACCCACGCATATGTATATCTTCTAATTTTTGCTTAAGAGTGCGGTATATATGTAGGACTTGTTGGTTTTTAAAAAATCTTCTTCTGTGAGGATAATACGAGAGCTAGAGGAAATTATGGACCAAACCTCGTATATATTCGTAGATCGATTTCTATAAGAAATAATAAATCTATCCTCGTATAATTTGGTACATTATTTTAGATTGATTTATATTCAGGATTTTACTGATCATGGATTTTATTGATACATGGACTGCTAGACTGAAGCACCGTTAAATCTACTCAGAAAGTGATTCTGAACCGAACGATATATTTAAAAGGTAAAAGCAAAATTTTTTCTGACCATTGCACAAAGCATATTATCCAAACCTCCTATGGTGGTGTAGGGTACAAAAAGTGACATTAATTGCTTACCGGCACCAACCCCAATAGGCTATTGTACCACAAAAGAATGTACCAAAACCCACATGTGTTGAGAATGTTGTGCGTGATGTACTCAGAAATGTGAGAAGACCAATACCGACACCTCCACTAATGCCATACAAGAAACTGCTACGAAAACAAGGTATTTGTGAAATATCTCGTCCAAAGAGTGTTAAACCCTGAAATGATGATTTAAATTAGCAACAAGTTTAAGTCTTTGCATAAAGATTAAAGTAACTCCAAACCTTTTTGGCTCATCTTCCTCCATGTTAATGGTTACGTTAAGAATGAAAAAAACTTAAAGAACGTTTTTGTTGTTGTTTACAGCTGTTTAAAGTTTTGACAACTATGAAAAAGAGTGCTGCCATATTTTTTCTGTTCTTTAAATACAATTTTGTTTTTTTTTTTGTTTTCATTTTCATAACGGTTGTCAATTGTATTTTATTTCGTGCATGTTTAGTCGTGTGAGTTGTTGAAATTAAAAATAATTAATTTTGAAAAATATTGTGTTTTATTAAAGAAAAAAATTTATTTGTTAAGTAAATTGAGTGTTTATAAATATAATTAAGTGTTCAAGTGTTGATGAATATTAAATAAAAGTTTTTAAGACTTAATCCCAAAAAGAAAGAAGAAACAAAAATTTCATTGCAAATTAAAAGGAAATGTCGGAAATATCAACAGGCTGTCTCTGAAAAAAAAGGTAAGTGACCATTTTTTTGTTTTGTTTTGTTAAGTTAAAACGATTTAAAATAATTACAAACAACATTTTTCAAAAAGTTTAACAATTTTTTAGAAAGAAATTGTTGTGTTTTTCATTTTTATACCCTACACCATCATATGTGGTTGGGGTGTTTGTTGTAACAATTCGGTTATTTTTAGTTGAGCTTAGGGAAAAAAGCGATTGATACAGTTGTGATTGCGTTTTCAATCTTTGATCACGTCTGAGTTGGGCAGTCCGTATCGGATATCCAATTTAGGGAGGAACAGGTGGTTGGGGTAATATGCGTTTGTGCAAATATTTTAAGAGGCAGAAATTGTGCTACCACCACTTTTATGTTTATCGTGCGATCGCTTTCTAAATAGATATAATGACATCTATCCGTCTGAGCAACTAGCTGACTGTCCATTTTAGTTTAAAAGACATCTTAATAAAATTTGACGTTTATCATTATAAGGGCTCAAGGACGATGCCTATTGAAATTGGCGATGATGCATCTATTATTTCACCTACTTTCCATAACAATGTTCCTCCCAGAATGGGAATTTAAAGTCTCAAAATCTCTAAGTATAAAACAAATTAGTTTTATAGTATTCTAAAACGATATGTCAAATTATACGAGGATCGAATCATTATTATTCATAGGACCCATACAATCCTCTCCCACATATCACTTTAAAGGCTTATACCTCACATATACGTTGGTATTGTAATAAGAATGGGTCAAATCAGACCAAATATAAGCAAAAATCTTTGTGTGATCTGTCCATAATTTCTTTTAGCTTCCATATAACGTCCATTGAAAAAATGCTTTCAGAACGCATTTATCTCACATGAAGTTTAGTATCATTATTAAACACTGCACTCTTAAGGATGGTGTTTCATTAATTTTTGGTAGCTACAGCTTGTAACTAACAATGTAATGTGGGGTATTAATTAATCGATCTTGACTTCTTACTTGTTAAGTATAAAATTATCTAAATTTCTTAAGTCTGAAATTATGAATTTTTTGCATAAAAAATTGTTAATGTTCTTGTGCGTAATGCATTACAAATTCTTTCTATTTATTGGGACACTTAAATGTAAATTACAATGGTAAATTAAAATAAATATATAATAAATATAAACGCTGCGGAAATGCATCCCCAGACCATTACTCCTCCAACTTGCAGTATCAGGCATTCACTATAGTATGTCCATTTGGTTGGGGAATATTAAATTTACTCTCATCTGATTCCAGAAGCTACATAACTCATTTTCTAATTGTTTTGCATAACACATTGTTTTCTTCCGATTAATAGCAAATTATTTTCTTTTAACTATTCTTCAAAAGGTAACCAACATTATGTAGCAATTTCCGAATAGTTTTAGTGTGCACTTCCTTAACAAAATCTTTCTTTATTGGTGTAGAAAACTGTGTAAATGTTATTTTTGAATAAAATTTTGCCTTTCGTTCTGCTTTGGTATGACTTCTTTCAGTTAATTTATGTGGACGTTCGCTTCGCATTTCTAATATTAGTTTGGTCTTTAAAGCGATTTATTTATCTTCAATTCCTGGAAAAGATTTACCTTGAATTTACAGATGTATTATAATCTTTTGATGAGCTTGTTGTTGTAACATATTGGTTGTATTGAGTAATTCTTTCCAGAAAAAAAAACTTTCTCTGTTTACCTCTAACGAATTATCACCGTGTTTCACTCTTCCGTTTGAGTCACCCAATTTCGGTGCTCCATTTTTACCGCAAATCAATCAAATTTTATCTAAGTCAAAAATATTATAATTATTAACATGATATGATATCTGATATCTAAAATTAACATTTTATTCTTGGAACATAACATTCCCATAAGCCCTGAACGGGAATTATTTCATTATTTATACTATAAGTCTGAATTGAGATATGATGGGAATGCATTAAGTTTAGATATATATGAGAAGCTTAGACTATTGTAGAATATTGACATCTATTAACCCTTTTGCAAAAGGTGTCGAGATATGGAAAATCTGATTAAACGTGCACTTTGAATGCTATAAAACGTTCCCGAATGTCATCGATAGAAGTACATACTTTATCAATCTCACCGTTAATTAAATTTTTAAAGTTTAATTTTTGAAAATAATGCAGTTCTTTAACTTTAAGTGGATGGGATAATTTTTTTAGTGTCTTTTAGGCACATTATTAAAAATTATGAATCAAAGTGTTTTAATTATCTAGAGCAACAGAAATATATTTATAACCAACATAGTTAGTTGAAATATATTATGGGTTTCTGCAAAAGTTGTAAAAAACAGAAGAAACTGTGCCACCATTCGGTTCAGAATCACTTTCTGCATCGATTTAACGATGTTTTAAAATTATCTGATGAAATTTGTCACCTGTCATAATTTTTGCTTAAGGGATGCCTATTGAAATGATGAGTTCATTGTTTCATCTAGTTTCTCCCGCAACAAGGTTCTGAGGTCATAGAAGTCCTAAATACAAGACGATTTTAACGAAATTTATCAGAAATAAGTTCTATCTTATTCTAACACTATGTGCCAAATTATATGTTGATCGGGCAATTGATTTTTATAAGTCCCAACTCACAAGAATCAACTTTCAAGAAAGTGGCTTCACAGTTATTCAAAATTGCTTTACAATACTCAGTTCCAAAAGTCGTACAACTTAAGAGTTAAAATTTTTATTTTAATTTTAAAACATATTAGAAATTACTTTTATTCAACTATAATTCAGAAGAATGTCATGGAGGTCCTCAATAGTTTTTGGCACTCCCATTCAATGGTATTTTTTCTAACCAATTTTTAAACTCTTTATACCAATTTACGAAAGAAATCGCACATATTATTTTCTTTGGTTTTATATAAATAATTTATTTAAATTATAAACTTAAATATTAAGTTTTAGCTTAAACCTAATTACTATAACTATACTCTAATAACTATTCTAATTAAGTGCAAGGCTACAATCACAAGCGTATTTGTTCTTATTTTTTATATAATTAAGTAGATACACGCCAGACTGGAATGTGAATTAGGAACTTATTGTTAAATGCTTAATATTTAATCGACTTCTTCTACGGTTGGACCACCATAGTTTTTACCACCACTTTGAGGACCAGCAGCTCCGCCGCTAGCCTGTTGATGTAGTCTAGTCATAATAGGCTGACACAATTTGGTTAATTCTTCTAGTTTGTATTCATATTCATCCTTCTCAGCAGTGGTATTGTTGTCCAACCATTTAATTGTTTCTTCACATTTTTCCATAACACGATCTCTATCAGATTTTGGTATTTTATCACCAGCCTCTTCAGTTGATTGTTTGATGTTGAACACATATGATTCTAATTGATTACGGGCTGCTATGCGTTGACGTTGCTTTTCATCTTCCTCAGCATATTGCTCAGCTTCGCTCACCATACGATCTATGTCAGCTTGAGACAAGCGTCCTTTGTCATTTTTAATTACAATATTCTTGGCATTTCCAGTACTCATTTCTTTAGCTGTTACATTTAAAATGCCATTAGCATCTAAATCGAAGGTCACATCAACCTTTGGAACTCCGCGGGGTGCTGGTGGAATACCAGTTAAATTGAAGGTTCCCAAAAGGTTGTTATCTTTGGTCATGGCACGTTCACCTTCAAATACTTGAATGGTTACAGCTGGTTGATTGTCAGCATAAGTGGTGAAGGTCTTTGTTTGTTTGCATGGAATACGACTGTTGCGTTCAATTAGTTTGGTCATTACACCACCAGCAGTTTCAATACCCAATGAGAGGGGAGCCACATCAACTAGAAGAACATCCTGAATGGCACTGCTCTTGTCTCCGCTAAGAATAGCTGCTTGTATAGCAGCACCATAGGCTACAGCTTCATCAGGATTGATAGACAAGTTAAGGCTCTTTCCGCAGAAGAATTGTTGTAGTAAGTTCTGCACTTTAGGAATGCGAGTAGAACCGCCAACTAGGACAATATCATGGATTTGATTCTTGTCCATCTTGGCATCATTTAAAGCTTTTTCCACCGGTTGTAAAGTATTGCGGAATAAATCACCACACAATTCTTCAAAACGAGCGCGACTTATTTTGGTATAGAAATCTACACCCTCGAATAGAGCATCAATTTCAATGGTGGCCTCTGTACTAGATGATAGAGTACGTTTTGCTCTTTCGGCAGCTGATCTTAAACGACGCAAAGCTCTAGGATTTGAACGCAAATCCTTTTTGTATTTACGTTTGAATTCTTCAGCAAAATGATTGACCAAACGATTGTCAAAATCTTCACCACCCAAGTGGGTGTCACCAGCAGTTGCTTTTACTTCGAATAGAGAACCTTCATCAATGGTTAAGATGGAGACATCAAATGTGCCACCACCCAAATCAAAGATCAAGACATTGCGTTCTCCTTTCAAGTTCTTGTCCAGACCATAAGCCAAAGCAGCCGCTGTGGGTTCGTTGATAATTCTCAAAACATTAAGACCAGCAATTGCTCCAGCATCTTTGGTAGCTTGTCTCTGTGAATCGTTGAAATAGGCTGGTACGGTAATAACAGCATCTTTAACGGATGTACCCAAAAAGGCTTCTGCTGTCTCCTTCATTTTGATCAAAACCATAGAACTGATTTCTTCTGGAGCAAATTTCTTTTGTTCACCTTTAAATTCTACCATAATCTTTGGTTTGCCACAATCATTAACCACTTTGAAGGGCCAGTGTTTCATGTCATCCTGAATCTTTTGATCTTCGTATTTGCGGCCAATCAAACGTTTTGCATCAAAGACGGTATTCTGAGGATTCATGGCAACTTGATTTTTGGCCGCATCGCCAATAAGACGTTCCGAATCTGTGAAGGCCACATAACTGGGTGTTGTGCGATTACCTTGATCGTTGGCAATAATTTCCACTTTGCCATGTTGGAAAACACCAACACAGGAGTAGGTTGTGCCCAAATCAATACCAATTGCTACCATTTTTGTGTTTGTTTATTCACTTAGATTTGTACAGCTTTTATAATATGACGTTTGCTATTAATTTAAAAAAATTTCACTTCTTCGCTTAGTTCGCTTTCAAACTTTTCACTTTGCTTTCTTGTTATGAACTGTTGAAAACAACTCATCATGCCGGCTTTTTATACTCGTTGTCTCTGCAGTTGAATGTACGAGAATATTCCTATGGAAAATTCATGAATATTGTAGACATTTTATTTGATATTTTTTTGTCGTTTGTGTTTCAAAAGAGAAATTTTGTATTTCGTACAAAAATTTTTGTTTTTATTTTGTTTGCTCATTTAATAAGAGAGCTTTTGTGAGGTGGAAATTTCTATGGAAGTGTTCCGATATTTTCTCTTTAAAAGCAGTAAATTCTCTTACCGTCTGGGATGGAAAGTTGAGATTATAAAAAAGCTCTGAATAACATACATTTCACTATCACGTCATTTCACTAAAGGGCAGACCGCTACGAATTAATTACCAAAAATTGAAATATCGATTTGTGAATATATCCAAAATCGGAAAAGTATCGAATTTTCCATTTCTGTTCTTGAAAATTCTCTTTATCTTTATCTCTTTTGTTCTTGAAAATGCTCTTTAAATAAATGAACAAATATGTTATTTGCAAGTGTGAGAAATATTCGCATTTGTTAGTTTCATTTATTTGCAAATTTCTCTCTTAAATTTGATTTTGAATTTCTCTTAATATTTCAAGATTTTACTTTTACTACCTTCCCCAACAAACAAATTATAATACATATTCATAAATACATAAATACATACCGCATATTCATTATACATACGTATGTTTGTATGTAGCTTTCTATTTGATTCTAGAAGTTTTTAAGAGAATGAAGACATCCAATTTTATTTTTAACCTAAAAATTTTGATAAAACTTTTAGTGGAAAGTTTTAACTAAAAATTAAAATTTCTCGATAGAAATAAAATTTACTTAAATTTTTAAATAAAATTCTAACATTCAATAAAAATTGAAATTTTCTCTAAAAAAATGTTTTTGTCTAAAAATTGATTATTTTCTTTAATTTTGAAAATTTAATTTTTAATGAAAAATTTAAAATTTTTAACTAAATTAAAAAAATGTTTCATTAAAAATTAATTTTTTCTTGAATTTTATACCAAAAACTTGAATTGTAATTAAAAATTTTTAATTTTACTATTGATTTTTTACTAACAATTGAATTTTCCATTAAAATTATAATTTTTAACTGCAAATTTAATTTGTAATTAAAAATTTTATTTTTAACTAAAATTGAATTTTTCATTAACAATTAAAAATTTCATTTAAAATTCCACTTAAACATTGAATTTTCACTATAAAATTTAATTTTTCATTATAATTACATTTTTTACTCAAAATAATTAAATTCAAATGTTACTGAACTACAACAGCGAGAGATCTGAAATTTGGTTCCAACAACTTTTACTGGACAAAAGTTGGACGGATAGAATCAGAGGGAGGGCTACCCCAAAAAAGCAAATATTGAGTATCGAATATTAAAAGAACTATAGAAGCGAAAGTCTTATAGTTTTGCCCCAATTGTGCTACTGTGAAACACCATTACTGAAAAAAAAAGTATAGGACTTATAGTATCATGGCAAGAGATACTCCCCATACAAAACAATTTTAAATTACTTCTAATTTGTTTTAATCGTATGATAATACAAGACGAGTAATTGCTTAGCGCCAGTAAAGCCCTAAAAGCTTTCTTTGGCTAAACGAATTTTGCCCGGTCTGCAAGTTTTATATAAATTTTAATTTGTTTAATTTTAATTAACATTGAAATAAGTATACTGCAGTTAATAATGGTCAAATGTGGTCACAGCATTAACTAAATATAGGCATTGGTATATTTCAGAATATTTATTATTCCATTCATGAGTGAAATACTTATTTAATTTTTTAATTTAAAAATAAAATTAAAATAATTTATTCCCATAAAAAGATTCTAAAAATACAGTTAGAAACAAAATATAATTATATTATAACGAATTTTAATTATATCCACCCACATAATTATATTAATGTTATAAACTAATAATTAATTATACTTTGTGTTAATCATTATGCTAAAATAATTCATACACGTGAATTCAAATCTAAAATTCAAAACAAAAAAAAATAATAAAAACAAACAATGTGATGAAAATTCGAGAATTTATTCCACTGTTCTCAATTTTTCACAAAAAACCGTACAATATATTATTTTCAACACACATCTATACATATTTACGTACAAATTTCAAAAAAAATCTTTACACCTTCAAAAATGTAAACAAACACAAACTTTTAATAATTAAACAATTCAATTCAAACAAAATTCTCTTTAAAATGAAAACTCTCCACCTCTCTCTCACTTCTCTTCTCTCTTTAAAATTCAAAATAATAAACCAACAAACTCTCTTAATGAAAGAAAACATTCATGAATGAATTCTAGAACATACAACCACATTCTCGCAAAAGTATCTAGAAAATTCGAATTAATGTTGAATTCATATAAAAACCCAACACAAATTCTCTTCGTCATTATTTCATAAAAAGCAGACAAAGTGAAAACATTAAAGAGGAACAGAAACAAATAAAGTGAATTTTATTGAAGACGAAAACTACAGAAAATTATAAACAAACGGAGAAATATAAATCAAAGAAATTTATATATAAAAAGTAAAACAATTGAAAAGTGCATAAATAAAAAATCAACAAAGTTCTCTACAAGAAATTATAGAAAAAGATTTATTTATTCACCCAGTATTAAAGTTCAAAGTAAAACACAAACACAGTAAAAATGGTAGCAATTGGTATTGATTTGGGTACAACTTATTCCTGCGTTGGTGTTTTCCAACATGGTAAAGTGGAAATTATTGCCAACGATCAAGGTAATCGCACAACACCCAGTTATGTTGCCTTCACAGACACAGAACGTCTTATTGGTGATGCGGCCAAAAATCAAGTTGCCATGAATCCCAAGAACACAGTTTTTGATGCAAAACGTTTAATTGGTCGCAAATATGATGATCCCAAAATAATGGACGATATTAAGCACTGGCCATTTAAAGTGGTCAGTGATAGTGGCAAACCAAAGATTTCAGTAGAGTTCAAAGGAGAACAAAAGAAATTTGCCCCAGAAGAAATAAGTTCAATGGTATTGACAAAAATGAAAGAAACTGCTGAAGCCTATTTGGGTCAAACAGTAACAGATGCAGTAATCACAGTTCCCGCCTACTTTAACGATTCGCAACGTCAAGCTACAAAAGATGCTGGTCGTATTGCTGGTCTTAATGTTTTGAGAATCATAAATGAGCCCACAGCTGCTGCTTTGGCATATGGTTTGGATAAGAATTTGAAAGGTGAACGCAATGTCTTGATCTTCGATTTGGGTGGTGGCACCTTTGATGTTTCCATATTGACCATCGATGAAGGTTCTCTATTCGAAGTTAAAGCAACTGCTGGTGATACACATTTGGGTGGTGAAGATTTCGATAACAGACTCGTCAACCATCTAGCTGATGAGTTCAAACGCAAATACAAGAAAGATTTGCGTTCAAATCCTAGAGCACTAAGACGTCTGAGAACTGCTGCTGAACGTGCCAAACGTACTTTGTCATCCAGCACAGAAGCCTCCATTGAAATCGATGCCTTGTTTGAAGGTCAAGACTTTTACACTAAAGTAAGTCGTGCAAGATTTGAAGAATTGTGTGGTGATCTATTCCGTCAAACTTTGGAACCAGTTGAGAAGGCTCTCAATGATGCTAAAATGGACAAGAACCAAATCCATGATATTGTCCTAGTTGGTGGTTCCACTCGTATTCCTAAAGTACAAAATTTGCTACAACAATTCTTCTGCGGAAAGAGCCTAAACTTGTCCATTAATCCTGATGAAGCTGTGGCCTATGGTGCAGCTGTACAAGCCGCTATTCTTAGTGGAGACAAGAGCAGTGCTATTCAAGATGTCTTGCTGGTAGATGTAGCACCACTATCACTTGGTATTGAAACAGCTGGTGGTGTAATGGCCAAGATCATCGAACGCAATAGTCGCATTCCTTGCAAACAAACTCAAACCTTCTCCACCTATTCAGACAACCAACCTGGTGTTACTATTCAAGTTTATGAAGGTGAACGTGTTATGACCAAGGACAATAACCGTTTGGGTACTTTCGATCTATCTGGCATTCCTCCAGCTCCTCGTGGTGTACCACAAATTGAAGTTACATTCGATTTAGATGCTAATGGTATTCTAAATGTTTCGGCAAAGGAAATGAGTTCGGGTAATGCCAAGAATATTACCATTAAAAACGATAAGGGTCGTTTGTCACAAGCCGAAATCGATCGCATGGTTCATGAAGCTGAGAAATTCGCTGAAGAAGATGAGAAACAGAAGAATAAGATTAGTGCCCGCAATAATCTTGAAGGTTATGTCTTTGGTGTAAAACAAGCATTGAATCAAGCTGGTGATAAAATCTCTGCCCAAGAAAAGAGTGAAGCACTCCGGGCATGTGAGGACACAATTAAATGGTTGGATACCAATACATTGGCAGAGAAAGAAGAATATGAAGACAAAATGAATTCACTAACAAAATTGTGCACACCAATAATGACAAAAATACACCAGGGTGGCAGCAGTGCGGGAGCATCTTGTGGTCAACAAGCAGGAGGATTTGGAGCAGGCCGAAGTGGTCCCACGGTTGAAGAAGTTGATTAAACAAATTAATCTCATTCCCATAAATACTCATAAGACTTATTTTCATTTTAAGTTCATTTAGAATTATTAAAATTATTTATTTATAATTTAGTTAATTTATAGAAAAATTAAATAAATTAAAAAATGTTTTATGTTAAAACAAATAATATAAAAATATGTCTTTTTATTTGTCACTCATCTATAAAAATAATATTAAATCTTTCCTGGTGGCTTTAAAAATAAGTTTCAGAAATGTATCCCAAAATAACTTGTGAGGTATTTAAAAGGCTGGTTTGCTATGACTCGCATGATCGGAACGGACAAATAACATTTTAATTTGATTTAAAATATTGGCGTCGAAAAATTGATATTTACTTTCTATCGAACTTTGTGTTTTATGACATTTGAAAATGGTCTCCTTGACCCGATCTAAGGATGTTAAATTTCTATACATTTTTAAAATTAAAAAGAATTTCGAAGTTAATAACGTTTTGAATTTACATTTGAGTTGTTCTGCATTATATCCTTTTTCCGACACCGCAAGGAATACAATGAATTGATAATTATTCTTATATGTTCTTTAGTATTTATAAAAATGACTTTTTACAAAAATTATGGTGGGAAATTTTACAGACCTTTACAACCGAGGTGGCCAGGTTCAACTATCGCATCGTGAAACATTCAATTTTCTTTGATCATTATTCGATGGATATACCTTAAGTTAAAAACGGTTAATTTTAAAAAGAAATAAAATAAAGAAATAAAAAATAAAAAAAATAAAATTATCTAAAATTTTCTGTGAAGATTTATAAAAAAAATATAACAAAAATATTGTAAATGAGAGAACAAAAATATTTTTCTCATTCATTTTTAGTCAGAACGATTTCTTCTGACTAAAAATAAAAATTATCAAAAAATAAAAAAATCAAAATATATAGAAATTTAAGAAAAAATAATAAATAAGTGTTTAGACAAGAAATAAATGTTTATCTCTTTATCAAAATTAATTTGATTGAAATTTATTGAATTTCTGAATAAATGTCAAATAAAAAGTAGTATTTTTCACTTTTACTCTCTCTGATGTTTACTGAATCAAACGTAAAAATATAATATTTTTTACTATACTGTTTTTAAATTTAAAAATATTGTCATCAGTTTTTTATATGTATGTACAGTACCAAACAAAACTATTGGCATAGCAAGTTTATCCTTATTATTTTCTTTCTTTGTCCTTAAATTAAAATTTAAAATTCCTTCCAAACGCTTTGGTATTGAATGGTCTAACTTTCTTGTTACTTCCTCACCGATTTATTTGAAATATATCGCTTCTTGACCACTCTGTCCAGTTCTTCCCACAAATGTTCAAATTGATTGGGGTCTAGAGAGTGTGGTGGGTGCGGCACATTACCCACATTGTATAATAATCAACTTGTGCGCATTATAAGCTGAATGTTTTGGATCCTTGTCTTGTTGGAATGTGAAACTTGTTTGCAATTAGCCTTTTCCGCACAAGTCGCCGAAACCCGCAGATGACACAGAGCCTCAAACCATTACACCACCTTCGCCGTATTAACAGTAAAAGAAATATTTTGTTTTTTATACTCTGTAATGGGATTTAAAAACACTGTAATTCGGCCTTCAGTACGAAATATATTAAAGTTGCTTTCAGAACTTCAATAAACAATTTGGTTTATTGAAGTGATTAGAAGTTTACGTAAAGCAACTCGAGCGCTATAACCAGCTCCATGGAGCAGTAATGGGATAAATAACTTTCGAACAATTTGGTTACTTCCGCGTTCCATTATTTGACATATCTAGATATATGACTTGCCTTGGTTATGCAGGTGCTTGGTTTCGCTTAAATTCGCTAGTTTCTTTTTGTTTTGGGCTCATTATTGGTTCTACAGAGTTTCTTTTGAATATATATCAATAAATTGCCACTTTTGCCAATTAGAACCGACATATAATAATTTATTGTATGCAAAAAATATTAAACTTTCTTTCATGGTTCTAAAATTTCTGAAATTTCAAAAATAATAAACATGAACGACTAAGTGATCCAATACTTTTGTTCCTCAAATTGATGACATTTTTTGCATTAGTTAAAACTCTAATGACTGTATTCAGTATTAACGATTTTTTCTTCTTAAAATTAGTTATAATGGTAGAACTGTAAACTGTCATGTGTCAATAGTTTTGATCAGGACTACATAAATACCTCTCAAGTTATTTTTACATTTCTACTTATTTTTGCTATTATTTTTATAGATGAGTGACAAATTATATATTATTTGTTTTAATATAAACATTTTTTAAATTTATTTAATTTTCTATAAATTAACTAAATTATAAATAAATAATTTTAATAATTCTAAATGAACTTAAAATGAAAATGAGTCTTATGAGTATTTATGGATGAGATTTATTTGTTTAATCAACTTCTTCAACCGTGGGACCACTTCGACCTGCTCCAAATCCTCCTGCTTGTTGACCACAAGATGCTCCCGCACTGCTGCCACCCTGGTGTATTTTTGTCATTATTGGTGTGCACAATTTTGTTAGTGAATTCATTTTGTCTTCATATTCTTCTTTCTCTGCCAATGTATTGGTATCCAACCATTTAATTGTGTCCTCACATGCCCGGAGTGCTTCACTCTTTTCTTGGGCAGAGATTTTATCACCAGCTTGATTCAATGCTTGTTTTACACCAAAGACATAACCTTCAAGATTATTGCGGGCACTAATCTTATTCTTCTGTTTCTCATCTTCTTCAGCGAATTTCTCAGCTTCATGAACCATGCGATCGATTTCGGCTTGTGACAAACGACCCTTATCGTTTTTAATGGTAATATTCTTGGCATTACCAGAACTCATTTCCTTTGCCGAAACATTTAGAATACCATTAGCATCTAAATCGAATGTAACTTCAAGTTATTTTGGGATACATTTCTAAAACTTATTTTTAAAGCCACCAGGAAAGATTTAATATTATTTTTATAGATGAGTGACAAATAAAAAGACATATTTTTATATTATTTGTTTTAATATAAAACATTTTTTAAATTTATTTAATTTTTTCTATAAATTAACTAAATTATAAATAAATAATTTTAATAATTCTAAATGAACTTAAAATGAAAATGAGTCTTATGAGTATTTATGGGAATGAGATTTATTTGTTTAATCAACTTCTTCAACCGTGGGACCACTTCGGCCTGCTCCAAATTCTCCTGCTTGTTGACCACAAGATGCTCCCGCACTGCTGCCACCCTGGTGTATTTTTGTCATTATTGGTGTGCACAATTTTGTTAGTGAATTCATTTTGTCTTCATATTCTTCTTTCTCTGCCAATGTATTGGTATCCAACCATTTAATTGTGTCCTCACATGCCCGGAGTGCTTCACTCTTTTCTTGGGCAGAGATTTTATCACCAGCTTGATTCAATGCTTGTTTTACACCAAAGACATAACCTTCAAGATTATTGCGGGCACTAATCTTATTCTTCTGTTTCTCATCTTCTTCAGCGAATTTCTCAGCTTCATGAACCATGCGATCGATTTCGGCTTGTGACAAACGACCCTTATCGTTTTTAATGGTAATATTCTTGGCATTACCAGAACTCATTTCCTTTGCCGAAACATTTAGAATACCATTAGCATCTAAATCGAATGTAACTTCAATTTGTGGTACACCACGAGGAGCTGGAGGAATGCCAGATAGATCGAAAGTACCCAAACGGTTGTTGTCCTTTGGTCATAACACGTTCACCTTCATAGACTTGAATAGTAACACCAGGTTGGTTGTCTGAATAGGTGGAGAAGGTTTGAGTTTGTTTGCAAGGAATGCGACTATTGCGTTCGATGATCTTGGCCATTACACCACCAGCTGTTTCAATTCCAAGTGATAGTGGTGCTACATCTACCAGCAAGACATCTTGAATAGCACTGCTCTTGTCTCCACTAAGAATAGCGGCTTGTACAGCTGCACCATAGGCCACAGCTTCATCAGGATTAATGGACAAGTTTAGGCTCTTTCCGCAGAAGAATTGTTGTAGCAAATTTTGTACTTTAGGAATACGAGTGGAACCACCAACTAGGACAATATCATGGATTTGGTTCTTGTCCATTTTAGCATCATTGAGAGCCTTCTCAACTGGTTCCAAAGTTTGACGGAATAGATCACCACACAATTCTTCAAATCTTGCACGACTTACTTTAGTGTAAAAGTCTTGACCTTCAAACAAGGCATCGATTTCAATGGAGGCTTCTGTGCTGGATGACAAAGTACGTTTGGCACGTTCAGCAGCAGTTCTTAGACGTCTTAATGCTCTTGGATTTGAACGTAAATCTTTCTTGTATTTGCGTTTGAACTCATCAGCTAGATGGTTGACGAGTCTGTTATCGAAATCTTCACCACCCAAATGTGTATCACCAGCAGTTGCTTTAACTTCGAATAGAGAACCTTCATCGATGGTCAAGATGGAAACATCAAAGGTGCCACCACCCAAATCGAAGATCAAGACATTGCGTTCACCTTTCAAATTCTTATCCAAACCATATGCTAAAGCAGCAGCTGTGGGCTCATTTATGATTCTCAAAACATTAAGACCAGCAATACGACCAGCATCTTTTGTAGCTTGACGTTGAGAATCGTTAAAGTAGGCGGGAACTGTGATTACCGCATCTGTTACTGTTTGACCCAAATAGGCTTCGGCAGTTTCTTTCATTTTTGTCAATACCATTGAACTTATTTCTTCTGGGGCAAATTTCTTTTGTTCTCCTTTGAACTCTACTGAAATCTTTGGTTTGCCACTATCACTGACCACTTTAAATGGCCAGTGCTTAATATCGTCCATTATTTTGGGATCATCATATTTGCGACCAATTAAACGTTTTGCATCAAAAACTGTGTTCTTGGGATTCATGGCAACTTGATTTTTGGCCGCATCACCAATAAGACGTTCTGTGTCTGTGAAGGCAACATAACTGGGTGTTGTGCGATTACCTTGATCGTTGGCAATAATTTCCACTTTGCCATGTTGGAAAACACCAACGCAGGAATAAGTTGTACCCAAATCAATACCAATTGCTACCATTTTTACTCTGTTTGTGTTTTTCTTTGAACTTTAATACTGGATGAATAAATAAATCTTTTTCTATAATTTCTTGTAGAGAACTTTGTTGATTTTTTATTTTGTACTTTTCTAATTGTTTCACTTTTTATATATAATTTCTTCGATTTATATTTCTCCGTTTGTTTATAATTTTCTGTAGTTTTCGTGTTCAATAAAATTCACTTTATTTGTTTCTGTTCCTCTTCAATGTTTTCACTTTGTTTGCTTTTTATGAAATAATGACGAAGAGAATTTGTGTTGGGTTTTTATATGAATTCAACATTAATTCGAATTTTCTAGATACTTTTGCGTGAATGTGGTTGTATGTTCTAGAATTCATTCATGAATGTTTTCTTTTTAAGAGAGTTTGTTGGTTTATTATTTTGAATTTTAAAGAGAGAGAAGAGAGTGAGAGAGAGATGGACAGTTTTCATTTTAAAGAGAATTTTGTTTGAATTGAATTGTTTAATTATTAAAAGTTTGTGTTTGTTTACATTTTTGAAGGTGTAAAGATTTATTTTTGAAATTTGTACGTAAATATGTATAGATGTGTGTTGAAAATAATACATTGTACGGTTTTTGTGAAAAATTGGGAACAATGAAATAAATTCTGGAATTTTCATCACATTTTTTGTTTTTATTATTTTGATTTTTAGATTTGAATTCACGTGTATGAATTATTTTTAGCATAAATGATTAAACACAGAAATATAATTATTAGTTTTATAACATAAATATGATAATGTGGGTGGATATAATTAAATTCGTTATAATATAATAATATTATCTTTTTAACTGCATTTTTTAGAATTTTTTGGAAATTATTAATTTTATTTTTAAATTAAAAAATTAATTAAATATTTCACTCATGCATGGAATAATAAATATTCTAAAATATAAAATAAATAAAATAAATAGGCATCGGCCTATATTTAGTTAATGTTGTGACCACGTATGACCATTATTAAATTTAAAAGGAATTAAAATTTATATTAAATGTTCATAAAATAGTATTTCGGATTTGAAAAAAATAATAATAAATTTGTCCAGATTTGAAATTTTTATGGTTTTATATTTGTTTTGGATTAAAACTTATTTCAGTGAAAATATTTAAATTCTTTTAGTGAAGAATCTGAATTTATATTAAAAATGTGATTTTTTTTTATTTTTTGTGAAAAACAAATTTTTAGTGAAAATAATTTTTTTTGTGAAAAAATATGTTTTACTGAAAATGTTAATTTTTTAGTGAAAACTATTTTTTTTAGAAAAACTCTAAGTGCAAAATTCTTAAAAATTAATTAAAAACATTAAAAATTATTAAAAAAATAATTTTATTAAAGAAAATATTATTTTTAGTGAAAAAATTATTATTTTATTATTATTATTATTTTTTTTTTTTTTTTTTTTTTTTTTTTTGTTAAAATTCTATTTTTAGTTAAAAACTCGATTTAATATAAAAAATTAGTAAAAATTATTTTTTCTTTAATTTAATTTATAATTATAGAATAAAACTGATAAATAAAAATCAATTCTTTTGAAATTCGGCACAATTATTTTGCTGACTATCTTTTATGTATATTATTAGTTTGACGAATATCATGCCTTTTTTTATTATAATTCCTATATAAGGTCTCATCCCCGAAAACTTTTTCCTTTATATGATCCAAATTGAATGAAATTTGGTACATTTAATTTTTAAACTATTTCAATGTATGAATCTATTTTGACAATTATCGTTCCAAATTTGGTTTTTACTCCTTCATAATATCACTTCCTGGAATAGTGCTTTAGCCTTAAAATGTTCTTAAATGTGGGCCAATTCTATAGAAATTCAGACATTTATCTGAGGGTTCGATTACGTATGACAACCGAACTTCAATTGCGTAGTCAGTTGCCAAAATTATATTATAGATGGCCACTGGCAACTCAAGTTGTCAATTTCATTTGCCAAATAGTAAATATTGAGGCAGCTGTGATTTTAGCTGCCATAATATTTACTATTATGCATATTTTGCTGCTAATGGTGTTCGGGCTTAGATGATAGATACAAATGTCGAATATTATTAAAGAGTTTTAGTTGGTCCTTACTCGGTCATTTTGGAAATAATCCATTGTGGAAAACTTTTTTGTTCTATTAACTACATTAATACTTGAAGTACAATTTAGTGGAAATTAAAGCAAATTAAAACCATTAAGATTTTTGCTTTAGCAACGGAGGTATTGCTGTTAAAGGATAAACTCGTTTATCGAACTAAATACAGCAGGGTGTCATATGGATGACGAAAATAATCGCTAAAATTATATTTTTATTAAAATAATTATTTTTAATTTTATATAAATTAGTGATGAGCGATATTTTCAACACTGTGATTTAATCACTGTGATTGGTGAATCACTGATAATAACAGTGACTGAAATTATGACATAAAGTTACTATTAATGTCGTTCTTTCTTATTAGTTGCAGACTCAAATGTATTTATTTTCATTTTGAGCCAGCAAAATTACTTAAAGGGAGTGAATTCTAGTAGAGACTCCCATATTCACATAATATTTTTTTATAAAAAACGTTCTTGTTTTCGTTTGAAATACTGCGATCACTGTTTAAAAGAACAGTGATTAAAAAATCACTTTCACTGGGAATGACGTTATTCAAAAATTATGGTATCGGTCATCTCTAATATAAATCTTAATTATATTTTAAAATATAAATAATTCCTCAGAACCTACATTTTCTCTGTTTTTAAATTCAATTTTTATTTCACACACAGTACATGTGTATGTTTTTACTTTTTTATTCATATTTTTCGTTTGCCGAACTGTCAAAATGGCAACTGACACCAGTTGCCACACATAATACGTTTTCTTATTTCAGTTGCGTTGCCTGTTGACGCATATATGTAACTAATTTCATACTTATTCCATCTCATATAGACAATTTCTTTTTTAACATTATTATACCCTCCACCACCACAAGTGGTGAGGGTATATTAAGTTTGTCATTTTGTATGTAACGCCAAGAAGGAATCATCTCAGACCCAACAATGTATATAAATTATTGCATCAAATCAAAAAGTAAGTCGATTTAGCTATGTCCGTCTGTCTGTCTGTCTGTCTGTTGGAAACATTCTCACGCCTAGAATAATTGACTGAATTCAATAAAACTTGGCCACATTGTTTGTTATTGTCCTAAGCAGTTTGCTATTTAAAACCAGCTATATCGGTTTATAAGCAAGGAAGTTATAGACCGATATCTGAAACAACCTCAAAATTTCGAAAATGAACTCTTATAATTTCTTCTAAAAATGTAATTGGACTTAAACAAAAAATTAATTTTAGCATACAATTGCACGTGTTTCATCATCGTGCAAAAAATTATCAAAATCTGATTAACCGGAAAAAAGTTATAGTAAGCTATAATATCCAAAATTTTGATACACCCCAAACTCTTTGTGCCATATGGGCCGCAATTCTTAAGATAATTTACTAAAATTTGTCACAACTATTTTTTTAACCATTCTTAATATACGTTATAAATTTTACTAACATTGGTCCATATTTTGATATAGCTCCCATATATTGCCCCTTCCCGGAATATAATTTATAGCTTATAACACTTTTAAATTTGAACCATTTCTATTGAAATTTGGCATAATTAATTTTTTAACTATTTTAAATATGTGTCATAAATTTTGTTAACATGGGTCCATGTTTTGATATAGCTCCCATATAAGGACCTTTCCCGGAGTATGATTTATAGCTCATAAAACTCTTAAATTGGAACCAATTCTTTTGAAATTTACACAATTGATTTTCTAGCTATTTTAAATATATATTATGAATTTTATTAACATGGGTCCATATTTTGATATAGCTCCCATATAAGGCCCTTTCCCGGAATATGATTTATAGCTTATAACACTTTTAAATTTGAACCATTTCTATTGAAATTTGGCATAATTAATTTTTTTAATTATTTTAAATATGTGTTATAAATTTTGTTAACATGGGTCCATGTTTTGATATAGCTCCCATATAAGGCCCTTCCCGGAATTTGATTTACAGCTCATAAAACTCTTAAATTGGAACCAATTCTTTTGAAATTTACACAATTGATTTTCTAGCTATTTTAAATATATGTTATAAATTTTATTAACATGGGTCCATATTTTGATATAGCTCTCATATAAGGCCCCTTCCCGGAATATGATTTACAGCTCATAAAACTCTTAAATTGTAACCACAGTTAATTTTCTAGCTATTTTAAATATATGTTATAAATTTTATTAACATGTAAATATGTGTTATAAATTTTTTAACATGGGTCCATATTTTGATATAGCTCGATTATAACGCCCCCTCTCGAGTAAATAAAGACCAATTCTATTGAATGTCGACGCAATTATTTTGCTGACTCTTCTGAAGATATTATATTAATTTGCCCTATATCGGTCCAAATTTACCTATAGCTCGCTATAACGGGATTCCCGGAAAACGGATTAGAGTTTATAAAACATTTAAATAAAGATCAATTCCATTAAAATTTAGCACAATGATTTTTCTAACTATAATCAAAGTATATTATAAATATGAACAATCTTGGTCCAAATTTTGCTGTAGCTCCCATATAAGACCCCTTCCCGGAAAATAGTTTTGAGCTTATAACAAGCATATTTTTTGTTTTTATACGCTCCACAGTACAAGTGGTAGAGAGAGAATATTAACTTTGTCATTCTGTGTGTAACGCTAAGAATGAATTATTTCAGACCCCATAATGTATATATTATTGCATCAAGTCAAAATCTCAGTCGATTTTCGTCAATCTCTTTGTCTGCTCACATCCACAAAAATTAACAGAGCTCAATGAAATTTGGTAGAAAAAAGGCAGTTCAGTAGAAAAATTTTATAGCCTAAATTGTAACTAATTTTATGATTAATTAAGTATTTTTGTGTTATATACATTTGTGAGTGTATGTGTATCAATGGAACCTAACGTATAAACTTTACACGAATTTGTGGTGGAGGGTATTTAAGATTCGGCATAGCCGAATATAGCATTCTAACTTGTTTTTTGTTTTTTTTTTTTTTTTTTGTTTTAAACCGGCCATTAAAATATATGGCTCGTTACCAATATTTATGGGTACTTTCAAGTACCCATAAAACAAAATATTAGTTTTTTAGTGCATAATCTTCAACTCCTGCTAATTTTTGTATAATCTAATTGGTGTTATAAAATAGCTTCCCGCTTCACTAATAAGTTTAAACCAAGTCAAAGGGAGATAAAAACTCATTTCCAAATGCAGCCCAACTTGTATTAGAAAAATAGTGATTTTTTTTAATAATTGCAGGAATTTACCCCTTGTGCTCCCAAATGATCAATATATTTTTATAGATGAGTAACAAATAAAAAGACATATTTTTATATTGTTTGTTTTAACATAAAACATTTTTTTAATTTATTTAATTTTTTCTATAAATTAACTAAATTATAAATAAATAAATAATTTTAATAATTCTAAATGAACTTAAAATGAAAATGAGTCTTTATGAGTATTTATGGGAATGAGATTTATTTGTTTAATCAACTTCTTCAACCGTGGGATCACTTCGGCCTGCTCCAAATCCTCCTGCTTGTTGACCACAAGATGCTCCCGCACTGCTGCCACCCTGGTGTATTTTTGTCATTATTGGTGTGCACAATTTTGTTAGTGAATTCATTTTGTCTTCATATTCTTCTTTCTCTGCCAATGTATTGGTATCCAACCATTTAATTGTTTCCTCACATGCCCGGAGTGCTTCACTCTTTTCTTGGGCAGAGATTTTATCACCAGCTTGATTCAATGCTTGTTTTACACCAAAGACATAACCTTCAAGATTATTGCGGGCACTAATCTTATTCTTCTGTTTCTCATCTTCTTCAGCAAATTTCTCAGCTTCATGAACCATGCGATCGATTTCGGCTTGTGACAAACGACCCTTGTCATTTTTAATGGTAATATTCTTGGCATTACCCGAACTCATTTCCTTTGCCGAAACATTTAGAATACCATTAGCATCTAAATCGAATGTAACTTCAATTTGTGGTACACCACGAGGAGCTGGAGGAATGCCAGATAAATCGAAAGTACCCAAACGGTTATTGTCTTTGGTCATAACACGTTCACCTTCATAAACTTGAATAGTAACACCAGGTTGGTTGTCTGAATAGGTGGAGAAGGTTTGAGTTTGTTTGCAAGGAATGCGACTATTGCGTTCGATGATCTTGGCCATTACACCACCAGCTGTTTCAATACCAAGTGATAGTGGTGCTACATCTACCAGCAATACATCTTGAATAGCACTGCTCTTGTCTCCACTAAGAATAGCGGCTTGTACAGCTGCACCATAGGCAACAGCTTCATCAGGATTAATGGACAAGTTTAGGCTCTTTCCGCAGAAGAATTGTTGTAGCAAATTTTGTACTTTAGGAATACGAGTGGAACCACCAACTAGGACAATATCATGGATTTGGTTCTTGTCCATTTTAGCATCATTGAGAGCCTTCTCAACTGGTTCCAAAGTTTGACGGAATAGATCACCACACAATTCTTCAAATCTTGCACGACTCACTTTAGTGTAAAAGTCTTGACCTTCAAACAAGGCATCGATTTCAATGGAGGCTTCTGTGCTGGATGACAAAGTACGTTTGGCACGTTCAGCAGCAGTTCTTAGACGTCTTAATGCTCTTGGATTTGAACGCAAATCTTTCTTGTATTTGCGTTTGAACTCATCAGCTAGATGGTTGACGAGTCTGTTATCGAAATCTTCACCACCCAAATGTGTATCACCAGCAGTTGCTTTAACTTCGAATAGAGAACCTTCATCGATGGTCAATATGGAAACATCAAAGGTGCCACCACCCAAATCGAAGATCAAGACATTGCGTTCACCTTTCAAATTCTTATCCAAACCATATGCCAAAGCAGCAGCTGTGGGCTCATTTATGATTCTCAAAACATTAAGACCAGCAATACGACCAGCATCTTTTGTAGCTTGACGTTGAGAATCGTTAAAGTAGGCGGGAACTGTGATTACCGCATCTGTTACTGTTTGACCCAAATAGGCTTCAGCAGTTTCTTTCATTTTTGTCAATACCATTGAACTTATTTCTTCTGGGGCAAATTTCTTTTGTTCTCCTTTGAACTCTACTGAAATCTTTGGTTTGCCACTATCACTGACCACTTTAAATGGCCAGTGCTTAATATCGTCCATTATTTTGGGATCATCATATTTGCGACCAATTAAACGTTTTGCATCAAAAACTGTGTTCTTGGGATTCATGGCAACTTGATTTTTGGCCGCATCACCAATAAGACGTTCTGTGTCTGTGAAGGCAACATAACTGGGTGTTGTGCGATTACCTTGATCGTTGGCAATAATTTCCACTTTGCCATGTTGGAAAACACCAACGCAGGAATAAGTTGTACCCAAATCAATACCAATTGCTACCATTTTTACTCTGTTTGTGTTTTTCTTTGAACTTTAATACTGGATGAATAAATAAATCTTTTTCTATAATTTCTTGTAGAGAACTTTGTTGATTTTTTATTTATGCACTTTTTCAATTGTTTTACTTTTTATATATAAATTTCTTCGATTTATATTTCTCCGTTTGTTTATAATTTTCTGTAGTTTTCGTCTTCAATAAAATTCACTTTATTTGTTTCTGTTCCTCTTTAATGTTTTCACTTTGTTTGCTTTTTATGAAATAATGACGAAGAGAATTTGTGTTGGGTTTTTATATGAATTCAACATTAATTCGAATTTTCTAGATACTTTTGCGAGAATGTAGTTGTGCGTTCTAGAATTCATTCATGAATGTTTTCTTTTCATTTAAGAGAGTTCGTTGGTTTATTATTTTGAATTTTAAAAGAGTGAGAGATGGAGAGTTTTAATTTTTAAAGAGAATTTTGTTTGAAGTAAAGAAGATTGTTTTTGTTTGCCATTTTTATTGGAATAATTTTGCTTGCATTTGTACGTAAATATGTATAGATGTGTGTTGAATAAAATCATTTTACTATAGTGATACATTATACGATTTTTGTGAATAATTAGGAACAAAAAAATTGTTTTTATTTTAAATTCTCGAATTTTCATCACGTTTTTTTGTAGTTTTTATTTTTGAATTTTAGATTTGAATTCACGTGTATAAATTATTTTTCGCATAAATGATTAAACACAGAAATATAATTATAATTATTAGTTTTCGAACATAAATATATAATTATGTGGGTGAATATAATTAAAATTTTTGTTATATTTTATTTTTAACTCTATTTTTAGATGGGAAAAGATTATATTAATTTTATTATTAAATTATAAAAATAAAATATATTTTATAAAAAATATATTTAGAAAAAAAGAACTAAGAATCGTTCTATTGAATATAGTTTATGACGACTTCAGATAGATATCAATGTATCAAAAATTATTAACACACATTTTGTCACTTTTTTCTTTGATTAATTTACCTCTGTAAAATATGTCAGTTATTATGTTCAATGTCAAAAAATCGAATATATTTGTAACCTGATTAAGTGACGTTGATAGAAAACTTGGCTCGGACTGTTGGTACGAAAAGTTTAAGCTGATAGAGGTTTAAAATATTAAAAGTTCAAAAAGCTTCGGACAGGAAAGCTGAAAAAAGTTTAGAAGCCAGAAACTGAACAATGAAGTTGAAATCAAGTATTCTAAAAAAATATTCTTCCATCATAATGGATGACGAAACGTATGTTGTGACAGATTTTTGGCAACTCGAGTGAATGTTGCAGAAAAGTTTGAGACCCAAAAGTGATCAAAATCCTCAAAATGTTCTTGTTATAGCAAACAATATGCAGTTGCCGCAAAAGAAGTCTATCCTTTGTTACAACGAGTTCCATAAATAACAAAATTTACATAAAGGAATGCTTACAAATAAAGGATGCTTCCATTAATAGGACTTAATATTGTTCCCACTTATTTTTGGCCTGACTTAGCATCCAAGCACTTGAGTGGTACAAGAACAATAACATGATATTTGTACCACGTTAGGCAAATTCTCCAAACTGCATGGAGCTAAGACCAGTGGAGACATATTGGGTTCTCGTTAAAAGAAAATGGAAGAGCACAAAAAAATATCCTAAAGTGTGAAAAATTTAAACAGGGATGGGACTACCTGTCCGAGCAAAGTGCAATAAGTTTCGATTTCGATTTATTATTCACTTCTTATACTAACAAATCTATAGCGTTTGTTTGAAGGAAATTGTGGCAGTACACATTTTGATAGGAGAACTTCAAAAAGTCCTTCAGGAAAGAAATTTCAGGAAATGATATTAATAACTTTTTATTAAGGAGATTTTAAAATAATTTAAGAGAAAACAAAATTTGTTTTTACACTTTTGTTTTGATTTTGTTATCGGCGTTCTGTGTTTATAAATATTTTTATACAAATTCGTAAAATATTTTCATACTATATATGAGTATAATATTGTATTATACAATAAATATGTACATACAGTGTGTCAAATATATCTTTGCAATTATAAAACATATGAAAAATATCCAACCTAAATTTGTTACAAAAACTCTATTTGAGTTCCCATTAAAATCTATGAAAACAATCCCGCGTTTATTTCATATTAATGAGAAAAATACAAGAATTTTTTTAAAGACGTTTCGTTGTGAAATGCTGGGAAAAATGCAAAACAAATCATGAAACTTCATTTTGGAAGACGGAATTGATGATTATGTTCTTTCTGGATATTTATAAACAGAATAAAATCAATTTTTTCAATGTTATGCCATAAGAGAACGATTGCTTTTCTAGCCACTAGTGTCCTTTTTTGATGGATTAGCTTCTGCGTTAGTATTTATGATCAACAGTTTCAATAATGTTGTTTTAAATTCTCAGTGTCACCCTATTCAATCAACCTGTGAATGATTTAAATTCTAGTCTGTCCACATTTTCGTCATGGAATATGTTGTTTTATATAACCCTTAATGTGGAATATCACATATGATCGTTTTCCATAAATGATTTGCCCTATAACAATTAAAATGTTGAAACTTGCACTTTTTACATGGAATTATGAGATCAATAGTGAATTAAAACATATTAATTTTTAATTCTATGAATATTACATTTCATTAAAAATGAAAAAGAACTGCAAAATAATCGCCGAAAAATTTCAAAATTTCAATGTTTTCTTGATTTTTTGCATACATTTATTTGACACTTTTCAAAATAATAAAATTTTCTATTTTGTTGTCTGAGGGTCGTAAAAAAGTATAGCAACCAAATGTGTTTAGAAAAAATGTTCAGTTGGAATTCATTAATTAATTCATTAATTAATATTTTTCATATTTTTTTCTTAGAATTGCAAAGATATATTTGACAAACTGTATATGCTTTTCTAGTATATATTTTGACGTGTTTCTAGATATGAATGGATGTTTGCCTATACATTTTTAAAATTTTTATAAATGACGTAGAAAATATAATAAAAATTATTAAATAATAAAATTTAGAATTCATTAATAAAATGTGAATCAGAAATGCTTTGGGGGAAAATAGAAATAAAATATTTTTAAATATAAATATAAATATAAATATAAATATAAATATAAATATAAATATCATATTATTAATTTCAGAACACTTGTTTTGAAAAAAAGAGACAATTCCAGATAATTATCAGCACATAAAATATGCTTATAATTTATCAACCAAAAGGCTCTTTAGCATAGAGATCTAATTGGACCTCCAATTAGATGTCCAATTAAATCAGAAATATATTTTCCTATGAACAACACTTAAAATGATCCTCAATTCAGTTTTTAAGCTTTAAACTTCTCGAGAATTGTTTTTTTTTCTTCAAGATGTCATTAAAGCTTTTTCAAAATTTTTTAAGTTTTCTTTTTAAAGCATGCGAAATCTTTTATTCTTCTACAAAATTCTGAATAAGAATGCTATATTCGGCTGTGCGGAATCGTAAATATCCTCCACCAGGAAAGGGTCCTTATTTGGTAACGTAACTATACATGGACCGCTATCCACCAATTTAGTTATATATATATTAAGAACAATAAGAAATTGACCTTAATTTCAATAAAAATCGGGTTTATAAGCTGAAATTAGTTTTTCGGAAAATGTTCTTATATGAGAGCTATAGCAAAAATATGGATCAATAATCGTCATAGTACTTATGTATCTTAAGCACAGTTAGAAAAATAATTGTGCTTTACATCGATAAAATTGGTTTGTATTTAACAGTTATAGAAGCTTGAAAAACTATTCCGGTAAGAGACTTTATATTGGAGCTATAAAAAATTTTGAATGATATTCCAAATTAGTAACATATATTTAAATTCATTAGTTGTACCGTATTCTTGAATTTTAGAAGCTTAAACTCCTTTTCCGGCAAGAAGTCATGTAAGGGAACTAGTTCAAATATTGGTCCCAGCACAATCTATTCTTGTTGTTTCAAAACAAAAGTATGTGGAAAAAATTAAATTCCAAATTTAAATCCTGTTTAAGTCCAGTTAGTTTTCATTTTTAATTTGAAAAAAGTTTTTAATCTGAATTTTTAGATAACTTCACATATCGGCCTATAAACTTTTCTTGCAAACATCCATTCCCCAATTTCGTTAAGATCGTGGGAATATTTTAAACAAACTAAACTGACTCAGTTGAAGTATGGGTCTAAGGTGACTCATTCTTGGCATTTCACACGGAATGTCAAAGTTAAAGTCATCACCAATTATGATGATGGAGGGTATATTTTTATAAAATTCTGTCAGGACTAGAAGACCTCAAATTTGTTTTTAATGCATTTTTGCATTAAGAATTCTTTTGGAGTTAAAATAAAAAAAATATGTCCAAAACATAAATTAAATTTTACAGATTTTTTAAAATATTTCATACCCGAGGTGTTCAACTTGTTCCGTTCTCATTAGAGATATGCGATACTGCGATTTTTGAATAACGTCGTTGCCACTGAAAGTGATTTTTTAATCACTGTTCTTCAAGTCAGTGAAAGTGATCGCAGTATTTTAAAAGAAAACAATAATTTTTTATGTTTATTAAAAAGAGTTCAGAAAAAATATGGGAGTTCCTATTAGAGTTCACACTGTGCACGGTAGCGAACGGATAATTTGTAATTAATTTTGCTGGCTCAAAATGAAAATTAATACATTTGAGTTTGCAACAAATAAGAATAATTTAAGTTACTGCAGTTATCAGTGATTTACCAATCACAGTGATTGAATCACAGTCGTGAAAATAGTGCTCATCTCTAGTTCTCATTAACAAATCGTGCTGCTTTATTGAAAAAAAAATCTCGAAATCATGTATCCAATTTATTTAAAATCAATTAAGGAGTTAAAGTCCGACTATTTTATACCCTTGCAGTTACCAAAAATTAATGAATAACCCTCGTACAATTTTTTTAAGTTTTGTTTATGGTACTGGCATTTATGATTTGTGCGTTTAAAAAGGGGTTTTTTCTGGGATTGTTATGCGGAAGTTAAAAGAAACCATCGATCGACCCTCGTAAAATTTCGCACATCGATTTTTTATTATGTTCTTGGTATTGTAATTTTCTTATTACAATACCAACGTACATGTGCGCTGTAAACTCTTCAAACTTATATTTGGAAGGGGTTCTATGGGAAAATATAACAAATCTTTTTTAGATTAATTTTTTTCCAATATTAAAGTTCACATTGAACGACATTGAAGGTCAAAGGAATTTTGTAGAATGTTCTACATTCACTTTCCAAAGGATAAAAATAAATCAATAATTCTTTATTATACAAATAACAGAGTTAAAGAAGGCAGGTCAACATATTTCCAAATGCTTAAGAGAATAAATAAGAGAAAATTTCTACAAACAAAATATTTATTTTCTCTTTAACTTACACACACATTCATAAAAAATCGTTTCTCTTGTGTACTCAAATGTGTCTGTGGGCAATATTCATTCTCAAATTTCTATAAGATTCATGAAATTTCTGAACGAATGTTCTCTTTCATTCTCAAACATTCAGGTAAAAGTAAAAATAAGTATATAAGGCAAAGCATTTGTATGTTCGGCACAGTACAAAACAAGATACAGAAGAGGAAACATCAAATTTAAAGAAAGAGAGAAAGTAAAATCGCAAAGAAATTTTGCAAGTTAAAAAAGTATTAAAGTAAAAATCAGAAAAAAGTGTTAAATAGTGAATTTTATATTGAGAAAGAAGACAATTTAAACAGAGTAAAATGGTAGCAATTGGTATTGATTTGGGCACAACCTACTCCTGTGTTGGTGTTTTCCAACATGGCAAAGTGGAAATTATTGCCAACGATCAAGGTAATCGCACAACACCCAGTTATGTGGCCTTCACAGATTCGGAACGTCTTATTGGCGATGCGGCCAAAAATCAAGTTGCCAATGAATCCTCAGAATACCGTCTTTGATGCAAAACGTTTGATTGGCCGCAAATACGAAGATCAAAAGATTCAGGATGACATGAAACACTGGCCCTTCAAAGTGGTTAATGATTGTGGCAAACCAAAGATTATGGTAGAATTTAAAGGTGAACAAAAGAAATTTGCTCCAGAAGAAATCAGTTCTATGGTTTTGACCAAAATGAAGGAGACAGCAGAAGCCTTTTTGGGTACATCCGTTAAAGATGCTGTAATTACCGTACCAGCCTATTTCAACGATTCACAGAGACAAGCCACCAAAGATGCTGGAGCAATTGCCGGTCTTAATGTTTTGAGAATTATCAATGAACCCACTGCCGCTGCTTTGGCTTATGGTCTGGACAAGAACTTGAAAGGAGAACGCAATGTCTTGATCTTTGATTTGGGTGGTGGCACCTTTGATGTCTCTATCTTAACCATTGATGAAGGTTCTCTATTCGAAGTAAAAGCAACTGCTGGTGACACCCACTTGGGTGGTGAAGATTTTGACAATCGTTTGGTCAATCATTTTGCTGAAGAATTCAAACGTAAATACAAAAAGGATTTGCGTTCAAATCCTAGAGCTTTGCGTCGTTTAAGATCAGCTGCCGAAAGAGCAAAACGCACTTTATCATCTAGTACAGAGGCCACCATTGAAATTGATGCTCTATTCGAGGGTGTAGATTTCTATACCAAAATAAGTCGTGCTCGTTTTGAAGAATTGTGTGGTGATTTATTCCGCAATACTCTACAACCGGTGGAAAAAGCTTTAAATGATGCCAAGATGGACAAGAATCAAATCCATGATATTGTCCTAGTTGGCGGTTCTACTCGCATTCCTAAAGTGCAGAACTTACTACAACAATTCTTCTGCGGAAAGAGCCTTAACTTGTCCATCAATCCCGATGAAGCTGTAGCCTATGGTGCTGCTATACAAGCAGCTATTCTAAGTGGAGACAAGAGCAGTGCCATACAAGATGTTCTTCTAGTCGATGTGGCTCCCCTCTCATTGGGTATTGAAACTGCTGGTGGTGTAATGACCAAACTAATTGAACGCAACAGTCGTATTCCATGCAAACAAACAAAGACCTTCACCACTTATGCTGACAATCAACCAGCTGTAACCATTCAAGTATTTGAAGGTGAACGTGCCATGACCAAAGATAACAACCTTTTGGGAACCTTCAATTTAACTGGTATTCCTCCAGCACCCCGCGGAGTTCCAAAGGTTGATGTGACCTTCGATTTAGATGCTAATGGCATTTTAAATGTAACAGCTAAAGAAATGAGTACTGGAAATGCCAAGAATATTGTAATTAAAAATGACAAAGGACGCTTGTCTCAAGCTGACATAGATCGTATGGTGAGCGAAGCTGAGCAATATGCTGAGGAGGATGAAAAGCAACGTCAACGCATAGCAGCCCGTAATCAATTAGAATCATATGTGTTCAACATCAAACAATCAACTGAAGAGGCTGGTGATAAAATACCAAAATCTGATAGAGATCGTGTTATGGAAAAATGTGAAGAAACAATTAAATGGTTGGACAACAATACCACTGCTGAGAAGGATGAATATGAATATAAACTAGAAGAATTAACCAAATTGTGTCAGCCCATTATGACCAGACTACATCAGCAGGCTAGCGGTGGTGCCCAGGCTGGTCCTGGTTGTGGTCAACAATCAGGAGGCTTTGGTGGTAAAAACTATGGTGGCCCAACTGTAGAAGAAGTAGATTAAGCGAATTTAATTCAACGTAATTATTTATAAGAAAAATGTATTATGAATTAGAGTTTAAGTGATTAATTTTAATTTAACAAAAATCTCATGGATTCGATTTAAGTTTTAGTTTTAAGCGTTATTTAGTACTTAATTTCACTTTTAAATGGAAGAAAGAAAACTTTTAAAAATAAAACGTTTCTTTGAAAAGATTAAAAAGTTTGTGTTTTTAGTTATTTTTGAAAGTTTTTCAATTTTTAGGGAAGAAAATCTAATAAAAAAAATCTCATTTGCAAGTTATGTGACATTAATGATGTTAATGTCTGAATGTGGGAAATCGCAATTATGGTGAATAAAATATGATCTGTTATAAAGTCTTTTCAAGATTTTCAAGTTTATAACTTTTTGGAAAACAAGTTTAAATTCATGTTTTTTTTTTTTTGTTGATTATTTAATTTTTATTCTTTCAGTGGATTTTTGTTGAAATTCAAATTTTAAAAGAAAAAAATTTTATGATAAAAATTTATATTTTGAGAGAGCAACCTAAACGTCTTGGTGAAATATAACGTATTTAACAGACTGAGTTTGTATGTTAAAATGTATGTTAAATTTGGACACAAAAATATACCTAAAAGAAAAAGTATTATCAGACCAAAAAACATATTCGTTATAATTAAAAATCCAATATACCTTTTTCCACATAGGATTAAACTCATATTTGTCTATTAAAAAACCGTCCCCGAGTAGTGCCTTAATTTACTGATTTAACAGACTCAGAGACGGGTGGGTCTGTGAAGAATATATTTAAAGAAAAAAATTATTACCTCTTAAATATAATGATACCGGCGAGGAAGTTCCTCTTTTTTCGATATTTACCATTTAAATTTCTTAAAGACTCTGTCCATCTATTAGGTCCGTCAAACAAGGACCGATTAGGATCTCCTCAGGAAGTCTGCTACATCCGTAGCGAAAAAATATGCTCCTTTAAATAAATGTTACGCAAAAGCTGACGTGATGATTTATTAAAAATGAAACGTGTTTTTATTGGATCAGGACCTCAAAAGAAATATCATAAGCTTCTTGATATCAAACTTTCAAATCAAGAACTCTGCAAAGTCCGTTCCGTAAAAAAGTATGGCCCCTTGAGATAAATGTGGCGAACGTTTAAAAAGAATTCAGACTTTCTTTTTGTATACCTTACACCAATCACCATAGGTATTATACGTTTCTGATGATGTTTGTACTTTTGAATACCAATCAAATTAGAATTTATTTCTGACCGCTTGTCTGTCCGACTATCCAGGTAAACCTGGCGAAGAAAATGCAATTTTGGAGATATGTTGATGAAATTTGGAACATATTTTTTTGTAGCAAGGGTGATGTATACTAAAATTATTGAACCTTTTTTAATCTAGCCCTTATGCAAATATACCCCCGGAATTGAAATAGAAAATATTTCTGATTCGATGACTGTCTGTAGACCTCGTGAAGAGAATATCTTAATGAAATTTGGAACATATTATTATTTGTACCAAGGGTGATATTAAATGATTTTAACCAAATTTGGAACCGCTATGGAGTGAAATTGAAAATTGTTTAACACACGGTTTTCTTTTAAACTTTTAACCCAAGTATTATTTGATTTTATGTTTAATAAATTTTACAAAATCCACACTTGGTCCTTTAAAAATTTAAAGAAGCATTCAAAATTCTGCTGTCAAACTGTTTCCAATGTCATTATACAGCACCGGGAGAACTTGTCCGTTAATAGAAAACTTGGTTAAGGTAGAAGGAATGGTTTACGTTATGTTTCTAAAGCCAAAAAGTAGAAAACATTTGAAAAGAGCTCCCAACACATGCGGTATGTTTAAAAGCATATAAGGCTCAACGAGTTCATGACAGGAACGCTGTCAAAAATTAAAAAGGCGAAAACCAAGCACGGACTTGGCATCCTGTCACTATGGAAAACAAACCCTTCTGGTATTTGTACAAGAGAGGCAAATACTCCAAACTGCCTGGAGCTAAGAGATATTGGGCTCTTGTTAAAAGAGAATTAAAGAGCACAAAATAGTGTCGAAAAGTTAGGTAAATTTTAAACGGAGATAATAGAAGGATTTCCGAAAAAGAGACAAATTTCATCACCTGTGATTAAAACTTTAAAAACATATATTATTTTGTAAAATAATTAAAACTGCAAGTTAAATGGTTTCGTTTTGATTAATATATAAGTGTGTTAAGAATTATTCGTTCTCACTTATTACTTGAGAGTATAAACATATTTATCCGAAATATTGTGATGAAAATTTTATTCACGTTCATTTATTTTCTGTTTATTATTCAAAACATTTTAAATGTTTTAAAAATTTATAATTTGAATATTTTAAACACAAAATACACAGAAGTGTCAAAAATGACAGTTCAAATATTTAAAATCAGCTTTTTCTTCTGTTCAGGTTCGTGCGCAAAAGAGATAGCATTATAAAGTTTTCACGATTTTCCATACGGATTTAAATATTTTTTTTCAAAAGACAATAATTTTGAATATAGAAAAACATTTTTTTTTTGGAAAAAATTCCTAATTTGAAAAGTGAAGGAGTATAGTTATTATATCCCATTTGGAGGCACTTCACAATATTTATTAAGAAAGTAGTAGCAAGAACGATTTAAAATACAGTACAAATAAAAATATTTTAATCAAATAATCAGTGGATTTTTTGAAAAATAACAAATTTATTTATATAAAATGAAATATATATTTTTCATTATATATACTCTTAAGTCAAGTAATTTAATATAATTTTGTTGAAATTACTCTACGCCATATGTACAGTTTGTCAAATATATGTTTGCCATCACAAAAAAAAAATGTGAAAATGTTTAACTTCATTCATGAACTCCAACAAAACTCCTTATTTTTCTGTACACATTTTGTTGCTATAATTATTTACGAGTATAAGACGCCAAGTTTTTTCAAATAGATGTACATATTACAACAAAAATATATGAAATGTAAATTTTATGGATTAAGAAAATTTCCACATTTTGTGAGAAATTTTTATAATTTTCTCTTTAATTTTTGTTTGTTTCAAAAATAACATTAATCCATGCTTGAAATAAATTAAATATTTAGAATACAATACATCCATATCTCGCTAAACTTTTATTTCAGTATATTCTTAAAACTATGCGACACACGGCTCAAGCCAAAAATGAGTGAATTTTCAAAAATTTAATTTATAATTTGAAGACAAGTTTTGAAATCGATGAAATATTATCTTTTACAATTAGGTTTGTATACATTGTCAAATCCCATGTTAAAGATGTAGAGCAGGAAAGCAAATCTACAGAGCACTGTATTTTCTTGAAAAAAACATAAGACATTAATCCGCAAAAATTTTGTGTAATGAATCGTGCTCATTGGCAAATTTATATTTTTCATTATTACTAAATAAGTGCAAAATGTTTTCCTTTTCATTTGGATTCAATGGAAATACTTTTCCATTTATATTTTTAATGTACATGTATACGCCGCAATTCTTTCTCTAAAGGATGTCTACACGACATTGAATCTTCTTCGGGAATGCCGAACACGACAGGATGGGAGAACATTCGAATATTGCACTGCTGTGGATGCAAGGTCAAGGGACCAACCGGGGCAACCTGTAGACTGATACCCTAACACTTTTCGCTTGTAAGAGACGCGTGGAGGATGAACTCTATGCCAAGGCGCAACACCGATGGTTAAACAAATCGTCGTGTTTGATCATTAAAATTATTTGGCCCCAACTAGATGGGCCAAGAAGATCAGTCGAACTCAATACCTCGAAGACTCTATCAAGAGACGCTTTTGCTGCAGTATCTTACATTGTTGCTTCGAGGTACATGAATCGAAAATAGGATTTTCTTCGAATAACTTTTGCGGGATATGTACAAACGAAGAGGAGGAGGGCTCCTGCTCATTCGAAATTACAGATGATTTGGTGATGCTAATGCTGATCACCAAATCACTCTCTTTCATGGCAGCCTGACGGCATAACCTAATCTAATTCAACCATCCGACTTGGTTTATGTACTTTATACATTCAAATATGAGGTCTTTAGCTGCTTTAAAAATATTTATTTTAAAAGGCATATTTTCTTATTCTTTAAAAATTACATTCAATTTATAAAAAAATAAAATAAATAAATTTTAAAAATTCAACGAAAAGATTTCATTTTTGTAAACATTTATTTGATACTTAATAAAAATTAGTAAATTTCTTCTTTTATTGTTATTGTAAAATGTCGGTCTATTAATAAATCTTTGGTGTCTTATATTCTTAAACACGTATAATTAAAGTATTTTTAGTTGGAATTAATGACTGAAGATAAATTACAAAAATATATAATTGACATACTGTATTTACTTATCCAGAAAGCTATTTTAGTTTTTTTCTTTTTGTTAATATCAAAATTTATTAATATCAATAACAAATTAAGGCAGTAAATGAGTTACTAGGAATTTACACTTTTTGTTTTTATACTCTTATTTAGGAAGACCTTCTTTTTCAGCATATTCTAACCAAGAACCCAAATAATTTTTGGTATTTTCATAACCTAAAGTTCTGGCTAATTCAGCAGCATTTTGTGATCTTTTGCCAGAGCGACAATGAAAAATAATTTCAGAATTCTTTTCAGGCTTATCACGGCCATATTTCGCTTTAAACGCTGCCTTATCTACACTGGCAGCCAATTCTTGACCCACCTGTCCCAATGGTATATTAATACTTGTTGGAATTTTACCAGTTTCTTGTAATTCTTTAGGTTCTCTAACATCGATTAGAAGTTGAGGGGAATGTTCCGTTAACTTTTTGATTTCTTCATAAGTAACAATTGGAATATTATTTTCACCAATCGTAGAGTATTGTTGTACTAAATTAATATTGTTGTTTAATGGTTTAAGTGAACCGGTTAAGAATGTAGAACTTGGTGGGGTTAATTTTGTGGAGTAGACATGGTTGTGCCCACTCTGGGCTGCCCTAAGGCAAACCATTCTATTGAATTGACGGAATAATAGTCTCGAAGCCATATTTATAGATTTAAATTTTTAAATTTTCTGTAAATAAATTTAAAGAATTTCAATGAATTTTTATTTTTTAATTTGTTTATATTTTTATATTTTTATTATATAATCTTTAAAAATACTTACTTTCCTATCTCCCAACGCTGGTGTATATTTGGTATTTATAGTTGATATTGAATAAAGCTGTTTGACTTCTAAGAGTTAATAAACATTAGAAATGTGTTATGAGTATTTGAATATACAAAGTAGTTTTTTTTTACTTTTATTATTCCCACTACAACAACTAATTAATATTTATAAATTTATGCGTGAAACTAACAACGAATTCAATCTTTTTTTTGGATTAACAAATCTTTTTATTAATTCCTATAAATTTATAAAAATTTATTATCGATTTTTAAATAATATTTGATCAAGATTAAGAAAATGAAAATAATTGCAAAGTAGATAAGATTTAGATTAAAAAATAATCACAATATATATTTAATATCTAAGTTTGTTAACATGTAAGATGTACATACTAAATTTAAAAAGAAATATTTTCGATTTACTCATGTACAAAAATTTGAATATTTGACATTAAATAATTTCTATAAAAATTAAAATGTTTTTTATGAAATTTGAACATACTATGGTCAAAATTATAAAAATATTCCCTATTTTGCATTCTAAAATACCCAAAATTCCAATGCGAAGAAAACTTGTTTTGAATATAAACTTTTGGCAGTAAATTGCTCACTCTGCCTTTATAAGAGATTGACCCATTACAGATTTTTTGACTGATTAGTTAATAAATGTAGCTATATAATCTAGGGCGATTTTAGTTGATATTTTTTCCTTTTGAAAAAAAATAAAATAAAGAAAATTATTTGAAAATTAACGAAATTGCGATAGGGCTAGGGGAAATTGTTTCCCTAATTTCCTCGGATTTGCTTTTTATGCATTAACGTTAGAAATTCTTTCAGAATTGGGAAACATTTTCATAGTTTATAGAAAGAAATAGTTGATTTTATTGTGAAAAAATGTTACCTGTATCTTTTGAAAAAAATCACTTTTTTTCTAAATTTCTATTTCATAATAATAAATCTCTTATTGAATCCTCATAGATGTATGAATCTTGTACAAAAAATATTTAAAATTTTATACAAATTGTTAGACATTCTTTAGAATTTTTTTAGAGCGCGAATAAAGCCCACCAAGTAAAAAAATCTATTCAAAAATGGGGTAAACATTTTACTCTGGTCAAAACATCTCTTAAAATATAAGAGTTATATCATACATGTATTTTTTTTGTAGAGAATTATAAGGGCTATATGTGTGCGAAAACTTTTTTTAATCAAATCATAAATAAAACTTTGCCGATTTCTTACTTAAGGTGACAAACTTTGGAGTTCTACTTGACGAACCCAGGACCAACTAGAAACATATCCTTCTCTAATTAATTGGATCAAGAATATTCCCATTCGTTAATCTGAGTGCATCTGAAAAATTCAGAAATATGAATAATTTGTAATACACCTATTTGAGTTATTAAACCGAATCCGAATTCTAAAAACGTTTTTATATTTCGAACTTAAATAATAAAATTTTCCTATGAATTTATAATGTTCCATTAAATTAATTTTTTTAAACCAGTTTTCTTTTTGGCATAAATCCATATTCGAAACCGGATAGTTTTTTATAAATCAATTTTTCGAATATTGAAAATATCGGCTTTTGGAATACATTAAATGGGAATAATTATTACATCTGTCCACATAATAGTTATTTAATAGGTAACTTCAAAACGACAGTCCTCTTGGTTATTGTGTCCTATCGCTGCAGGGTATTTAAAATTCGACATTGCCGAATACAACTTAATTGCCACTTGTAACATATTTTCTCTTAAGTTAAAGACAACAAAATTTATTTAACACAATTTTTTCTTCTTAAAACAAATTGAAATTATTTAGGTAAACCTTCTTTTTCAGCCCATTCGGTCCAAGAACCCAAATAATTTTTAGTATTTTGATAGCCTAACGATCTAGCCAATTCGGCTGCATTTTGTGATCTTTTACCAATTTTACAATGGAAAATTATTTCAGTATTCTTATCCGGTTTATCACGACCATATTTTGCTCTAAAAGCTCCCTTATCCACTTTCGCTGATAACTCGTCGGCAACTTGACCCAAAGGTATATTAATGCTTGTGGGTATTTGACCAGTCTCTAGCAGTTCATTAGGTTCTCTAACATCAATTAAAAGTTTTTCCGGATGTTTTGTTAGTTGTTTCACTTCTTCATAAGAGACAATTGGAATATTATTGATGTTCGTACAATATTTCTGAGTAAAGTTAACGCCTTTGGTAGCTACTAAGAGATTCGTCGTCTGGGGAAGTTGTTTTGATGTAGTAAATCCAACGAAGCGAGTTAAATTAACGCAACCAAATTTCGTTAATTGTTGTAATAAAGATTTTGCAGTCATTTTAATTCAAATTAATTGTGAAACAACTTTAAAAAAATGCAAAAATTACATAAAATTCAAGAGATGTGATGAACAGAGTTATATATGGCCGGCATTCAGGTTAGAAAAAGTGTGGTTTAAATTGCGATTTTTAGTTTAAAGCGATTTTGATGCAATTTATCACAAAAAAGTAAAAATATATTTTAAGAATAATAATTTCCCAACTTAAAAGTACAATTTAATTTTATGGTAGAAATCTGTGAAATTAATATCGAATAGTAAACATTTTTAAGAATTATTTCAGAACTTAAATAAATATTTTTTTATATAGCGATTTTAATCAAAAATTTTTAAAGTGTTGTCACCACTGAAATTAACATTTTAATTGTGGGAGCAGTTCTATCAAACACCAATGTGAAGTTAACAACGAATAAATTACAAAAAATACATTCCAATAAGACAAAAGAAAATTTGTACTCTATTTGTCTTTTGTTTACATTCCACCATCATAAGCGGTAAAATGACCTTTTCTGGTGTGAAATAATCTCTCCATTTTCCTTATAAAATAAAAACTTTTAGATTTTTATTATAAAAAATCGTATTAAAAAAATGATCCATTTGGGAAAACATATTGAAATTCTGCATGTTAGTGGATAACATCATCCCGTACCACATCACGTAATTAGGTTGTTTATAATATTTCGGCATTATGCTTTATTCAAGCGACATTGAAAGTTACGTTTGTTAAGGAGGAACCACTCTCCCGCTAAGTTTGTCTATTATCGTCTACAATAATGCGTTGTCAAAGGACTTCTCATATGCTGAATTTAATGAGATTTCCTGTATTCATTCGTATAGATATGGGGCATCAACTGCTTTCTTTGTAAGAGGGATATCTTTCTCAGTGTCCTAACCAAATTTTTAGTGTGTAATGTTTCACACTAAAGGCAATCATTTCATAAAATTTTTCTATTTTTTTGCGGTTGACTCAGATATTTTTCACCAGAATGTAAGACTAATTTCAACTCCGTCAATTAATGTAGATACGAGTGTGCCAATAACAAATTGATTGATATAGTTAAATCGAATCAGATTTTGATTTGTTGCAAAAATATATAAACTTTTTGGGTCTTAAATGATTTCTTTCCTTAATACACTCGAAAAAACGAACTTTTAGTTTAAAAAACCTTCGCAAATGAATAATTCCCTCCATCTGGGATCACTAATATGAATGTTTCCCATTATAATTTCTTAAAAACGATTCTGCACTACCGGATCCTTTTTCTCCCATTCCTCCAAAAATTTCAAAAATAAATTTTGAAGTTAAAATGGTTCATAACTAGGTAAATAGTGCGTTTTTGGCCAAAATAAGCTTCATTTGTAATCACTTTTCAAAAATTCAAAAATTTAATTTTAAAGTTAAAATCGTTCGTTGGTAAATACTGCGACTTTGGCCAAAATAAGCTTCATTTGTAATCACTTTCAAAAAATTCAAAAATTTAATTTTAAAGTTAAAATCATCGATAACTCGGTAAATACTGCGTTTTTAGCCAAAATA